>JACDJE010000112.1:2572571-2962671 GCA_016647715.1 Pavo muticus
CCCCAGCCCCGATTCCTCTCCCTCCCCCATTTTTTCTCCTCTCCTCGCATCTTTTTTTTCCTTCAATTTATTTCCTGAAAGAAGGAGGGCACTATTTCCACTAGCTGACAGTAGCCGAGGACAGTCCGTGCACATCACGTGCAGCGTCTGCTGCACGCTGCCAGCTCTGAATAGCAGGAAATGTCCCCGTGTCCCATTTCCCAGGGAATTACCTCCTGTGAGCTCCTCCAGCAAGGGTAGAAGTTGCGTGAGGAGAGAGACCGGCAGAACAGGGATGGAAGTACAGGAGCTTGGCAAACAGCTATGGAAATGCAACGTAGGTAAAAAGGGATTAAAGCTGAGCACTGTCACTGCGTGCAGAAAAGAAAAAAAAAAAAAAAAAAAAAAAAAAAAGGCATATTCTGTTGATTTCCATTTCAGTTTCCTGTTTTGTCTTTTTTTTTTTCCCAATACATGCATGTGCTCATAGAGTCTTTAAAAAAAAAAAAGAAAGCAAATAACAATCAATTGCTGTAGAAAGCTCATTTTATGCAGGTTTCGTAACTCTCCCCCGGCCCTGTGGGTGTCTCGTTTAATGAACAGGCCCAGATCTGTGTTTTGCTGGATGTGGGAGGGAGCGGTGGGAGGGGAGAGCGGCGGCTGTGGGTATTTCAGGGCTGGGAGCTCGGAGCGGCTGCTGCCATAGCACTGAGCACAGGGGAATTTTAATTGGCCGCCTTGTGCAAGGTACGTTGGGTTATTTCGGGGTTTTCAGAGCGGTGTTGGTTGGTTGGTTGTGCTCTCGTTGATCTTGAGGCTTGTGTGTAGCCGTGTGGTGCAGGAAGGGTGTGAGATCAATGAGATCTGCCTTACAGAGGTGTCTTACGGATAAAACTCCTGAAGCAGCGTAAAGTTGGGGAATGTTTTCTATAGGTAGGAATTGTACCCGTGCAGGTGACCACAGACACGGATTGCATTTTCCTGGAGTGCCAAATGCCCTTGCATGCAGCCCTTTGTTTCATCTAGACATACTGCCCTGCGTAAAGAAGGCACATCATATTTAAGTTATTTAATTCCTAATGTGATCCAGAGCTGTAGAACCCTCTGCTTGCTCTCACCTTTTGTTTTCTAGCAAGTGATGCTTCAGAGCATGTTCACCCCTGCCCGAAGCTCTGTGCTGGGGTTTCTTCCTGAATATGGGGAGGAATTCTCCACCTATGCCAGGCAAGCAGGCAACAAAAGCCTGATGAAATAAGGCTGCAAACCATGCCTTTATGCTAGGCTTGCACAGCTCACCCAGTAAAGAAACCAATACCCAACTAATTAGTCATGGAGAGAGAGGCTGTTAAGCTCTCTGGTTTCTGCAAGGGAGGGAAGCAGTCGAGAACATGGAGACAGCTTAGGTGTTGATAGAAAAGCTTGGGTCAAAGGCTCGATGACAGAAGAGCAGCAACACTCTGAAGAGTTCTGTGCTTTGTTTTTTGCTGTTTTTTTTTTTTTTAATAAATAACAAACAACAAGATGTTCACTGCAGCTCCTCCTCTTCTGCCTTTGCATAAGAGAGTTTGTCATTTTTAAACTTTAACGTTGTTTAATTTGGACCTGAACCAAACCTGTGCCTCTCTGTGGAAATTTCCTATGGCCAGGAAGCTTCCTCGAGCAGCTGCTCCCCAAATGAGGTACTTTCATGATTGCTACTGCAATGACTTCAATTCCCAACAAGCTGCAATTTAATATTACTGAGGAAAACAGACAGAACTGTGTGTCAAGACCCTGCTTTCAGTTTGGCAGTGTGTTCTGGAGGCAAACAGTAGAAGCATATTAGAGAGGGATATCCATAACCAGACTCTAGATCAGGTAGGGTTTGCATCCTTTGGGATTCCCAGTGCAACAGCTGGTTGTTGGGGGATCACACTGGGAGTGGACCTCAGAAGGAGGCCAAGCTGTGTTTGTTGCTCTTAGTTGCAGACTGGTAGGGAACTGTTTACATTCCTCTTCAAATGTAAGAGGCTCATGCAAAGTATTTGGGGCTCAACGAACAGGAATTTTCTTGTGAAACAGTTTTGCCAGGGCTTCTGACCAGCTCTTCAGGTCATCAAAAGACCTGGGTTTTGGCACTGAAAGCACCTCATGAGCTGTGGCGTCTTGGAATGATGATCAGAGGTTAGGAAGCACTGGTGACTGCTGGCAGGTCTGTCCTGCCTTGACATTGTAATTTGCCCTCCAAGAGCACCCGAAGGCTCTTATTAAACCCTGGGAGCTTCCTACAGCACTAAGTCTTTGCTAATGCCTTGAGCACTAGGGGAGAGTGCAGGGATGACACTAATCCAGGCAAGACTTTTTGACTCATTCTTCTTCCTATGTATGGACTCTTAACTCTGCTCTATTTCTGGCAGACAATGGGGATGCCACTCTAAAGGTTTTGTGTCCTCAGGCTTTTTATCACTTGGCAGGGCAGATCAGTGAGGTGTTGAAAGCAAGCATTACATTGTGGCACCTCATTAACATTTGGGCCTTATAAACTTAGCGTAAGAAAATGTCTGTGAGATAGAAGGAGCATCATGTAGGGAGTCAGAAGGCATCAGCTCATGGATGGGTCTGTAGGCTCACTCATCAAAATTTGGTGAAGCCATGAGGTCAACCAATGGTGTGGCAGCTGTATGATGGTCCTCTGTCTTTAAGCACAGAGGAAATGAAAACCTCTCTGCTCCTGCTCAAGTTCTGGAGGTATTGAGCAAAAAGCATGGAGCGGGATATACTGAGCTCCATCTCATCATTAAGCAATTGTACCATTGGCTCTTCTGTTGTCCCAGGTGATGGACACTCCGTTTGTGCTTCTGGGTTGGTTTCCAGGCTGTGATTCAGGCTCTGATACTCTGGGCCTGACTCAATACTGCTTTGATGTAGATGGTACTGTGTACTCAAAAACCAAGATGTGGAATACCTCCATCATTTCTTTTGCTTTTTGAGGCCCATTTGCTTCGGAAAGACAAAGTAATATATTGAGAGTATAGGGCCAAGAAAGTGGAGCTCCAGTTCCAAAGTTGCTACCGAAGACGTGACACTAACATAGTACCTAACTGTAGTCTTCTGGCTTTCCCATAATAGTCTCACTCCAATGGAAAATTGAGTTGTCTCTTCTCATGATTTAATTACCTTAGATGCCTCCAGACAACCTGCAGTCACTTCACATTTGGCGTGGAGTTTGATTGAATAACACCAAGTCATTTTGTGTTGCATATCAATTGCAGGGTCAGAATAGTTCTGCTTCCACTTGCATGCGCTGCTTGCAAGTGATAACAATAATGGGAGGCATAGGACCAAGGGAGATTAAAGCACTAAATAAACATCGTCTCACCTGCAAGCCTTATCATACTTAGGATACTTGTCTTGTTATTTGCAAAGGTTGAATGATGTCCCTAATTGTTGTGAGAGGGATCTCTAGCGTTAGCTATTAACAAGTAAAATGTCACATTGCAGGTGTTTAATTCTGTAGCTAGTGAAAAGAGACCAGGTATGCCCAAAGGTCCACTTATCTCAGTCTGAATTAAGTTGAGCTTCTCATGTGACTCAAATCTTTGTTGGTTATGAAGGGAATCTGAGATGGGTAGTTCAGCCTTTACACAACCAGTGAGGGCAGATGGGTTTTGTCCTTTTCAAGTCATCTGAAGGTTTATGATTGTTTTTATTGGGCTCAGGAGTGAGCTTCCTAGGGAAAGGACATGAGCTCCTCCTAGTCTGGGTTTGGGGAAGGAAAAAACCAGTAGACTTTGGTCATTTGATGTTTAAGCAGAGCATTTGCATTCCCTGTTTTTGCAAAAATAAATAAATAAATAGAAAAAAAGAAACATTCTCTCCTCCCCCACTCATAGCTTCCTTTTTTGAAGATGGACTGAGACGAAAGTCTGCACGGGGAAAACAAAAGTTGTTCTTGGGCAGAAAACAGTCAATTACACAGTTTTACGCGGAGAATGTTGAATGCGTGTTTGACCCTTTTTAAGCTCCTGGCTATCCACTATTACCCAAAATCTGATGAGATTCTAAGTTGGTCTACGTTTTTACTACTTTATATTATTCTTTTCTCATTGCCCGAGGTCCTACCATGGAGGAGACCAGCACATGATTTTATGACTAATGCGTAAAGTCAGCAGCATTAAGCCAGGCTACCTCACCTCTGATAAAGCAGAACATGCTTGGAGAAGGACAGCATGGAAAACTGGAAAGAGTTGTATAACAGCTCTTCCATATGCTTCCTCAGGGACTTCCTGAGCTGGAGCTGATGACTTTGTTTTTATTAACTTTTAATTGATTTTTCCTCCATGGACTCATCCAGCTACTTTCGAATGCCATGTATAATACACTCATAGCAACAACAAATTCTCATGGCAGTGAGTTCCACAATTTAATTAGGCAAGGTGAGCAATGTAAGACATCCTACTGGTTGTCCAGAGCTGGCCCCATTGCTTGAGGGCAGAGCTGGCTGTGCTGTGCTCTAGATGTTTGCTGCATGGGAGCCCGGACCAAGAGCCCAAGGGTCTCATGTTGAGGGTGAGAGTCTTGGTGGGGTGCATTAATTCTCTTGTGGTTTTTAAATGATGTCGTGAACTGTGCTTACGTGCTTTTATTGCTGTGCTGCTCAACAGTTTCCTTAGCTTAAGAAAACACTGAACTGAGACCCCTGAGTTCTTTCACAGACAAACTTGTGCTGGCATCTGCACATTCCCTGTATTCCATGCTAAAGCCTAATCCGAATAACTACCACCTCTGTTGCTCTCTCTCTACTTTTATAGTCTTTTTACCTCACTAATTCCCTATCCTCTCTTAACTTGCACATTGTGTGTTTCCAGTGGCTATGAGGTTGCTCCAGTAAGTTGGATGCTAATTCATCGTGGGGCTTGACAAGAGAAACTCTGAACAGGAGCATTCACTCCAGTGTTGGTGTTGGTTAAACAAAGCTCAGGACTGTTTTTCTGCACGACAGAATGGTCTTTGTGCTGGCCTGAATGCAGGCTCAGCTGGAGCATGACACGTGAGGGAGATGGCAGTTGGAAATGCAATTAGCTGCATGGGAAATCTGGTCCTTAGAGGAAAGCAGCCAAGGTTGGGATTAAAAGAGGAGCAATGTCTCAGCACAGGTCACCAGAGTTTGTCCCCACAGCCTAATGAGCTTGTGAGTTCATGGTCTCTGAGCTGTCATTGCTAATGAAAGAGGAGATCCCATTGTGCTTGTGAGCACATTCATGTGGTGGTACTTTAGCTCAAGCTGGGGAAAAGACCTAGGTTAAAAACTAACCTGGTAAAGAAGGTCCAGGGTCGAAGCTCAAAACAAGTATTTCCTTTCCTCCAACCCCTTAAAATGAACCCTTAATGCTAACCCATTACATCTTTCCCAGCTCTCTCCACAAACATAAATAAATAAATAATTGGTTATGTTAATCATAATTATACAGTTATTCAGTTGACGGAGTTGAGGAAACATTTAGGTCTATGTTCATTCCAGTTTAAGGTTCCTGTATTTGTCTCAGAACACCACTGTGGTGTGATACGAAGTGTTGGTCTGTATAAACTCAGTGTGACAAACTTTTGATAGGTTTATCTGCTAATTTTTGAGAAAGGAGCTTGCTACTGGCAGATTTAATGCAGAGCTGTGTTATTCTGCTCTGTAACGTGCATCCCTTAGAGTTGTAAACTGAAAGAACAAGAGAGCTTTACACTTTCAGATGCTCCAAGCTGCATACTGCTGCTAAGTGGAGAGAGGATTGTCTATCCAGGATTAAGTGTTCATGCTCTCTGTTCCAAGGATGGAGAGGAGACTGGAAGGCCTTCAGTGCAATATCCTTTAGGAAGGCTGATGCAGAGAAAGAGAACAGTTTAAGAAGGGGAGGGACTACAGCACACGTGGTCATGGCATTTCCATTCCAGGAAGTTCAGTATTATAATGCTCTGAGCATAAATCTATTGTTTGTGCCATGCTACTTCTACCTGAGAAGTCTTTATTTTTATTGACTGATAATCTTCAATATAAAAGGGGATTCACAAGAGGAAGATGGAAAATGAATAGACCCTGTGTGAAGATTCAAACTGTTTCTTAATTTAGAAGAAGTGATTGAGTTTTCTGACTGGATGTGTTTCCAGCAGAAATTTTATGCACCATCTGACATGTGTGGGGCTTTCCAGGCATTTCATAGTGAAACAGTTGCCTTGGAGCTACAGACTTCAAAATAGAAAAAGATTCTTCAGAAAACTGAACATGGAGCTCAACAATTCACCGAAATAATAACTTTTTATTTTGGATTCACCCACTCTTCTTGCAATTTCCTCCAGCTGGGTGTAACTACCCACTGTGGCTTCTTGAGAGGTGTGTGTTCCTGTTGTAATATGCATTTAGTAGTTTTTGGACAGATCCTGTCGAGGATGAATGCTCCTCCCAGTGACCCAGGCTGCTCCATCCGTTAGATGGTCAGGAAACTGCTTATGTTGATATTAGCTGTTCCATCACCCTTTGTTCTTCCCCCACTGCACTGCTCAGCCGACAGTCCAAGAACACGATGGGTTACAGAGATCTAGCAATTCCTATAGATGTTGTTTTTTTTTCTTCTCACTATCAGCAACTGTTGTGCTTGGACCCTTCCTTGGATGTGTACATTTTGCAGTCCTGCCCAAGGAGTGCACCATCCTTGAAGGTCTTTTTCCCCCCAGCAGCAGCAGAGCTACGCAAGAAAAGCAGACAAAAGCCTTCTGAATGGGCTTCATAGTCACTCTGCTCAAGCTTGCCTGGCCCTTCCTGTAACACAGAATTACAAAACCACGGAGTCGTGTGAGAGCTGAGCCCAAGTAGGGGGGAGGATGTGACAGCCCCAGATTTCTGCTGAACACGCTCATCACCCAGCAGCGTTGCAGTTGTTCACTTTTTCATGTAAGCAGATATACAGTGTGACCTCTGGATTGTTTCCTTTGTGGTTGTTTCTTTTTTGCCCTGTGTCTGAGTCAACATCAGTTTTGTTCATCAGGTGATGAATTTCAAATCCTTTTTGCTTGACCGGGCTAGAATAAATGTACAGATGCTGTTTTCATAGAACTGACAGGGAAAGCACGGAAATGATGGCTGGAACTCATGTTTACCTTAGTGGGTGATGTGATGTGACAATTTAGGTCTTTCTGTGGTTGCAGAAAAGCTGTTTTGAAAGCTGATTGGTGCTGCTCATTCATTCAGCAAAGGATCCCAAACCACTATGTTTGGGCTGGAATTAGTCCAGCTCAAGACGTGGCAGGTTATAGATCCTTAATGAGCTGGGATTGCAGATGGGCAAGAGTCAGAGTGTGAGACCAGGTCATGGTTGAAAGGGGCAATGCTGCAGATTAGTAAGTCCCCTCCAGACATCTGGGAGGACAGCTCCAGTTCTTCCATTGGAAAAAATAACCAAATTAGCCTTAGATTGGAGCTGTGATGTTGCATGTGTGCCCCTCAGCCTCCTGCCCGACTGCTCATGGCTCATCGTGTTCCTGTTGAGCGAAGCTGTGTGTATCTACACCCTTTTTTCAAGTCTTCTGTTTTCCACTGTGTGTGTGATTGGGTGGTTTCTCTGGCTATTTTGATATGAGGAGGGTTTGGGAAAGACTTTCTGAGCCTGGCATCTATCACCCATCTTTTTGTTCTCCAAGAATAAAACCTATTCTAAAGAATCTAGAATCATTAAGGTTGGAAAAGACCTCTAAGATCCCCAAGTCCAACCCAACCCATTCCAAGTCCCTCAGTGCCACATCTCCCTGGCTCTGAACACCTCCAGGGATGGTGACCCCACCACCTTCCTGGCAGCCTGTGCCAAAGTTTCACCACTATTTTGGAAACTTTTCCTCATGTCCAACTTGAACCTCCCGTGGTGCAACTTAAGGAGAGAAGAAGGACCAGATGGAGAAGATGCCCCGGTCCTGGCAGACTTGTTCAGTGATTCTAATGCCACCCCACTGACTGCCTGCTGCTGTTGAAGCGTTTGAAAATGAAATGCTTTCACATAAACAGCCTGATATTATCCTCTGATTAATCAAGCTTGGAAATGTGTACAAGCTTAAATGCTCTCTAGTACCTATGTGAAGCAACTTTGTTTGTCCCTACAAGACAGGGGCTTCTATTGGTGGTGGGGAAAAAAAAATCTGTCTGCCTTGTCCTCCTGGTGCTCTTGGGTGAGGGCTGGCTTGTTGTTTTTTTGCTTTGTTCCTGGCTCTGTTGCTCTCTATGGGAGTGGACAGGAGGAGTCTGGATTCCGGCTTTTGACCTGTTTGCATGCACAGAGCTTTCCTCTGGGACGAGCAAGCAATGTTGCTGCAAAAAATAGCCTTGTGGTCATGCAGAGCTTGATGTATGAACACTTGCAGATTATGGAATCTTTTTAACATTTCCCATTTTTTTTTTTTCAGACAAATGTAATTTAAGAGGCAGAAGTTACTAAAGAGAAAATAGTCATTTATCTGTGCCGTTAGTTGTGTTTGGACCTGAGCAACCACTTGAAACCAGGCTGGTTAACCATCCAAACTGCAAAGCGTCCCTTATTCTGTGATGCCGTTTCAATCCAAGTCCCAGACTGACATAGAAAGGGAGCTCCTGAGCAGGGATTGGAAAGTCTGGAGAACTCAAACTCTTATTTAGCAAAGAGTCCAGCCTCCAATAAGCTTAAAAATGAGACAGTCCCACCTGATCTAGTGACTCGAGGGGATCTTTTTATAGTCCATGGTGAGGTGTTCAAGGTAATTCTTCCCATGAAGTGTAAATAGCTTCAAAGCTAGTGTGTTTTTTCTCCATTAGCAATATCATCTGTCTCCATCTATACTACTTTCATCACCAGGGCTTTCCCCCATTAGTCCCTCATGACATGCTATTAGTCGGCTCACACTCACTTCCTCTGATACGTTTCTTTTGGGTCATAAGGCAGGGAAGGAGGAAGCTACCGGAGTGTGCACACGTAGTGGCTTTTATTTATTTATTTTTAATTTCATATTTTGTCTCTTTAAGTTCTGCCCACTTCCACTTTAGGGAAGCCGTCCTCTGTGTGACACAGGAGTTGTGACATTTAACCATAGTGTCTTATTGAGGAAGGAGCAACGCCAGAGCTCTGCTCCCTCGGAGGGCTGGGCACTTTGCAATGGCTAGCAAGGCTCTGCAGCTCCATACGATTGCTTACAGTGCCAAAAGGCGCCGAGTGTAGCACAGGGGTAGAAAACTGGTGAGAGATGGGGAGAGATGCTCTGCTTTATCTTTTGTGCCTTGTACTATGAGGATTTCCCTCTGGGAGACAGAATCTGGCACCAAGAGGGATGAACGCACTTCAAGAAGCTTGGGGTCATCCCTGCACATAGAGAAGTATCTTGGTCTACGTGATATGATATCCAGCTGGGGCAGCAGGAGAGTGGCCTGCAGTCTCAGTGGTCTGTGACACCACCTCGTCTTGAGCTACTGGGTTTCAGTTTCCTCTTCTAATGCTTTAAAAGGCCTTTTGAGGACAGCTAATACCTTTGCCAGCTGTCAGGAGCAGGAAAGGCTGAATGTTTGAGATGAGCACTGCAACCATCAGTAGATGCATAGTCGTGCAGGGAGCTGATGTTGTACCTTCTGTGTTATACCCAGGACATGTGCGCAGCTGAAGCTACTGCATCTTTGCTCCAAGTGGAAGAAAACTTTTCAGCATGCCTGGCACGAATGGATGCCCTCATCTTCAAGCCTCTGCTGCAGTCAGGTAGGTCAGAGAAGACATTCTTTGTCTCTAGTTCTTGCCTTGATTAACTGGTGCATACACGAAGGGAATTACCCTGGAAACACAGCAACTGAGAACTCATTGGGGGCTGATTTGCTGGAGTAAATGACAAATAGAGCTATTCCATTTAAGACTGTTCTTAAGGATGTCTACAACCTTTCATGCAAGACTGTGATTCATGTTGGTTTTAGAGGTTGTTTTAGGTGGGGGTGCATTAAAAGTGTGGCCAGCAGGTCAAAGGAGGTTCTCCTCCCCTTCTTCTCTGCCCTGGTGAGGCCACATCTGCAGTACTCTGTTCAGTTCTGGGCTCCACAGTTCAAGACAGACAGAACTGTTGGAGAGAGTCCAGTGGAGGACCACAAAGATGACTGAGGATCTGGAGCATCTCTCTTATAAAGAAAGGCTGAGAGTCCTAGGGCTGTTTAGTCTGGAGAAAAGAAGGCTCAGAGGAGATCAGATCAATGCTCATCAGTATCTAAAGGGTAGGTGTTAAGAGGATGGGACCAGGCTCTTTTCAGTGATAATCAGTGACAGGATGGGGAGCAGTGGGCACAAACTGGAATATAGAAAGTTCCATGTGAGCACAAGAAAGAACTTCTTTACTGTGAGGGTGACAGAGCACTAACTAGCTGCCCAGAGAGGTGATGAAATCTCCTTCTCTGAAGATACTCAAAACCCACTTAGATCCTTTCTTGGATGTGTACCCTAGGGAACCTGCTTTAGCAGGGAGGTTGGACTAGATGTTCTCCAGAAGTCCCTTCCAATCCCTACAATTTGCTTACTCTGATTTTGTAATCCAGATGTAATGCAATCTCCAAGGCTGCTTTCCAGCACAGTACTGCTTGTCACATAGGTATGACCCCTAAATTGTGCTCATTCTGTCTCTCCTTTCTTGGTCCATCTTCACGCCTGGCTTTGAAGGTGAACTTGTGGATGGGTGCATGTTTTAAGCTGGCAGTAAATCAGAACAGCTGCACTTAAGTAACAACCCCATAAATATTCACAAGCTCGCCTGGCCAGAAGTGGTGAGACTGGATTAGGCCTGAAAACTGTTTCCCTCTTATACCGTATTTCCTTCTGGGTTTAACCTCCAAGGAGATTGGGATCAATGCTTTGGTCCAGGGGCAAAACCTCCCCAAATTTTCCTCCAGTGCTCATGTCTGAGCTGAGTCTGAGCCTTTCAGGCTGCTGTTACCACACTCCCCACAAGCATGGAAAGGAGAAGGCCTTCGGATGGATACTTCAAGCAATTACTCGTAGAAACCAAAACCAAAATAATTATCACATCTTTCCTCCCTGTAATTACTTTCCTGTAATAGTGTATGTGCTTTACACTGATAAATTGGGCTGAGTACAAGATAAAGGCAGTGTCTTCCACAAGATTTCCTGGATTCAAGTCTTTCTGATGGCCTTTTCTTCCCCACTTCTCTCCCAAAGAGCCTAGTGACCAGAAAGGAAAGGAGAACTTTAAGCTCTTTCTGCTCCTGAATGATCAATTTCAAGCTCTCTGGAACCTCACAGAAGAGAATTACCAGATAGTGAAGCAAAAATGCAATGCTTCTGAGTCATTCTGCATTCAGGATATTTACATTGTGTGGAAAGGAGACCTGTTCCTAAGCTTGTACATCCGGTAAGTACAGAAGAATAAGGTACCAAATTCATCAACTAACTCTGCCAACCGTGGTAGGCTGGTGCAAAAGGGATGCACTTATTATCTTCAGTCCTGTTTGTTAGTGTTCTGTCATAAGGGTATAGAAGGGATTGCATTCAGTATGTGTGTATACCATCTCATGGGGATGAGGAGGGGAAGATGTCATCAGACAGGGTTCCTGTTGCCAGTTTTTGCCATGTTTAATTCCTATCAACAAGAGATATGATAGAAAATGGTGAATGTAGCACAATGAGAGTAACATACTGTCTCGTAGTTGTTTATGTAATCACTTACATGTCTGCTCTCTATCTGTCTGCAATGCAAAATGTTTGCCAATATCACTAGAGTATGTGTAACCTGTGCGTTGATGTCATACCATGAAAAATGACTTATGGGCACTAGAGGTGACATAAAGATCAGAACGTCTTCAGTCTTTCATTCATCACAGATATGGCCAAGCTCTTGCTTGATGGGCTGTGCCATCTAGGCAGGTTGGCACCAGCACAGGATGGCAGATGGGCTACCTCCAGGAGATAGAATCATATCACAGAATGGCTTGGGTTGGAAGGGACCCCAAGGATCATCAAGCTCCAACCCTCCTGCCACAGGCAGGGCCACCAACGTCCACATTTAATACTAGACCAGGCTGCCCAGGGCCCCATCCAACCTGGCCTTGAACACACCTCCAGGGACGGGGCATCCACAGCCTCTCTGGGCTGCCTTTTCCAGCGCCTCACCACTTCCCCCTGATATCCAACCTAAATCTTCCCTCCTCAAGATAGTGAGGGAAGATAGTGAGATAGTGGTTCTTCTAGTCTTGGTTTTGTTTGTTTATGGGTATCTGGATAGAGGGAGGAGGAAGGGCTACTTTCTAGTTTGTTTTTACTTGGACAGCATCATTTTGGAAAGCTACGTGCTGTAAACTTTGCCTTTATATGAATGGGGTTTGAAGCAGTGTATGTTCACTTGGAAACAGGTTAAGTGAATTAAAATTGGTTTGTCTTAAAAAGGCACATAGGAGATGAAAATTTGTGCTGAGATTTCAGCTGACACCAAGGAGGAACTCATCTGAAGATCTCTTTTCCTCTCATTTTGCAATTAAACCTGGTTTTGGGTGCTGATTCCTTCCCCCCTCTGCTGACTAACTGTGCAGCCTTAATCTTATGATGTCTCCTTTTTGGAGTGGTATAGGAGTAAGCAAAAGCTCTATATAGGGGCCTGAAAATCAGCAGTAAATACATGATCCTGAAAATTTAACAAATGATAATTAAATCTGGACAGAACACTTGACTTGTCTGAAATCACTACTGGAAGAAAACTTGGTGTTTGCTAGCAAAAAGTACAGCTCGATCTCCCTCTAGTGAGAGATGAAATGCATTGACATGGACACTTCTACTTAAATTTACCATCAGTAAATCACGTGTTTTTACTTCAAGCAGAAGAAGCTCATACATCTGAAGCTGATGTCCTTAGCCTTAGCCCTTGTAGATTTGTTCTCCAGGGCTGTTGCACAACTTCACTTCTGCTTATGCTAAAAGCCAAGACTTAAACTTCCTAAAACAATGCTAGTGCAGAAGTCAATGAAGGAGTTACACCAAGGAGCTGACACAGGGGATAAAGGGGAGTGAGCCAGAATGAGAGGTACAAAGCAGTGTCTCTCTGACTGCCTTGGAAAGGTGGACCTGATATGGGATTTTCAGGCAAGCTTCTTCCTTCTGTCACTTAAGCCTCATTGCTGATGTTTACCTCTAACTCTGTGTTTTCCCTTGCCAACAGGTATTTTGTCACTTTTGCCAACTATGTTGTAGTCCATGGCTTCGAGCATGCCACAAAGAGCAAAAGGTCAGTGGGCTCAAAAACTCTTATTTAAGATCAGTCTACAGGTATCCCTGCATCTCTTTGCAGCTACACATAGCTCAAAGATTTTGGGGAGTGGAAATTCAGTAAATTTGGGAATTCAGGTAAGGAGAGGGACCCGAGAAAGGATTCTGTGGGAATCTGGCAGGGAATTTCCACTCCTTGCTCCAGACATTGTCAGAGTCTAATGGCAAACAGCAACTGAAAGGATGAGAGATGGGCATGAGAGGATTTACAGTCACTTCATCTGAGTCAGTCAGAGTGCAAACCACCATGAAAGTTATGCCATATTCTGTACATCTGTGTGTGTGATTCCTATTTGCAAAGACAGCAGAGCCGGAGGCAGAACAAATAGGTTTGGAAAACGAAGTAGCAGCAGTTTGCAGAACAATTAGTTAATGAACCTTTCTCTTAATATGTCACCGTGCAGAGAAGCCTGGAAGCACCATAAGACAGTGCTGAAACAGTTCCTCACAGACTTCACCTCTGAGACCTCCATGTCGTTGGCCTTGTACACCGTCCTTCACAAACCTATCCGCGACCACATCGAGCAATATATACTGCTCCTCAACAAGCTGAATGAGGTTCTCAAAGAGGTAGGAAGGTTTATGTGATGTTACTTTGCTGGCTCATGTTAAAAACTCATGTAGAGGTCATGGGGCTTTGTGGTGATGGGAGAGAAACCAAAGGAGGCTGGGAGGAAGATGATTTCCAGTGGTGTTAATAAGCACTGGTGGGGCAGAGTCCACCTGAAGGTCGCAAAGCAATGAGCAGTGAGACCTGCAGCACAGTTCAAGCTGTTTATCAAAAGGAAGAGCTGCTAAGGGACACATAAGTGGCCTTAGGTCTTGCATATTTGCTGGTGTCAGGGATAAAGTTAGATTTGGGAAGCTTTCCTTGCAAGTGGGTTTGGAGGATTAACTTTCATTAATCCTTTGAATTCAGAGCTGCGGAGGTTTTTTTCTGTAGCTGTAGCCTAGAGAGTAGATGCCCTGTTCGCCCATGCCTGAAGCATCATTCAAGCCTTGTCTTCCTTTATCAGGGCTCTGAAAAGGACATTGTTACCAGTGCTGTCAAGGAATACGTGAAGCTGAAGTCTTTCATTAGCCAAGTCCTGGATGAAGCTTGTTTTACTAAGACCTTATGGAAATCCTTGGGCTACAAATTCACGGTGAGTCACAAATTCCTGGTGTGGCTTGATGGGGTGCTCCCTTAGCATTCTTACACTTCTGTTTATCCATGGAGGAAATTTGATATAAGTCATGCGTTTAGGGCTTGGTTTGGAAGCCAGCAGAGCAGGACAGCATGGAAGCCTTGAAGAAACCGTGTGATTGCTAGCTCTGTGGGAGTTGAACCCCGTGTCTTGTTCTATCTAGTATCAGCTGGCATCTGCAAAAGCTGCTGGCTTGACTTACATGTCCTCCTGCAAATCATTTCCTGATGCTTTTGGTCTACAACCTTGATCTTTGTGGATGTTTTGCAGGACATGCTGTGTGTTCCTGAAAGGAGGCTGCTGGAAGATAGCAAAAATCTTCCCATCTCTGCCAGTACAAATCGATCAGACCGAATCTTGCTCTTTGATGATGTCCTTGTGCTAATTCAGGTGAATTTTCCAACCTTGAAGGGAGATTGGAAGTACAGCACAGATGAATGACACTGAAACTTACATTCCTGTAATACTGAAACTGGAGCAGAACTTGGCTGTTCTCAGAACAGTCTCAGATCCAAGCACCTGTGGTTTGCACTAGATAGTAAAAGAAGAAAGCCTAGTAAAATATATGTAGATGCTTTTCTACTCCTCTTTTTCCCTAGTGAATGTGTACTACCCAGCTAACACAGGTGGTCATGCCTACGTATGAATCTGTTCATTTTTGTTCTTGCTTGTTCAGAGAGGTCCTGATGAATCAGAGATCTTGCACTGTTAACACTTGCACATAAGACTAAATACGATGTTTCATGGTCCACTCTGCTAGTGGCAAGGGAGTAGAAGTTGTAGGTGTTCTTGGGGCTGTCTCAGGGATTTAAGGCTAGAGTGTGAAGCAGACAGGGAGTGTCTTGGATGAACACGTAGCGTTTGTTCAAAGCTGTTCTGCAGCATGTTAAGTCCAGCTTTGCTTGCTCTGACTGACGGCACCTGTAATCTAGCTTGGCTCTCCATATGCACCTCTCTGCTCGCTCTTTAGTAATCTGCCAGTGCCTCAGGTGTCTAAACACAACTTGCATGTGATCTGGTTTATCTTTTGGGCTCCTTCACTCATGAGTCCCCGTGATAACGCTAAGCAGACCCACGAAACTGGGTTGTCAGGGTCTAGGCCTGAGAAAATGGGATGGCAATTACCTCATTCAACTTTGTTGTAGATTTCTTAGGACGGAGCAAATCCCCCCCCCAGGCTCCCTTTACAGTCAGGGGAGAGAAACACATGCTCTCTGGGTGTGGTTCATCTGACCTGTTTTAGAAGCCAAAATTAAGATGAGTTGAATCATGCCCTCAATTCCATTCTCCAGGATGAGAGCTGAGGGTAACCATCCAACACAGAGGTATCTGCACTGTAGACATCTCTCTTCAGTCAACGGTTCCCTCCCTCTATGTCTCATCTGCTGCTATGACTGTTATTGAGGCATGTGGAGACATAACTGAACTGGGATTGAACTGGTTGTCTTGGTCTGCTAGCTGGGGACTGCAGATGATGGCTCTGGTGCTGGGAATCTGAACCTTCTTTTCTATCCCAATCTGGTAGATACATTAGTGATTAATTCATGGCAACTCCATGATGCTGATACTCAACCTTGTTCAACTACATCCTTACAGAATACAGCTCTATAATGTAGCCACCTGGACTTCAGACATTGAAGGGAGATGTAATATTAAACATGATCTTCACCTAACATTTCAACTATTTCTTCAGTTTGGTGTTTTCTCAGTTAAAACAGTGACTCCACAAATGTCCTCATAGGCTGTGCGTGGCTGTATCATCTGTTATCTATAGATCATAAGTGAAACCAGAGTGGGCTGTGTGGCAGGGATGGTTTGGGAATGCTGTCATATGATAGGGAAGAAACTCTTGTAGAACTAAGTACCATTTAAGAAGGCGCCTTGGGACAGAAGGTCTGTTAATGTTAGCCATGGCTTTATGGACCACCACTTGTAAGTGATAAGCTAATAACTTTCTTCCTTCTACTACATTTTTTTTTTTTTCAGTCTCTGAAGTTTGTCACTGTAATATCAGATAGATACATGGACTATAAAAGAGGGCATTTACTGTGCTGCCAATCTTGCCCTGCTGTTCAATGGACTGACATGGCAAGGGCGAAGTGTAATGTTTATATCAACATAATGTCTTCTCCCTTTTGTTCCAGGGAAACAGCTTTCAGAGCTTTGATCTGAAGCTTGTGTGGGTAGATGAAACCTGCAGGGAGAAATCAGCTCTGGGACCGTAAGTGGGAAATTCTCCTCTGGGAGATGTGTGTGGGGAAAGTTTTCAACTTAATTACTTGATTCTGGAACTGAGAGGATGGTTCGAAGTTTTGTATCAGCTTCTTTCCACCTAGTGGGGTTGCTTCTAGGCCACAGGCAACTGAAGTGCTTCTCAGATGGGATCGCAGTAGCTTGGACTTGGACTGCTGGTATTTGCTGACATATTGAAATCAATTAGCAATAAAATGGTTTTGGCTGCAGACATAGAGAACAAAGATGAGTTTACTAGTTGATTACCTCTTCAGAAAGAAAAATTGGCTGCAAAAACAGCATTAGGTTCTGAAGAGAAATGAGCTTCTGTTTGACTGAAGTTTTTCATAGTCCCCAAAATGTCTTTTGCTCCACAGGTATGGACTCCGCATTATAACCCCTGAAGAAACATTTGTTCTCTCTGCCAAAGACCCACAGATGAAGGTTAGCAGTGGCCAGGGCCTTTCTGTTCCACCTGAAAATACCATGTACCAAGCCCTGAAATAGGGAAACGGCATAGAGAGGATGGCACCTCTGTAGTGGGATCAGAACGTTGCCTACCAAGCGGAAGCTGACATACAGATGATCTCTGAGGTCCCTTCCAACCCAAACCACTCTATGATTCCATACCATTAAGCAGCATGATTTCAGCTTCTTAATCAGAAGACAGATTATTGGACTCTACAGCTGCTTAAATGTAGCTGAAACCTTTTGTCTGTGATTTTTGTGGCCTTTTTTTCTTTTTTCTTCATTAGCTAAAGTACTGCTGGGTGAAGAAAGGGACTGCCCCCTCTGCATGGCACAATTCCCCACGGCAGTGAGCATGGCCCTGAGCTGCTGGAGCTCATGGCACATTGGGACACTGCTCTCAGATAGAGGGTTTGGTTTTGGGTGGTGCCACATGTAGCCAGGAGCTGGACTTGGTGATCTTTGTGAAATTCTTCCAACTCAGAATGTTCTCTGATTCTATGTCTTGCTGCTGGGAGCTGTTTTGTTTTCTTCATTTCAGCACTTCTCTTCCTCTCTTCCTAGGCTGTTTGGCAGTGGAAGCTGAACCAAGCCATCCGACAGGCTTTGAATGGGAAGCGAGATTTCCCCCTGTGGGGTAAAACTGGAGAAGGCACCGAGCCCTCATCTTGCCGCTTCTTCACCTACGTCTTCAGGCTGGAGAGCAAGTTCAAAAGCGCATCCTATGAGGGTGAATGGCACTGGGGAAAGCCTCATGGCAAGTAAGAAGCCCTTTTTGCCCCCTTCCTGGGCAAGAACATGCAAGTATGACTATGCAAAGATGGCCTAATCATAGAACCTAGAATGGCTTAGGTTAGAAGGGACCTTAAGAACATCTAGTTCCACCAGCTCTGGCTGCCCAGGGCCCCATCCAACCTGGCCTTGAGCACTTCCAGGGACGGGGCATCCACAACCTCCCTCGGCAGCAGTGCCAGTGCCTCACAGCCCTCTGAGTAGACAACTTCTTCCTAACTTCTAATCTAAATCTCCACTGTTTTAGTTTAAAGCCATTCTCCCTTTTCCTATCACTATCTGCATGTTTAAAATTTGGTCCCCCTCTTGCTTGTAAGCTTCATTCAAGTACTGGAAGGCTGCAGTGAGGTCTCCCTAGGCCCTTGTCTTCTTCAAGCTAAACATGACCAGCTGCCTCAGCCTTTCTTCAAGGCAGAGGTGCTCCAGCCCTTTGATCATCTTTGTGGCCCCCCTCTGGACCCATTCCAATAGTTTTGCATCGTTTTTGTGTTGGGAGCCCCAGGCCTGGACACAGTACTCCAGATGGGGCCTTACGAGGGCAGAGCAGGGGGAGACAGTCACCTCCCTCACCCTACCGGTCACCCTTCTTTTGATATGGCCCAGGATACAGTCAGCTTCTGGGCTGATGTCATGATACAACACTGATGGATCCAGTGGATGCGCAGCTGGATGTATAGATCATGGAATCATAGAATTGTTTGAATTGGAAGGGACCTTTACAGATCATCTAGTCAAACTCCCCTTCAATGAACAGGGCCGTCTACAGCTCCATCAAGTTGCTCAGAGCCTGATCCAGCCTGACCTTGAATGTCTCCAAGGATGAAGAATAGTCTGTCCCTTTCTTTCTTATATCCCCCCTTTAGATACTGAAAAGCTGCTAACAAGTCTGTCAGAGCCTTCTCCAGACTGAATAGCCCCAGCTCTCTCAGCTTGTTCTCATAAGGGAGATGTTTCATTCTTCTGATCATTTTTGTGGCCCTTCTGTGGACATGCTCCAACAAGTCCATGTCCCTCCTCTGCTGAGGACTCCACAGAATGGCTGTGGACGTGGGTGGGATATTCCATCCCATTCTGATTGCCTGGAACACAAACTATGGGCTGGTGGTCTCCTGGGGTGTGCTGGCTTCTCTGATTCCTGTCTCACTTGCTTCCACAGAGAAATCTGGCATCAAGGACAAATTCAGAGGGCAGATGAGACATACCTATTTGCTTTCAGGGCTTGGTTAATGCTTGAGGCCTGCCATCTGATCTACTGTATAGTAGACGTCTTGCTAATTACACTGGTTTATGTAGTAAATTGTAGAGGCTGCCCCTAATGTGGTAATGATCACATTGAAGGCGCTGCACTGGATTATGCTTATAATTAAGTGTTAGACTTGAGCTAATGTTTATTACTATAATTTCAGCCTGAGGCATAAAATCCTACCATCATGACAAAGGGAAGAAAAAAAAAGGCAATTATAAAAATGTTGCTTGCAAGGAAGCAAAAAAAATTTCCCCATGGTATGAAAATCTATTAAAACATGAGAACTGCTCACTACACCAGCCCAAGTTTAAGAATTAGCTTGGCCAAAAAGGAGCAGTTTGTGAAAGAAAGGTTAAATGGTCCCAAATAAAATCTCTTGAGGAAGGATAGAGCTGAAGATACCAAAACAGACTGTTATGGAAGTTGTATACTTAGTAAATTTGACACATTTATTTTGATTTATTTATTTACATGGTTTGTTTCTGTTGAAGTCCTAAGAGCGTAGTGACTTCTTTTGAAAGAGCTGTAAAATAATCAGAATTTCTGGAATCAAAAGCTTGATCTCAAGGCTTTTCTGGAACAGCTACTGCCTTGATTCAAATCAGCATTAAATAGGTGTTTGGAATAGAGCTAAGCCTGAGGCAATACTTTACATAACCTCCACCTTATCCAACACATGTATTACCAGCGGAGATTAGAAAACCACTGTGTGGAGCACAGAGAGAGATGGACTTTCCTTGCACTTTGCCTCTTAATATCTTAGGGTTGGAGAAGTGTTGTGAAGAAGGAATATCTCTGTTGCTTGAGATTAAATGACTTAACTGAAGTATCCCAAGAAACCTGTGGCAGAACTGACTAATTGCTTGGTTATTAGGCTTTCCTTCCCACTCCTGAAGTCACTTCTCATGGGACTTGCTACTAATACAGGGTTACAGGAGATCAAAGCTGGCCTTGATGGCTTGTCTTCCTCTGAGGGAGAGACTGGCATGGCAAAGCACATGAGCAGAACGCTGTGGTTGTGCAAATCAGGGCTCTCCAGCAATAACTTATGCATTCTTTGCCATTCAGTACTTCTGATGCCTTGAAGTGGAGGAAGGAGACAGTCCTGTTGAGAATAGCTTGAACCATCCCCGTGGCTGGAGCTAGCATTCTGTGTGGTTTGCTCTCCTTTTCTTTCACTGACACTAGCAAAGCAAAAGGAGATGTATTTTAAATGTATGTAAATTGATCTGACCACTTTGCTGTGTGCTAATACCCAAAAAAGTCTGTCTTGTGTAGGTGTTTAGAACAACATCCTTGATGAAAGTCAAGACAATGTGTCATGGCTTTGGTACTGCACCATCTTGTATTGTCTTTGGTTGTAGGCAGATGGCTGTGTCTGGGCTGATGCAAGATTTGAAGCAGTGAGTGGGTGTGGGTGGAGGGGGAGACGGGGAGCTGGAGGAAACTCATTCGCAGATGTTCATTATCTGTGCAATAATTTGAGCACGCATTGCACTGAGTGTTCTAGTCTCATTGTTGCATTGTTATCTCATGTAATCATTTCTACAACCCCAGCACAAAACAGATGGAAAGATATGATCCCTTTAGGCCAGTGCTTGTCTCTTTTGTTTTCATAGCATCTGTTAGAGTGAATTTCTGGGCCATGGTGTCATTGACTTGTCTACAGGGATGTGCCATCCTGGAACTTCAGCTGGCCTAATCACATACTACACTGTAATTACAAAAGGATCATGTACATTGTCCTAAATTAATGACCCAGCAACTCTAAAAAATGCTTTTGAGATGAGGGAATTGGAAGAAGATTCTTCCAGCTCATTCTAGGGCATAAAAACCCTATAGTATTAAAACCCTTCGGTACAGTCCAAGGTGCATGAAGAACCTCTCTCTTTCTGTCCCCAGAGGAAATGTTTTGATTTAGCAATCTCTAGGTTGTGCCTTGATAATTAATGTTCAACTGTTAATGATGCTGGTGATAACCCTTATGTAACGCTTGCTTCACACTGCAGGGGGACACTGAAGTGGCGTGACGGTCGCAACCATGTTGGAGATTTCAAAGAGGGCTTGGAGCATGGGTAAGCCTTAAAAAAAGAAACAAAACCCAACTACTTCGGTTGCTTGCTTGGCCGAGGAATTGTTCCTCCTAGAGAAACAGGAACGTACTGTAACAGCCCAATTTATTTGTCCGATTTTGGACACCTGCAATAGACTTAGTGAGTTGAAACTTAGTGAGCGAATTGCAAATGACTACAAAAAGAAAAGGAGAGAGTGCAGAGGACCTGTTATGATGGAGATATCTTCATCTGATTGGATGAATATCACCTTTGATCTCTAAATCTAAATGAAATAGTTCACATAAAATACCTTGGAAAGTAATTTTTAAGTATCTTTTAGAACTTCTCTTAAATCCCTAACTTCAAGGGAAAGAAACCATACTAAAAAATTCAAACATTATTTTCCTAAAACTTTCTGAAGGTAAGACTTTTAAGATATCTTATTTCTAAATGAGTACCAGAATAGATTATATTTTTAAAAGGAAAATTAAAAACCTCAAATATTTTGAGTTGAGGTTAAGAAAACAGTTCATTAGTGTCAGAGGTAAAACTAGCCCCAGCCATGTAAAATCTCATTAGCAGATTCTTAGTTTTTAAACTTGATCCAGTACAGCTGAGTCACTTGTTGCCATGCTGACCACTACCATATGCACCCTGAAGGTTTGGAATATGCCTCGTCCCTCGCCGATCTGAAGACCGGTATGACTGCTATAAGTGCCACTGGTATGAGGGCAAGATGAGAGGCTATGGAATCTGTGAGTAAGTAAAAGCCAAAGATGGACTCTGGGGAAAAGGGAACTCCATGTATATAATGGGTGAAGTGTAACCACATTGCTGTGGAAGGCCCAGTTGCAGTGTAAAACCCAGGATAATTCAGGCCTGAGCAGCTTTTGGTTTTGGCTTTGTTTGCTTTTGCTTTGGGGATGGGCAGTATGGCTTCTTCATCAGCCCTAAGTCTTCTGAACGTTAGAACAGTAAGAGCTTCCCAACGAGCTAAAACCATTAAAACTACCCAACAGAACATCCTCTGTGTCCTATAAATGAGATTGACATTGGTGTTTGTTCCTGTTGTTGCAGAGTAGAGAGCGCATGGTGTGCAATCAGCCCTGGATAGATGTGGTGGAGCGCACAGCATTTGCTCTCTTTCATCTGACTGTGCTGTTTGAACCAAACCTTACAGAGAGGACATAAATGGGGACATAAAATTCTTTATTTATGAATAAAACACAGTTTATAGCACATGTAGAAGCCTCTAGGGAACATAAAGCCAACTGAACAGTGCTGTGCTACTGTATAGTGTAAAACATGAAAGCACGTTGACCATTAAAGATGACAGCTCTGCTTAGCTTAAGTGTTTTCTCTTCTGTAGCAGTGAAGAAAATCTGTTATACAGCATGGCTAGAGCTCTGAGAAGCTCTTCTTCCCTGAGGGTGATACCAGGAGAAGGGGAGGTTGGTGGGAGTAGGAAGGGGAAGGCAGTTCTGGCTTCCTGCTTGGTCTGACCTACTCCCACCCTGGATTTATCAGTAGTCACTGGGACCTGGCTGGCAGGAGGTCAAGGACTGAGCAGCCTCTCCCAAGACAATTGCAGGCCTAAGTGGCATGTCCTCAGATAATGCTGAAAGCTATCTGTGGAGTGATTGAATTGGGTGATGCACGTTCCTAATAGTGAACCACTACAGGCTCCAGAGTAACCAATCAAATATGTGTGATATTTAGCAGGAATGAGCCCAATCTACTCATTTTCTTGTCTTCCTACTCCTATAGTAGCTATCAAATATGTGCTGTCTTAGTCTGTTCTGCTCCCTGCAGGTATGGGAATGATATGGTCTACAAAGGCTACTTCAAAGACGATGTGCGTCAAGGGTTTGGTATTCTGGAGAACTTCTCAGCTGAGCATCCATTTAAATACACAGGACAGTGGGAAAATGACAAGAAGAACGGATATGGAGTCTGGGAAGACAAGGACAGGTAAAGGCAGCATGGATCAGAGATGGCTTTAGGTGCCTGACAGTATTCCCCATCTGTTGGCATGAGGAAAGCCTCATGTTCTGACAGGGGGGATTGAAGATGAAGGGGGAATGTGTTCAGCCTCTTCTATACAGCTTGAACTCCTGGGGAATCTGAGTTGGATTTGTGCAGTAAGTCTGGCTTTTGTTCTTCATGGAGCACTGTATTGAGTAAACCTAGCTTCTATATGTGATGCATCAAATAGACTAAAATGTAGTGAGTCAAGGAAAAAGCTCATCTTTTTTCTCTTGCTTTTCAGAGGGGAGAGATACATAGGGACATGGCTTGATGATCACAGACATGGACAAGGCATTGTAGTCACCCAGTCAGGAGTATGCTATCAAAGGACATTTCATACTGATAAAATGGTGGTGAGTATCCATTTTCAGTGGACTATCTAGGTAATGCGACATGGAATCCATCCATCAAGGACTAGATTAAGCTTTCACTTCATAGTTAATTTCTGAGGGAAAACAGAAGGAAAGGAAAATTAAGCGTTGATATTTTACTACAATAGAGTTTTTGAAGAACAAAGCCTAGATAAAGCCTTCTGTTTCTTATCACCTTCATGAAGTACAGGTAGGAACAAAAAGTGAGGCTGTCACCTTTTGATCATGCTAAGACACTTGTAGGTTTAGCCTTTCAGCTGTTCCTCGGGTCACAATTATAGAACTGAACTCACATTTCAAATGCTGTGCTGGTAAATACGATACTGTGTCTGTCTTGGAGATTATTAAAGCCTTTACCTTGCCAATGTGAGCATACCCATGTTAAGTTGTCTTTCCAGTTCATTGAAAGTTAGATGTTGGTGTGAGGAACTGTCATGGGAGAGCTGGCTTGGAAATAAAAGTATTTCTTCTCATGAAAAATGCACACTTAAAAAAGCAAACAACTTCCCTCCTCTTACACCAAATTAGGACAAAATGTTTAGCATGGAAACTGTTAGAAAGGCTTTCCATACAAGTTCCATCTGTGGGGAACCAAAATAAAGCTGTCTTTTGGACTACCAGCTGCCAAAGGCTCCTTTAACTTCACAAGGCTTCCGAGTAGGGAGCAATCGCTTCAGTTTTCCTAGTGGAAAATTGGTAGGGCCAAGAAGCTTCTCCTGGAAACCTTTTGTTTTTGCCAAAAAGGGCACTTTCCATCGAGAAAACCATTCCAGTGGAAAATGTATTACAGCTTTAAAAGTGACCACATTTTCTGACTGGTGTGGGTACGTATAAACCTCCGGGCTCAAACCTTGGGCCAAGCCCTAGCAAGAAGTATTTACCCCTTTGGCATAAGTTATCCTGTGTCTGTTCTACATCTTTGTGATCCTTCCCTGAAATGCATGCTACTGTAAGGAGCTGTGGGAGCTGGGAGGCAATGGAGCGAGTCGTTTTATGAGTGCTTAGGAGAAGCTTATTAATGCCCTGTTGACTGCACAGCAAAGGACAAAGCTAATCCCACATGGCAGCTGCCTTCCTCTTTTCTCTTAATGTGCTTACAAAGAATGACACAGCTGGCTAGAGTCACCAGAAGGTCATAGGACTGGGAAGACCATGAGATCATCCATATCACAATTCTTGGTGACCACTCTTGGAGCGGGAAACTGCCTTTCTTTCCTTGCTCTAGGGAAATAATTGTAGTTGTACTGTCATTTTAAACCACCTGGCTACTCAGTTCGTCTCCTCCACGCTGTGATGCCTACTGGGCTGACTGTAGACCACCTCCTTGCTTTTTCTCTTTAATGTTGCATATGACTTATTGGGCTTTCAGAAGGGTTCTCAGAATCTGCACCCCATAAGTAAGTTTGAGCCAGTGGCCATTTCTAGATTGACTGTAGTAAGTATGAACTTAGCATCATGAATTCACTACTTTTGCTTTTAAATGAAGGGTTCTGGGATTCTGCTCTTGGAAGATGACTCAGTCTATGAAGGAAACTTCACTCAAGATCTAACATTAGTTGGAAAGGTGAGCACATATTTTCTGGAGGGAGAGGGTATGAACTCTGGGGAATCCATTAGCTTCCTAGAAAGCAAGCAACTATATAGAAAGACTGAGATGAAATAACAGTTTATTGTGTAGTTTTTTGTTATATCTTGTTTTGTTTCTCCTGTTATCCCTCTCATTCACACAATGGAAGCTGCAGCAGTGAGATTTCAAGCAGCGTGGGGCTAGGGGCTTTGGGCATTGTATTGTTTTTAACTTGAGGGTTTGTTTCTTTAGTTGTTATTGCTGTTTTTTGGAGACTTCTATCTGCATTTCACAGTTGCGGTTAGGATGTACTCTCAGAACAAGTATTTTAGCCTTTATAGTGGTTCGGGAGCACAGGAAATGATGCGGAGAACAAAATGGAATTACAGTACCAGTGTTACGCTAGCATAACCAGGGTGTTAACATAGCTGAAGGGCCTTGGAAGTTTGATTTTTACGATCTGGGCACTGCACTGACACGTTCAACATTTTTTCAGTTGATCTGTAACCGAAATATCTAGTCTAAGTGTTCACTAAGTGCCCTATTGCAGGGAAAATGAGTCCTCCAGCTTGTTACAGAAATGTAAGGCAAGTCAGACGGGAAGTGTGTGGTCAGATCAGACTGAGTTGAAGTAACAACTGATGAGTGATAGCAACAACTGCAGATCGGCCCCATCATTTACTGACTTGTCATGGGAGGAAGCATTTGTCGTAATCTTCTTCAGCCAGAGGCGTTGGGGTGAATTTTGCAGAGACTGACTGTAGTGCTTAAATGCAGCTTCCTCCAAAATTAATGTTTAGTTTGAGTGGTAGGCTTAGAAAAATCGGCTCATTATGTGAAGATAGAACGCCGCCTGTTATTAGCAGTAAGGATTTCAGGTTTGCCTTGGAAGGCAGATTGGTTTCAATGTTGTTTGACTTTGAATTTGGTTTAATTAAATCCTTTTAAGTTTCAATCAAGCTACTGCACGCCTTCTCCTGTATTGGCCCCAGAGAATTTAAGGTTTTTCTTGGTAGCAGCAAACGTTCTGAAAGCTTTTATGGTGATTATCTTATGTTTCCCTCTATCTATGAGGCCAAACTTGCTTGTGGTTTTAACAAGCAGTGGAAAAATAGAGAAATTTCATTCACGTCTTTCAAGCCAGTAAATTTTATAACTCAAAGATATTGGCTTCTTGTTGTCAAGTATAATACGAAAATCTTACTCTGTGATTGTGGTGGTCTTCCCCCTCCACAGCCCTTCATGTGTCACTCAATATCGGGGATATGTTTTCTCCAGTGATCATTACCTTAATCTTTACTACTGCTTTGAATGCTAAAAATGTACACATCAGTGTTGGAAGTTGTTCTTAGTCACCATTTCAGGAGCTGGCTCTGTGGAAAAAGAGAATTTGAGGGCTTGGTCCAGCTTGTTTCCTCTTGCTAATGAGATCTTGGCACAGTAATCCCATATTTCTCTGTTGCAGGGAAAGCTGTCATTTGCCAATGGCTTTATTCTGGAGGGAACCTTTACTAATAAATCAGGCCAAGGCCTTCAGACGCAAGGTATCCTGAATACATCAAACGAGCAGCTGGATGAGAGAATAACCAAAGCGTGAGCAAAACCAGCTGATTTCTTGGGTTGTGGCTTGTATTTTGACGACACCTGGAAGAGCCCTGGATCAGTCCTACAGGGGTGAAGGCAGTCCTTGCCTGAATAAGCGGGTCTGAAATCTAGTGTTTATACAAGGAGAGGAGGAGGAGAGGAGAGCACAAGTTACCATTAATCTTAATGTCACATGGGAAGCAGAAAACAGATGTTCGGCCCCTGTCTTCCCACTGGCCACCCATACTCCCATCCTCAGTCTGGAGAGATTTTGGGATATGATTTGTTCATGCGTGCACACATTTCTCTGCATATGTATTAGCACATGCACTGACAGGCCTGAAGCTGTACAGGCAAAGCTAGGTTGCTAAAATATATCTCCTGCTCCTTTTCTGACCCTCTGTGCTCCTATCTGAATATTTCCAGTTGATACTTTAGAGACAGAAAAGCAAAGAAGGTAGCAAAGGAAAGAGGTAGTAAAGTCTCTGTATCTTTAGGAATACCCCTGAGTGGAGCAGAAACCCTGTGATCAATTAATCAACAAAGTTTCAAATCACTGATGTTCCATGCGCCATGAATTATTTTCTCTTAGCCCGAAGCATCTCATTGCCAGGATAACAGGCTGAAGTTGTTTTGTCTGAATCACCAGTTAGGCACTAGTGCCCTTCTCTGCTCCCATAGTTCTTGCGTTGGTATCTCATTCTGGAGAACTTTCCATATTTAAAAAGTGAAGTCTGAAATGATTGCACCCTTCCTCAGAAAAGCCTAACGCCATGTCATGTTGTGCAGTCAGCTGGGCCTCAAGGAGTTCCCGGTAGAGAAGAGGTGGAAGGGAATCTATGACCAGTTCCTGGAGTTCATCCATTCGGGCTGCAAAGAAGAGATGGAGGAGTCTTTTACAGGATTCCACATACAAACAAGCAAGGAGCTCAGGAAATCTCAGGAGTACCTCTTCTGCCAAAGGTACTGCATGCCATCATTGCAAGGGAGGAGCCATTTGTGTAGCCTTTCATTCCATTAACCCCCTTGGTGCCCCACCTGCAATACCAATTGGGATTTGGCCTACGTGGTTTTCCTTCCTCACCTCTCTATATTTTCAGGGGGACTGAGGATGTTTCCTGGAAGACAGAAGATATTCTTGAAGAGCTCGTCCAGCACCATGAACTGGGGTCACTACAGAGCTATTTAGAGAAGGTAAGGTTTGAAAAGATTTGTGTCTGTCCACTGAATACAGACAGAAGTTGTAGCAACTTCTATGTGCTAATAGAAAGCAGCAGCAATACAGTCAGCGACTTAAAGAATCTTGTCTAAAATGTGTGTGAATATCTAAGTTTGTGAAGAAGAGGGTTTTCTTCCATGCTTTGTGGACATTCATTTTGTATGCATGTGTGTACAGGTCAGGAAAGTGGTGACAAAGCTTTATTCTTGGTTCTCAAACAGTGTCAGGAAATAACCAGTTGCTGGAAATGATTTATCTACTTCTGTGAACTCTTAAGTAGTTTCCCACTCAGACAAGCTTACCTTGAAGCCTTTACCCTTTTTTGCATATCACAGCAAAGGTCATCACAGCAGCGAGTTCTGCTAAGCACGTTTATTTCTGATAATGGAAAGAGAGTGAGCTTTTGGCAGTTAAAATAGACCAAAATTATAATCTGTCTCTCCAGGCTTGTTCTCCTTTGCTGACAAAGGAAAGCTGGGTTGCTTTTCAGTATTTCTCATCTACTGATGGCTTGTAAAACTTAATTTTCCTCTATCATCAGGCATTGAAATCTTCTCTGCACCCAATGGGAAAGCTGCTGAAGGCCTTGACAATAGCTTTTCAGGCAACTTACTCTGGAATTGGGGCCAACAGACACTTGCTGACTATGGCACAAGAAGAAGTCAAGTACTATGCAAAGAAAATATGGGAGTTTTACCAGTAAGTAAAGAAATGTGAGACATTTCCAATGGGTGTATGAAGTAGATCATTGGGATAATTCCTTTATGTTAGGACGGTTTTATTTCACATCACATTTTTTAAGAGACTTGCTTCAAAAAAGTGTTAGATAAAGAGATCCTTGCATTAACTAAGCTCTTATGGGCCTTGGAAGTATGTTACATCCATTGCTCAGTACACAAACCAAGGGGTATGGCTTTAATGTGACTAAACATCATTGAGATATGGCTGCTTAATGAGCACTTACTCATAATAGACTTCATTTAGAACAGCACAAATATGAGCAAGATAAGTAACAAGGGTAGCAAAGTGTATCAAAGCATGCAAGTAGTAGTACTCAATATCTATATTTGAGTGAAAAAATGATTTCAGCTTAAAGTGCCTCAACTCAACAGGAGTTAAGAACATGCAGTGTAAGCATGTCACTGAGGTTTGGCTGGTATGGGTAGTAACTCCAGATGGAGGTTGTTCAGTCATGTGCTTGTGCTCATGGGTACATAAGGACATCAAAGGTATGACTGGGGCTGTGTTGCTGTTTGAATATCTTTTTAGCTCTGCTTCTAACTACACCTGGGTAAGATATTACGTTGAAAAAGCTAGGCTGGATAAAAGCTCTTTTCTTATCAGTGTAGCCTTGAGCACTTGAGGAAGGCTTCCAGCAAGAGTTACTTGTCCTAGAGCAGTCTGATGGGAACTAGTTGGATTTGACTCAGTTCATCTGCTATATGTCTGTGCTGTGAAATGGAGTAGTAGAGGGAAACTGCATTCATGAACAGTACAGCAGGGCTGATGACCTTAGCAGTGGTTGATGTGAACCTTCATGAGTTTCTGAGCACAATGCATACCTTGGAAAGCTTCATTCGTAACTCAAGACCTTTCAGGTGCAGTGTGGGAGAGAAAACCACCTTGCTCTGCTGTGCACCTGGCTAAGATTTCTGCAGTGATGCATCTAAGCCAAAACCAGGCAACATCTCCCCAGTCCTTTTTTGTTATTAGGCAGTTTTGGCTTGGAAGTATCATAAGCCCAGACTACTGTTTCAGAGTAGAATATGACCATACTCTAATGTTCATAGATGGAGTAGAGAACTTATGTGTGACTGATCATGAACCTCATCTCTCTCAAGTGGGAATGCAAACAGATGGTGCTCAATGAAGACTAGTTAGGATTTCTGGAGTGATTCCTCTAGTCTTCAGAAGTTATATTTTAAAGCACTTGTTCATTTCTGGCAACTTCTGCTGGTAATGAAGAATGCCTTTGAATTGTGATACTTAGTCTACTAATAGAGAATGGCTCCTGAAGACAGAAATCGTTCAATAAAGCTCTATTAAACAGAGGTTCCAATGCAGAAGAAAACAGAGTGACTACAGGCACAAACTATGTCTTCAGACAAATATGACTTTGTTCTGCTTATGTTATAGGGGTTTGCTCCATCTGGCACTGGAACAGAAAGGTCAACTGCCTGTGAAATGTGTGGATGGAGAGGTAAGGTATGTGTCACCATGGACTGTTTAACCTTAGGCTGCTTGAACCTACGAGGTGTCTTCTAAAATAAAGTAAGTGCTAATATGATTGCATGTATGCATTTGACTCAGGTCTACTTCTCACACTTTTCTCCATGAGTGCAAAGCTTTCAGTGATTTGCAGGAGAGCAACTTCTCCTAATTGTGTTCCATAGCAGAATAAAGGTGTGGGGATTTGGAGGTGTATGGAACACAGCCTTGCAAGATAACTCACATCAGATACTGTGCAGGAGCACAGCTGTATGCAAGACAGCAGCCCCAGAACTACCACGTGCTTTGCATTATCTCAGGAGCTTGCTTGTTGCAGGGATGGAGACTTTGATGCTATCACTAAGAAAAAGTCAAGTTTGGAAATACAGAGCATGGTGCGGGAAATGTGGCAGAAAAGGCAGAAGACACAACATTCTTAGAACAGGAAGCTAGGAGTAATTGTGGGAGACACTCAAGTGTTGGGGTTTTGGGGGTGGGTAGAGGTTATTTTGTTTTGTTATGTAGCTATCCAAACTTGGTCTGGATTTCTTTTCACTGTAATCTGCAGACATCCTGTGTGGGATGGGTGAATTCAAAGGGTTGATGGAATGGTAAGCAGCTGGAAAAAGGCTTTATCTATGAAATTTATTCTTTCTTCCTTAAGAAATAACAAGTGCTCTTTGCAGATCTTGTAGTCTTAGGAGTTGTTTCTTATGTTGGCTCCTGTGTAGCTGCATAGCTTTTGGTCATATCAAGATTAAAGACTTCACTATAGGACCCAGCTTTTCTTTTCTCCGCTGTAGCGACCAGAAGGCATACAGTGTGGTCCTTCCGTTGATCTTGCCCTGCTTCTACCCTGAGCTTTTCATGCTCTACATGCTCTATCATGAAAGGGAAGATGACCTCTACTGTCAAGGGATTGTGGACCTAAGTCTATTTCCTGACATCAAGCTGCTGGAGTTTCTGGATGTACAGAAGTAAGTGATCTTTTATAACTTCAGGATGCATCCTACTAATATCAGCTGTGAAGCAAACAGCCAGGGTAAGCTCTGATGGCAATAAAGGAATGAATGTATAGCATGTTAGTTCCTTGATCCACTGTTTGCTCTAACACTGAAACCTTTCCTAGGTTTCCATCTGTAAGTAAAATCAACCCTGCATTCAGGTAGAGTCTGAGCTATTATTTTTTCCTGTAGCCATGTGGTTGGAGTAGAGAACTCAACATATTGCACCTGTAAGGCTTTCAATGGGGAGATATTAACAATGAAGACTGACTGAGAATGGAGTTGAGACATAGGCATCTGTCTTCTAAACCTTTTATTTCTGTAATCTTATTTCAGACACCTTTGGCCTCTGAAAGACCTCACCTTGACAACCAACCAGGTAAGAAGTAGCCCTAAAAGCAAAATTTGGCATGTTAGTGAGATGGTGTAGAGCTGCATGTTGGTGCCAGCCAATGATGGAGCTTCACCTAAGAAAACACAAAGGCCCTGTCTTGCAATCAGAAATCATAGCTAGATGATGGGTGATGGTATAGTTATGATCTACAACTACTGCATATCAATAGCCCTGGGTGGGAATAAGTATTCTGCATAGGACTGCTTTGTAGTGTTCTGCTTAGTGGCTTTTTCAAAGACATCAGAGTCAGAACACGCTTAAATGTCTACGGTTCCAATTCTCAGCAGTGACACTGTATAAAACAGCTTTATTTTGCCCTCTTTGGGCAGTGAATATATCCAGCACTGAGGAGGCATTGGGTGGCTCCTGGAGAGGTGCTCTGGCTGAGGCACAACTCTTTGTCTCCTTTGCAGAGGCGGTCCCTGATCAAAGACAAGTGTTTCCTATCTGCCACAGAGTGTTTGCAGAAGTTGATGTAAGTCACCATCCTTAACTTCTCACTCTTTCTTTCTTCTGTAGAAATTTTCTAGGTATGATAGAACCTCTTGCTCTGGGCACATGGATGGTGCTATGAGAGGGATATCCTGCCAGTACGGTGTTCCAAGATGGTAAAGTTAGAAAAGCAGAGTTTGATTTAAGAAGATCTGCTTGATTTATTGGTTTGAGAACCAGTCTAGGGAATAGTGCTGCAGTAACACATGGGAATGGAGATAAAATGGTACAGTAAAGTGTTAAGAGTGACATCAGATGGAAGTTCTCATGTCCTTGTGTATTCTAGCTGTGGTGAGAGCCTCGCCATGGTGACTTGGCTTTCACTGGGGAAAGCAGCATAGGATGTGGTGGACAACATTATAGATATGTTACCTGCATTATTCCCTTGCAAGAGCAGTTTTCATGATAGATCTGGCCAAAGGAGATTCATTCCACTAGCAGAACCCTAAAGTTTTAATTGAGTGACTCAGGTAAAATGAAAGGTGGCATTAGGGTGCTCATGACTTGGGAAGACTTGAGGTCTGTTGATGCCTCCTGCTACCACCTTGCTGACTTTTTTTTCTCAGTGCAGCCATTTGAGATGACCGATATATTCCTTTTTGTAGTGTGAAGGACTGCTTGATGTCTGTTTTTTGTTCAAGTGTTACTGCTTTATCTCTTGACCTGTGTAGTGGAAACATCTTTGACACGGCTGTTTTCACACTGATAGCACCACAGTGGATCCCCGGGAAAAGCTGCTGATCCTCCAGAAGACATATGAGGAGATAGAGAGCACCGTGTCCCGAGTGGTGGAGAAAGACTACAAGCTCCCTATGGATGACCTCTTGCCCCTACTGATGTATGTTGTATCACGAGCTAAGTAAGTGGTGCTTTTCACTTCTCAATCCCATGGTTGTGTACTAACCCAATCCGAAAAGGGGTATCTCTACATTTCAAGCCAATTAATGAAGAACAGGGGGTTGTCTTTTAATGTGCATTCTGCTGAGATGCATTTGGGTTCTTGTGTCCAAGTCTGCCAGCTGTGGTCTAGTAGTGTTGGTCATGATATAATATGGTTAGGGATTTCCTGGATGTCCATCTCTTGTCCAAGAGAATGGTTCAGGGCTGTCATGAGAAACGCTGTCTGACTGGCATCCAAGGTTATTATACAAAAAATAGGAATATGAAGTCTTTGAAGGCCAACTGTTGAGGCCATCACAGGAATTATCTGCACGCTGGGTTGAAAGAGAGATGTGAAGGAAGAACAGATCTTCAGAAGGAAAAAGTCTTGTCACCTCCATTGCAGTGCAAATGTGCAAGAAATGTGCTCTGCTTACCTTGCTGCCCTTCCTGCAGATGTTAGTCCTATTAATTTCTTTTTCAAGGGATTTGAAAGAACTGTAGAAAGACTGATGGGTTAGTTGGTAGTTGGTCTTATATTTTGAGAGTGAACAGATAAGGGTTGACTACTCTCTGCCCTCATAAACTTACGAGAAATCTCTTCACTTCTCTGTTCTCAGTGTGGCACTGTGGTTCAGTTTGGAGACTAGGAAGGTCTTGAATACTGACCATCTAGTAATTAGGTTTTTCTCATGTCGGAATGACTGTAAATATAACATTTCTGCCAAAGAGGCTGCGTCTGTGCTGCTTTTACTGGAACTGCAGGAGCCTGCTTACATCCAGTAGAATGAAACTGCACTTTTTTCATTCTGGCAAGTTTGAGTCCAAGTCCTTGACTGACTTGGATGTTCTTGGTGTCCAAAAAAGGGTGAAATGTTTAAACTTGGAGCTGAATCTTGAAACCCAGAAGCTTTTTTTTTTTTTTCCTTTTGCTACAGTTCCATAGGATAATGAGGTTTGTATGCTAGGCAGCTTTCTTGGTTGTAGATGACGGAGGAGGGGGAGTGAGAGACTGAGTGCACAAAATGGAGGACCTGACATTTTCTAATGACTGGGCATCTTTGCTGAGATCCTGTCATGCCAGGATACTTCACAGGTCTGGAGCACAGGTCTTATGAGGAGCGGCTGAAGGAGCTGGGATTGTTCAGTCTAGAGAAGAGGAGGCTCAGGGGAGACCTCATTGCTCTCTATAACTACCTGAAGGGAGGCTGTAGTGAGCTGGGGGTCGGCCTCTTCTCTCGTGTGACAGTGACAGGACTAGAGGGAATGGCTTCAAGCTGCGCCAGGGAAGGTTCAGGCTGGATGTTAGGAAATACTACTGCTCTGAAAGGGTGGTCAGGCACTGGAATGGGCTGCCCAGAGAGGTGGTGGAGTCACCGACCCTGGAGGTGTTCAAGGAAAGTTTGGATGTTGTGTTGAGGGCCGTGGTTTAACGAGAACCATTGGTGATGGGTGAATGGTTGGACTGGATGATCCTGTGGGTCTTTTCCAACCTTAGTGATTCTATGATTCTGTGATTCAAGGACTCAGCTTTTGGAAGATCAAGGAATCAGCAATGGATTTCCAGATCTGTCTCTCCATAATCAGATTTCAGACACATCTGTAAGTGCTGGTGCCGAGATTTGCTCTAGTTGTGGTATTTCTTTTCTTTTCAGAATACAGCACCTGGGGGCTGAAATCCATCTGATCAGAGACTTGATGGACCCCACCAATCAAGGAGGATTGTACGACTTTCTATTAACAGCATTGGAGGTAAGAAAATGAGTTTTAACAGTGACAGTTACAAGGTGTAGGGAAGCCCTTCTTGAATGGTAGAAACACTGATGCTCTCTATTCTCATTTAATTTTAGAGGGCTGTTTACATGCCTAGCACAGGTTATTGTCCTTCTAGTCAAGAGAGTACTTTCACCATTAATTTATAATATGCAGACTTAATCTTATATCTTGCCTTGGGGGGCACTGTAGCTTCACTCTATGTGCAAGAGACAAAAACTTGGCTCCAAAGCTTCTCATTAATGAGTTGCTCTCTTCCTTCCCCAGTCATGCTACGAACACATACAGAGGATGAGACTCCACCAAAGAGAGAATTGCCATGTGGTTCACACCTCCTGAGCCCCAGGACCAGCAGGGAGGCTCCTCCCTGCCGCGCTTTGACCGGACACTGTTGGATGAAGAAGCAATCAAATCACTGCTGCTCCAGCTGCCTTTAAAAAGGGAAGGATGGTTATTTTTCAGATGAGGGGTTCTTGCTAGGTTTTCTATTAGACTAGCTACAATTATCAAGCACAGACATGCAAGTGCTGTGGGCTGAAAGCCTTCTATGCAACTTGTGTTGGAAAGTGGAGGTGGTTTCTTTTGCCCTTGCTGATTTCACTTTCCTGAAGACAGCAATACACCTCTTTCCCTTGAAACTCCATTTAACTGTTTTCTCAGTTGCTATTTAACTGTTTTCTCAGTTGCTGTGCTTAGTTTGCACTGGTAAACAGACATAAAGGGAGATTATTTAGTAGAAGGTGGTCAAATGAAGCCTGAAGAGTCATCGTGATGGGACTCCTGGATGGTAGAAATGTGGGATGGACAAGAGAGACCATCTCTGTACTCCTAAACAACCTGTTCCTGGAATGAGGTGGCTCTTCTTGCATACCTGAGAGGAAGATCTTTCCTCTTCTTCCCTTTGCTAAATTCTGTACCTCTCCTTTGCACCATAATGCTGCTATTGACTAACTTCACTGTTTGAAGATACTTCTAAACGTAAACTTATACTTTGCAGACTCCTGTTAAATCTCAGGGATATCACACTTGCACCTTGAAAATGCTGGTGCTGCTTTCTAATTCTGCAGGGGCTTGTGTGTGCCTAAAAGGTAAGAGATCTTAAATATTGGTGAGAAAACACACAAAAACATTTGGCCTCCTGCACTGACAGAGCTGCAATAACATTGGTTTTCCTAGGTGCACAACCTTGTGCTGGCAGAACACCCACTGACACCAGTGGGGCACAACCAGATTAGAATCGGGCTAGTTTCCATTCTGCCTTTAAGAAAGGTAAAGGGATTTTTGATACGTTGTTACACTCAGATGAAAGTACTCATGTGTGAATGGTATGGTAGAGCTAAAGCTCTTCTGAACTAGTTTTTAACCTGCTTTTTTTTTTTACCATTTGACTTTTAAATTGTCCAGGTCTGTGACTTCAGGAAAACAAATCAAAACTCTACAGCCTGTTTCTTCCTGTTGGTCATAAGTATTACGCTTTAATAAACAGTACACTGGTTACAACAGTTAATATATTGGTATAAGAGTATCCTAATGTATGTTTTACAGTAACTGTATTTAAATAAATCCGTTTCATTTTTGAGAGATTCCAGGTTTGCATGCTTCCTATTTCAACCTCATTGCAGATTCCTGTGAGAATGTCCTTTATTTATTTGCTTTTAGCTTTAGAAGATCTACGGCTCTTTCACTGCCTCGATAACTCATGGGGATGGAAGAACTTGAACTGCAGATTAGTAAGAGAGACTGAACCAATAAACCCTTGTGCACCCTGCAGAATCAGTATGGAGAACGCAGCTTAAACTTTAGGCTAATTGGCTGCAATTAAACTCTTTTTCCTCACTGTCTCACACTGAGCTCGCTAAGCCTTAGCAGGCCTTATGAAGGAGAGCTGTCACCACATCTTCAGGGCTCGAGATGCTGTGGTGCAGAGACAGCACAAGGGAAAAGAAAGTGAGAGTGTGTGGTAGTGACTCACCTTCCTCCATTTGGACACCTCTTAGCTACCCTACACGTTGTCCCATCTTCTTAGCAGTATTTCACAGGGAGGAGGGACTAAAAGCAGAAATGATGTCTCTTCCCTGTGAACTGCTGCCTGGAATTTGCATCACAGCAAATTCATACCATCAATCCAAATGTGAGTGTAGTTTGGAGTATCTAAACTGATCCTGAGTATGTTGAGATAGTGGTTTCAGTGTAAAAGCTTGACTTGCATTGACATGAAGTGAAAAGTGACATTCAGCTAAGCAAAACCTTAATAAAATTGCAGTGAATTCTACAGGTGTTTAAAGTGGTTGGTGCCAATACCAGTTACATAGCATGCAGTGAGACTGGGGTACACGAGACCAAAACCATGCTCTCCTCCCAGTACACTGATCATCAGCTTTAAAATACTGTTTCTTATCTTTATGAGGTCTCATTCTTAGAAGGAAGAGAAGCTCCAGCTGCCCGTCTTTGATAATGTAAACACACAGAAGTGACAGCTGTGAACTTTTTCATTTCAGTTACCTAAAACTGGTGATTTCTAGTCCAAATAAACACTCTGCCAGAAGGCTGAATCACAGAGGTGTAGTCACAGCTGTTTTAAAAAGTCTGTTTTCTCTATACTGCATTTTTCCATGCTTTGGATATTGATTTTATTTTCAAGTACCACTTCCTATTCAAAATGCTGAACTTCTACTTACTACAAAATAGGACATGCAAAACGCATGCATGTACAAACTCCACGGGATTATCTAGAAAACAAGGAGATTTTTCAGCCTATTGAAGACTCCTACTAAGTTTATTTGTTGCTCTTACCAACCAACTCTCTTTAAAAATTCAGGAAGTTCTTGATCAGTAATTCAAGTGAGCCCTAAAGGGGCAACGTAAGGTAACAGTGTGCAGCCATTTGTGCTTCTGGGCTTTCTTGCCAACCAGTAAAAGCAAGAGGAATAGTTCACTAGAAATGCTCTTTAGTACAAGGGTAGCATTCAGGTAGCAAATTGTGCTCTGCAACCATGCAGTAGTGCTATTTGTTGTTAAAAGCATGGCTTTTTAAGGAGATAGATAGTACAAGGTTACTTGCTGGCTTCCCTGATTCATCAAGTCTCTGCTTGATAAAATATTGTGCCTTGAAATAGTGTGTAGAAATGAGTGAGTACAAGCTCTTTTGAGCTTGTGTGGTTCACACTGTTAAATTATTAATGGTAGAGCTGCTAGCAGGACTTCATCTTCCTTGTATGTTAAATTTAGTCCTGCAGGCCCTGGAGCAATATGAAAGCCAAGCATACCTGAGACTTTTAGCTTTAGAGATGCCACCGTGTCAGAAACTAGTAGTCAGCTTTTCCATATCCAAGCTTCACCTGTTGAGACAGCTTAGGCTTCAGGGGAAGCAATAAAAAGTCTAAGCTACACCTGGAAGCAAGACAGGTCTTATAGTAATTTAGCTGTGATCTGCAGTGATTTAGCTGCAGCCTGCAGTGCAGGTTAGCTGTCTGCATGCAGTGCTTTCAGCAGAAGCAGTATGCTGCAGACCACTGCAGTCCCAGTGTTTAGCTCTGCCAGATGTAAGCTTGTTCCACAGAGAATTTCTGTTCCTCTTTCCCTGAATTCATACTTATCAGCAGGCTTTTATCAGAGTACAATGCTTTTTTTCCCCCCATTACCTAAGAGTTTTTTTCCTAATTATTCTAGATACTCAAATGCTGTAAATTTAAAAACTACTCAGTCACCTTAGGAATATACTCTCTCCCCACTCTATAGGAAGGCTCTTTTGTCCTTGAATTGCAACAGCTATTAAACGGGGAGGAGTCATTCTTCTACTAACACCCAGTTTACCAAAGGTTCATTTTACAAACAGGAGAACAGGTAGGAAGTTAGAGGAGAGCTGTGTCTATTGCTGCTTTCAAGTGGTGGAGCAATGCCTCCGGAGGTGGAGAAAGCGAAGTCAGGTCTAGCTTCTTGAAATCTTCATTAGCGCTCAAAGATGTCAACACCTTCACAGTCCTCTTTAAATCAAACACTGCATGGAGCATACCCAAGGTGGAAATGGCAGCTTTTGGAGTGTTCTTTGCTGAAGCTTCATCATCGAGGCCGTTTTCCAAGATGGAAATCCTGTTCTCTGCAATAACTTTGAGGAAATTGTAGAACTCCTTGTAGTCTATACCGGTGCAAGATTTCATGATCAACTAGGGGAAAAAACAGTACTGAAATGGAAGCAACTCTTTCATGTACAGCAAGAATTACAGGGACTGATTTTATCAAGCTACTAACTATCCAGAATTATAAGTAACCATGTTTAATAGCTCATTATTTGTTGCAGTTCCTTGGTGGCAATGAAATTCCTTGCCTGACTTGAAAATTCACTAGTCCCCAATACAACATGCTGTTTCTATGAGCTACTAAATGGCTGGGCTTTCATAAACTATTTTTGGAAGGTATCAATCTAGCAGCAGTAACAGCCTCTAGAAATAAACTTTACATCTGCTTCACACTTAAGATTTTGGGAACATACCAGATACAACACTGCTCATTAACTGTGCCTTCTGAGCATCGTTTTTGGAGACACAGAAGCTTGCTGCTACTTTCACCTTAATTTTTCTTGTTTTGGATTTGCTGTTCCATCGTGAATGGTATTGAAGCCAGTTCTCCTGTGTAAGTCTTCTAATTTCTGTTCTTTAAATGGAAAAGCACTTGTATTTTTAAAAGGAGACAGTAAGTAACTACTACATTGATTGATCACATCAATGCTAACCTTGATAGGTTAACCTTGCCAGGCTGGATGTGGCTCTGGGCAGCCTGGTCTGGTGGTTGGTGACCCTGCACACAGCAGGGGGGTTGAAATTAGATGATCGTTATGGTCCTTTTCAACCCAGGCCATTTTATGATAGTTGAAGAAGAGCTGCTGACGCATTAGCTTTCAGACAACATCCTAATCTCCTTGACATAGAAAATATGCACTGACACAAGCCTTTCCCTATTCAAAGAAGGGCAACAAAGCTGGTGAGGGGTCTGGAGCACAGGTCTTATGAGGAGCGGCTGAAGGAGCTGGGATTGTTCAGTCTGGAGAAGAGGAGGCTCAGGGGAGACCTTGTTGCTCTCAATAACTACCTGAAGGGAGGTTGTAGTGAGCTGGGGGTCAGCCTCCTCTCTCGTGTGACAGTGATAGGACTAGAGGGAATGGCTTCAAGCTGCGCCAGGGAAGGTTCAGGCTGGACGTTAGGAAATACTACTGCTCTGAAAGGGTGGTCAGGTGCTGGAATGGGCTGCCCAGAGAGGTGGTGGAGTCACTGACCCTGGAGGTGTTCAAGGAACATTTGGGTGTTGTGTTGAGGGATATGGTTTCGCGTGTACTATTGATGATAGGTGGATGGTTGGACTGGATGATCTTATAGGTCTTTTCCAACCTTAGTGATTCTGTGATCATACTGAAGTAATATTTTGTTTCCTGAGAAATGAAGTTGTCACCAGTCCCTTAAGAATCATATCCTAATTCCAGGTATGAAGTTAAAGATTGTGCGTCTCAGAGCTCTAATAAGGTGTTGCAATGCACCCCTGAAATACCTGACCCTCTAATGAAGAGTCAGGCAGACAGCAATATATTGTGATACCTGACATTGTAGGTGCCAGTCATCCATAGGGTCCTTCCATTCATTGATTTCTCTCTGGACAGCTGCTAATTCATCCTGCAGGAAGCACCACATTATAGCTACGTTGCAGCCATTCACCCAGTTGTGGTTAATAGAAATGGTATCCTCCTGTGGGAATAAAGAGTTATTAATCTCTAGATAGGAAAATGCAAGAGAACAGCTGTAACATCACTGCTGCAAAACTTAAGTCATGTACCTCAACAAGAGAAATGCTTCTTGGTACCAATACCACCACTGTGCTGAAAGGCTGTTGCTTTCAAGTGTCCCTGATAAAAAACAAATCTTGTTTCAATCTTTGAATTGGAAAATGTCTCCAGCTCTTCTGTCTGAGCAAGCCTTTCATGGAGGCAAAGATGTGGGGGTTGGAGTTGGTGTGGTGGGAGAGGTAGGGAATAAGGTTGTTATTTTTGGTTTATGAAGACAAATGTGTTGGCATTTTCCAGCAGTCACCTGCAATTTACAATTAGAAACCAAGATTTATATTAATAGTATCTATTTTTCAGTGACTAATAGCACCTAATAGGAAGTGCATAAGAAAACAGAGAGCAAACAGCATCTTCCATTTCTATACTTTCCTATTTTCTAGCAGTCAATGACACAGAGATTCTGAGTTCAAGGTTGCTATTAGCCATCATCTTGAGTAGTCACTGAGAGACCTTTCTTCCATGAATCTCTCTACATTTTTTTTGTAGCCCAGACTTTTAACATTCACAAAATGCTGTGGCAATTAAAGTTTGTTCTGATTCAAGCCTGATTATCTCTGTGTTACGAAAATGCTGGTATTGGTTATCTTACCAGGTTGTAAACTTGATGATGCCATCCACTGGGGATGAAAACTATCTCCCCTGCTTCCTGCACAATTTCCACAGGGGGCTGGCTTTGGTTGTAGCGAGGGTAAACACTCCTGTCCTGAAGACCAGGTGCAGTCACATCGAAGGGCAAGTTGCCATGACAGTCTTTCAGGTAATCCTCCTGTCCTGGGGGGTACAGCAGCCATTTCTTTCTCCCACATATATTAGCTGACCAGCTATAGGAACGGAAGACATCAGCATGGAATGGAGTCCTGTGGGAGAAATCAGAGGTTTAAGTAAAGACAGTGCCTAAAATCTTGACAGTGAATTCATGTCTGCAAGAGTCAAACACATAGAAGTCAACCTTTACTGTGGAAACCTGATTCCAAACTGTCTTCATTATTTAATCCTAAGTATGAAGAGACCACTGTATCTACATACTACAGTACTGCACTGTTTTATATCCTCTGTGGTTCTCCATCAGTTAATTTTGAATCTGTCATATAAGTTTTTCAACAGTAGCAGATCCTGTGATGTGAACAGCTGGGAATACTGAAAGTACCACCAAAGCTCAACTTAATCTTTCACCTGCAAAATACTTGATCAACTCATTAGCGCCCCTCCAAGGCTTCTGCTGGCTCTGCAAATCACAAGAGGCTGATGATTCCTCAAGGCTTTTCTCCTCTAGAGCATTACATAAAGCAGCAGAAAATTAAACAGACTCTGTAGAAAGTACTCAGAGCTTTCTGCAGTGCAAAAGCACCTGAGCTGACCGAATAAGGACAGATCACATCCAGAAACTAACCATCTGCTTGAGAAACAAGACTGCTGGGTTCAGGTACAGCACAGTGCAGTATGGCTGCATTTTCTTCGAGGGGGAATGGTTTTAAACTGAGACAGGAGAGATTTAGGTTAGATATGAGGAGGAAGTTTTTCACTCAGAGGGTGGTGACACACTGGCACAGTGGAGGTTGTGGATGCCCCATCCCTGGAGGCATTCAAGGCCAGGCTGGATGTGGCTCTGGGCAGCCTGGTCTGGTGGTTGGTGACCCTGCACATAGCAAGGGGGTTGAAACTAGATGATCTTTGAGGTCCTTTTCAACCCAGGCCATTCAATGATTCTTATGCAGCAAAATGATATCCTTAAATACAGTGTGATAATCCCCTGTAATATTAATCTTAAAAAAAAAGAAAAGAAAAAAAGAAGAGTATGTAAAGATGACAGAAACCAAGCTGTCTTACCATGAACCTTTAGGTCCCATGTAGACAAACCGGTAATCATCCACAGCTATAGCATCCCAGTATTCATTCAGCCAGTCGGATGAGAAATACACAGGAGTTGTATAAACATCTTGCTCTGGGAAAGCTCTTAAAAAGATAACATATAGGACATAGGGCTTAGAAAAATGCAGCACTGTTCCTTCTACCTAAATTCCCAAAATCTAGAAGCAGAGACCTATTAGGTCTCTCGCAGGCCATTAATACTTTGTTTCCTTCTCCCTTGTTTTATTTACAACTTCAAGTTCTATTTAAAATGTGTGCTTTTCTGCCTCCCAGGAAAGCTGTGAAGGTTAGTTGCTTAGGAGAATCCTAATTATGGCAAAGACAGACCCTAATAAACACATTCTTTTTAGATGAGATGGCTGCAAGATTGGTTGTCAAACTAGATGACAGATTGAAGATATGAGGGCTAGGAGGGAAGCCAGGCTGTAGGATTTTAACAAGTGTTTGGCCTCTTCCCACAGTACATGCTGCCCTTTTCCCACAAAGGCCACACACTTTCTGAAGCAAGCCACAGCTCTAGTGCCTGCGTTAAGTGAACAGAAAAGGGAAGGAGGACATGAGGCAGCAGTGTGCTCTTGCAGCTCAGAAAACAAATGGTATCCTGGGCTCCATCAGAAGAGGGGTGGCCAGCAGGGACAGGGAGGTGATTGTCCCTCTCTACTCTGCTCTCTCTCATGAGGCCCCATCTGGAGTATTGTGTCCCAGGTCTGGAGCCCCCAGTACAAGAAAGACAGGGAGCTGTTGGAGAGGGTCCAGAGGAGGCCACAAAGATGATCAGGGGGCTGGAGCACCTCCCTTATGAAGACAGGCTGAGGGAGCTGGGCTTGTTCACCCTGGAGAAGAGAAGGCTGCAGGGTGACCTCATTGCAGCCTTTCAGTACCTAAAGGGAGCCTATAAACAGGAGGGGAGTCAACTCTTGGAAAGGGCAGATAACAGCAGGACAAGGGGAAATGGTTTGAAGTTGAGGGAGGGAAGATTTAGGTTGGATGTCAGGGGGAAGTTCTTTACTAAGAGAGTGGTGAGGTGCTGGAACAGCTGCCCAGAGAGGTTGTGGATGCCTCATCCCTGGAGGTGTTCAAGACCAGACTGGATGGGGCCCTGGGCAGCCTGGTCTAGTATTAAATGGGGAGGTTGGTGGCCCTGCCTGGCAGGGGGGTTGGAGATTCATGATCCTTGAGTTCCCTTCCATCCCAGGCCATTCTGTGATTCTATGAGGACACTGACTAACTTCTTCTACTAGAAGTCACTGGCACATTCAAAAGTGAAAACCAGAACTGAAAACAAAGAAGTTTAGAAGCAGGACACATTTAAGGAGGAAGTTTTAGGTGAAAAGGTATAAGAGTCCTAGCCAGGCACGGACAATGCAAGCATCTCACAAGCAGCAAGCTGGGATAAAAGGAAAGACTGCACAAGCTGAAGAGATTTAATGACTGGGAAGGTTAGCAGAAAAGAAAATGGATACTAAAGGATTATACCCTTCTTTTTAAGAAGTAGCAAAGAAAAGACAAATGTACAGGCACAGGGTTCCTGCAGGGCTTACATCCAATTGGAAAAGCAAGTGCTCAAGAATGTGAGCTTCTCCAGGAAACAGTGATATCTTTAAGACTCTCACTGTATATAGTACCCAAGAACAGGACAGACATTTCAGTGGCCAGGTGCTAACAAACAGCACTGTCAGCATTTGAACACTTGAGCAGTAAAAAGACCAGTGTTAAAGGCTCCACAGCAGCTCGCTGTTGTGCGTGGCATGCAGGGGTTTTCACAGTGCTCTCTTACCTGCTGAGGTGCCAGTCCTTTAGATAAAGGCACCCTCGAGATGAACGGTAGCCATTTTTAATGTACTCTTTCCAGTAACTTATGTACTCCTTGAAGGGGAGCTGCTCTTTTGGGTTAGAATTGTACTCCTTGACATCACAGTTGGCCACAGGTACTATAGCCTCTCCTGAAATACAAACTCTTTGAACTCAAGTGGGAACAGAAAAACTGATGAACAGAATAACTGATTTGGGACATGGCTTAATGGGCAAGACTGGTGCTTGGTGGACAGTTGGATTAGATGATCTTACAGGTCTTTCCAACCTTAACGATTCTGTGGTGCTAGAACTGAGCTCCTTTAACCTTATCCACTGTAGAAACCATTAAGGCCTGGACACTGTCATGCTGAGTACAGCCCAAATACATAAAGCAACAATTGCTTGCATTGTACTCACTCCTGACACCACAGTTCTAGGCAAACATGATTCAGATCACAAGATGTTTACTTACTTCAAGTGATCTTCAGTTTCTTCTTAATAAACCGTACTATTAATTTAGAATTGATACATGTTAAATATATCAGTAACTTACAGACTAATGACTTGTTCTGAGATTTTTCACTGTAAATGGATAATGCTTTCTTTTGTCCATTCAGTAAGTGTTGAGCTGTTCCTGCAGTTAAAGTCAGGTGGTGTAAGGTTAACAGGTCATAAAGTTAACAGGTTGTAAGGTTAACCAGTATACAGAGAAGTTAGACTAGTAAGAATAGTTAAATAGAGAGAAAAGGTGCTCACCAGTGTTGTAGGCTCACAAGACTCCAGAAGGAGCAATCTCCAGGAAGAGATCCTTCCTTAGTGGAAGTCAGCCCTTACATGAGGTCTAGGAGAGGTGGAGCCTGGCTCCACCCCTTCTGGGCACACAGGTGAATTGCCTTCACCTGTGCTCCCATGGCTGACTCAGTGCTTGCCTCAGGTGGTCAATCAGAGGTTCAGGCCGTGATTCAACAGTTCCCATACAGGCGGGTATACAAATTGGTGTGGTTATGGGCAGGGCTATGAGAACCCTGATCAAACTCTGTGCGTCCCTGTTTATTGCAGGGGAGTTGGACCAGATGGCCTTTAAAGGTCCCTTCCAACTTAAATGACTCTAGGATTCTATAAATTGATAACACTTTTTATTTCATTACGGATATAAATTCAAGGTTAGAATCTGAGTGAAACAGAAAGTATAGAAAATGGATGCATTAACTTTGAAACAAAGTTTGTAGAATCACTTTGTTTTGCCCAATGGTTCAGTTTTTCAATGAACAAAACAAACTTTGTTTCCATTTACCTTCATTTCAACGAGGTATTAAAAATGCCACGACTTACCAAACTCCTGCAGCAGATGATCGAAATCAGGCTTCCCACCCCAAGTTACCCAATTCCTCCTGCTGCCCCAGCCATCAGTGAACTTTTCTGAGAAAACACAGGGCTGGTTGGGAATCAAATAATCCCGAAAAAAGTCTGAATAAGTGAATGATTCGATTTTATCAATGAAGTCAACGTGTCCTGTAGAGAACGTGTCCTGAGCCGAACTGCTGTAGTCACGAAAAAAGGCGGTGGAACAGGCAAATGTTGCCCTGTCCATGCAGGCAGGATGCTCCTCCAAGGCAGCTTGGATCAGATGCCAGCGTAGAAAAACTTTGCTTTAAAACATGCCTCGATTCTCTCAGTCTATGTCAGCTCCTGGGAAAATAGAAATGTTCAGAGGCAAAGGAGGAAGTTGTGCACTATGCTGGGACAAACAGGATCCACCATGCTGGGATAAATAGGCTCTTCCATGCTTTGTAACGTTTAATGTAACAAAGCCAGGTATCACGCTGTGGAGATGCTGCTGTTTCCCCGTCCCCGTCACCTAAAACAGCAGAAATACTGATGTCAGTGGGAAACCTCTTCTTGATGAAGTGCTGGGAACACGCACACATATATAGAGAGCTTATAGAGGAAATAACTGTGCTGGGGCTGCTTTGTAAGGAGAGGACGCAGCTCTGGGAGCGCCCACCCTCCTCAGAGCCTTCATGGGGGCTGGGGGGGGGGGGGGGTTGGAGCTCCTAGAGGTAAAATACGACAAAACATCGATCAAAACACACTCAAACAACCTACAAAGGTTTAATAAAAACGAGGAAGGCGGTTGAGCATAGAGGGAGCGGGCCCACAGCGAGGGGAAAGCCCTCAGAAGAGAGGGGGTTCTGAAGGCAGCACGGCGCGGCTGGACAGACGGCGCCGCCATTTGGCGCTCCCCCCTCACCCCCCCGCAGCACCCGGACGCCATAGGCCGACGCACACTTCGTCCCCTGTTGGGCTCACGGCCCTTCTACGAGGCAGATGGGTGCGGGGGGAGCGGAGTGGATACCGAAATGCTGATACTCACCCCCGGCCCCCGCGGGGCGAGAGGCGAAGGGAGGAACGGATCTCCTCAGCTGCTCCCGGAACCTCAGCGCCGGGCGGGAGGGGTCGGGGGGAGCGGGAGAAGGGGTGCGCAGCGGCGCTCGGCTCGGCCAATAGAAGCGGGCAGCGGGCGCATGCGCAGGACGTCGCTGCGGGCTGCGCTGCTGAGGGAGGTGGGTACGGGCCGGGCTGGGGCTGCGCAGGGATGGAGGAGGTGGGGAGGTGAGGGGTGTTTAGCCGGAGTTTGGAGGGAGTGATGTTGGCAAGGGTGTAGGGAGAGGAGTTCGGACGGAGTGGATGAAGATGGAGGAGCGGGGTGGGGGTCTGGCCTGGTTACGTGGGGGTAGAAATCACGGAGGAGGTGGCTCTGGCCGAGGGGAGATGAAGGGGTTGGCTATAGAGCTGTGGTAGGAGAAGAGATGAGGGTTATAGTGGAGTCTGGCGTAGAATTGTTGGGCAAAAAACGATTTTCATCTTCTCTTGAGTCTAGATAGTAAGAAAGGGGTGTCATCTGTTCTCCGGCTCAAAGGAGGCCTTGGGTATGAGGGGACCTTTAAGATCATACTGTTCCAGCCCCCGTCTGCTGTGTTGTTTTTGGGTCAGAAGGTGGCTGTGTTATATTTGGGGTAAGGAGAGGGAAGACTTTTTCATAGTGAGGAAAAGGAATGAGAAATGGAGGGAGGTGTATTTTTGTGGGTGTGGAGAGGTCTAGCTTGGGGTAAGGAAGAGAATAGTGAGTCTTGGAGATGGCAGTTGGGAAGGAGAAGGGAGCGGGCTGTGGGAGGAAAGGTGGGGAGAAAGAAGGGCTCACTGCTGAGGTGGGGTACGGGACTGTGCAGTTTTGGGCTCCTTACTACAAGAATGACGCTGAGGTCCAGAAGCATGTTCAAAGAAGGGCAGCAAAGCTGTGAGGGGTCTGGAGTACAGGTCTTAGGGGGAGTGGCTGTGGGAACTGGGTTTGTTCAGTCTGGAGAAGAGAAGGCTCAGGGGAGAGATTATTGCTCTCTACAACTGCCCAGAAGGACAGAGCAAGACTGAGATTAGCTTCTTTTCCCAGCTAACAGCGATGGGGCGAGAGGTAATGGCTTTGAGTTGTGCCAGGGGAGTTTTGAGTTGGATATTTGGAAGAATTTCTTCTCAGAAGTTGTGGTAATGCATTGGCACAGGCTGCCCAGGGAGGTGATGGAGTCACTGTCTCAGGAGACGTTCAAGAACCATGGAGACATGGCACTGAAGGATATGGTTTAGTGGGCATCTTAGTATTCTTTTCCAACTTTAATGATTCTGTGGCCCTGGGAGGAAAAAGAAGTGGGACTTGAGAAGTGGAGTCCTATCTGTGTTTTGAAATGGAGGGGTCAAGGCAGGGTCAAGATTGAAGGGAAAGCTGATGAGTGCTAATATGGGTGGTGCAGGGGCTGATGTGGGAAGTGAGGCAGCTTGTATTTAATTAGATGCAGGAGGATTTGGTGGAATTTTGATCTTTAAGAGAGCTGCTTTATATCAGGCATACAGTCTGATTTTGGGTGGTGCTGTGTGAAGCCAGGAGTTTGACTTGGTGATCCTTATGGGTCCCTTCCAACTCAGGTTATTCTATGGAGAAGCCCCTCAGCCTTGAGCCATCCTTTAGTAGGGATCTGTCGGTCTTTTGAAGCGAGGGGAGATGAATCTCACAGAACAGAGTTGCTGTGAATCTTCACCTGTTGTATTTCTGGGTGGGGTCATGTTGTGTCTTGTAGCATCGTTAGGGGAATGGAGGAGTTACAAGCTTGGTGGAGGCAGCATGTTAAACCTTTCATTAAAAAGGACTCGCTACTTGACAGTCCTTATAAATGTTCTTAAAATAAGGGTTGCTGGGCTGACAGAACTGTTAAAACTTGTCATTTGTGAGGTGGTACAGTTTGGAAGTAAACCATGAAAGATAGTGAACTTATGGAGCTCTTCTATGAAGGAAGACCAAAAGCAAGCATCAGTACATTAGAGATGTGTGGAGAAGCATTTTTCAGTTAATTAGCAAGATGAGAGGAACCTGTGACTGAGTTCTGGAGGCTCTGAGGTAGGCACATTGTGAAGGGATGATCTGCTTGTGAGCTGAAAGCATCTTCTCAGTGCATATGCAGCAACTCCTCACACTTGGGGCAATTAGTAATGCTTACGTTTCATTAAGTGATCTCACAGCACCTCGCAAGAGAAGGTGAGTCACCTTCTTTTTATAGAGCCACCACTCGTATATTAGCTAAAGAATTTAGGCAGTGTTGTGGTGACACTGTTGGAAATAATCCCCATCTCATTGCTGCTGATCCTAGTTCGTGCTGTGTGTGGTAAGTGTGCTCAGTGTGAAGGGCTGCTGTGTCAGAGATGGAGCAGAATGTGAGTAATGTGCTGATGGGAGAAACTGCCTGGGTTATCTGCTGGGTGGACAAAAGTGTAGGCAAACTTCTGTTTGTTCATAAAACATGAAAGAATTCATTGTGAATTCATTTTAGTTGGCTCCTCCTCTTGTACTGCGTAGAAAAGGAGCTTTTAAGGAGAATAACTCTTGTAAATACAATCAAGAGTTGGTTTATGAGATGGCCACAAAAATACTAGGATGACAGTATTTCTAGCAGCTCAGAAGCTATAACTGCAGGTTAGTACCCATCAGAGATGTATAAGATGCAATATATGAGTATCAGAAGTAAAGCAAATATATAATGCTGTTTTTCCAGCTGACTTCACATGGTTGTGCGCATCTTTATTTTTCTTTGATGCTGTTTGAATTTGTCATGTGTTTTAATTAAACGCCGTGAAGTCTTGTGTTAAATTAATAGCTCACTGTTGAATGCTTTTAAACAGCAGTGTTGTGTGCCTTGATCTCTGTTTTGCTTGCTGTTGAATAAACTAATGCTTGGTTTTCCTCATGTGGATTTTCATTTATCCTATGTTTAAATTTCTTCTTCTCTGAGGGGAGGGGGGGGTACTAAGTTGTGCACTGCTAGTTAAAGCATGATTATAGTGAGAAAAATGTACTGAAACAATGGATTTAATTACCAAATAGGCTATTGTTTGGAAATTCTGGCCTCAGGCACAAAGAGAAGCTGACTGTCAGGCAAAGCCTCTGAGCTCTCAGGTGAGTCAAAAGTCATATGACCCAAGGCATGCACACGTATATATATACACCAGTCAAGTGACAGCTTTGTTTCTTCCCCTGGTCTGAGAGGACTGTTTTACTCTTAGATCCAGGGGTAAGCATACCTTCTCTGTTGGATACATGTAGCTTTATTTCACCTGCTCTCTTGGGCTTTGAAGAGGGAAAGAGAAAACATTTTACATACAGATGGACGGATTTGTAAACGTAGCAGTTCCCAAAAAGCTGTCTGAGGTTTCTGCAGCTACAGGTAAAGGTAAGGAGCTTGAGAGATGGTTTAGAAATGTACTCAAATGGCACAGCTGCAAGACTGTGTGTATTTATACTGGTCATGAGCAGGCTTCAGAGATTGTGCTGTTTGAACTGGGTGTTGGTGGTATTTTGTAGGACTCAGCCTGTGAGAACAGGCTCTATGCTGAGATTTTACGTGAGTTTAAAGAGCTGCTTGCTTGTTAGCTGTTTCTCCTTGCTGTGGCTGTGCCTTGTGAAGATGGCTGTTGCTGTTAGCAGGGACTAGGAGAAGCTTGAGGATGAAATACGAGATGTTTATTTTGGTTTACTCTTTGTTGGCTATCATATTACTGTTACCAGTGCTTCTGAGAGAAGCTGAATGCTGCCTAAGTGTATATGCTGTCTTACCAACGTGCTGAGTGGGTGACAGTTTCAAATCTTTGAATGTGTGATATCAAGTGAGGGAGAAGACATCTCTGAAAATGTTTTACTGAGTTGCAGAAACCAAAGTCAGTGTCAAATCCAGGCAGTTTCAGGCAGTTAAACCTCTGTTTGTAATTTGTAATTCCTGTTTAACAAACCATAGAACCATACCACAGAATGGCCAGGGTTGCAGAGGACCACAATGCTCATCTAGTTTCAACCCCCTGCTATGTGCGGGGTCGCCAACCACCAGACCAGGCTGCCCAGAGCCACATCCAGCCTGGCCTTGAATGCCTGCAGGGATGGGGCATCCACAGCCTCCTTGGGCAACCTGTTCCAGTGTGTCACCCCCTCTGGGTGAAAAGCTTCCTCCTAATATCTAACCTAAACCTTCCCTGTCTCAGTTTAAGACCATTCCCCCTTGTCCTATCACTACCCACCCTCGTAAGCAGCCGTTCCCTTTCCTGTTTATGAGCTCCCTTCAAGTACTGGAAGGCCACAACAGACCTGTAATATGATTTAGTTTCAAGTGTCAGTGATTTTAGTAGTAATGTAACTTTTATGCTCTTGTACACATACTGATGTCAGTTATGCTTGCAGAAGTTACACATGGTATCAGTCAGCAAGGGGTTTTGTAGAGCTCTAACTTTGTCATTTATTGTGTCATCCAAGTAACCGAGTACCTTGTGATAATGCTATACACAGATGTGTGAATTATGCTATAATAAATTCAAGACTTTGAGAGGAGTAAGAATGAATAAGAGAGTGATTAAATCACCATTACGTAATGATTGTTCACAAGGAATTAAGTCATGGAACATAACTGCTCTGTAATACTCAGAGTGAAAACCTTAGCACTGTGAAGGAGGTGTTGTAAGAAACAATCTGACTCTTTGGGTACAAGAAATATCTTTGGGAATTTGGTGCACATCCAGATGTGCTTCATTTAATTTACCATTCCAAACTTGAGGTAGTTTTGCTTTAACCTGCTCAGGCCGTAAAGCACATGACAGCTCTGTTTGCCTGCAGGGATTGGAGATACTAGTGAGCAAGCCTTAAGGGATTAACTTTGCATCATCAAGTAGCATCACAGGCTCCCAGGAAAACATGGGCTGTCAGAGGTGTAATGAAATTGCCATTGCTCTGGGTATTTTCAGTTTGCTCTGAGCTGAGCAATCAGTTCCCCTGGCTCTTTAAAGCCCCTGCCTGTTCTGCTGCTTGCTCAGCTATCATACCTGTTGAATTGTTACATGTGCATGGCCAGCAGCACCTCTTCCCATACCTCTATGGCATCTTTTTCATCTGAGTAAATAAGTTGATCTGGGAATATGTCAACTGAGTGGTGATAGCTCAGAGTGGGAGGAGAAGGACCAGTTATTTCATGTCACTGTCATGGCTTTGTGTTGATGGCCTCATGTTGATGCTTTCTGGATTTTCCTTATGTCCCACATAGTGATGAGGTGGGGAATGGGAGACTTCTTACATGATAGCTTTCCAGGGAAAAGGGATATGTGAAAGACTCAAAGTTGGTGAAAGCTGAGTGTGTTCCAGTTATTGGTAGGTTCTCCATGCAAGATTATGAACATAGGTGCATGAATGTGGAGTAATCTGATTAGAAAGCACCTGCCCTTAGAGCAATATCCAGTGAGTTAATGCAATGCTCATTTGAAGTCGATGCTGTTGTAAATCACGTGCTGAAACATAGAACATTCTTAGAAGGGGAGGCAGTGCTGTTATGGAGCAGATGATATTACTGGCAGTCCTGTTCAGAAAGGGAGAGGTGGTTGTTTTTGTTTGTTTTCTTAGAGGGAAATAGTTAGGAATGGTTTCCAAATGTTGTAAACTATCTGCAGCAGTTTCCAAATCTGTGTTGTGTGAGTACTGAGAAGGATATAGCAAACATACTGGAAGCCAGCTGTGGATAGGATTGATTATTGAGTGTTTGTAATGTTATGTGAGAATTCTTAACAACATAATATTTTTTTCCACTTTCATTCTAGTTTCTTTTTCTGGCTTTGAAGGCGTTGCTGCTGTGGAAGAGGATCTGAACAGCGAGCTGATGAACGAAGACATCCGTATCCATAGCTGGCCTTGTTCTTACTACTTGGACACCAACAAGCAATGGGTCTCTGGAAGACTCTCACTGACCCCTGTTGCGATCAAATTTACAGCTGACAAGACTGGGGAGGTTTTGGTCGACTTCCATCTTTCTAGTATCAGTGAGATCAAGAAGGAATCGTCGAATTTAATCTTCAGCTCTCTTACCATCTTGGAGAAGAACACCAAGCACTGGTTCAGTTCTTTGCAGCCCAGCAGAAATGCGGTGTTCAACATCCTTGAGCACTTCTGGAGGGAGCAGTTGCTGTCAAGTGAAGGCACAGGAGCAGAAGCAGCAGCCTTGCAGTCAACAAAAGGAAAGGAACTGACTGGGTTATTGACTGGGTCGCAGAAACGGCTGGAGGACACAGCAAAAGTGCTGCATTACCAGGGCGAGCAGTTTGATAACATCATGAGAGGGCTCAACAAGATCGAAGGGGATATGGATGTGGCAGACAGGTATGGTACTGTAGCATCTTCTGAGCTAAGTAGTGGTTGTGGGATTGGATACCATAAAAGTGAGCTACAGAAGTCTTTAGGAAACCAAAGTGTTGATTTGCAGTATAAGTTTAAGCCTGTGATGGTCTCTCATTGATCTAGTTCTGGTTGAGATGATGAGCAACATCTTGATGTTGCTTCTGTCTTTCCTCCTGTCGAACATTTCTTCTCCCTGGGTAAATTATTTCCATATATAGGTGTGCTCTGTCCTTCAAATGACTTTTCAAGCCCTTCTGAGTTTCATCTGTGATTGGCAGAAATGTTAATCTTGGAGAGATCTCAAACTAGTCTTGTTTTGAGAAAGGAAAGATACAAATTAATACTCCTGCTGAATGACACGTTCTGGAAGTCGTGTTTTTATCAGGTGTCCTAGAATATACATAAGTGTGAGATACTCAAAGTTTGGTTTATTTCCTAAGTCATGGAATAGCCTATGTTGCTGTTACACAGTGAACACAACCATGGTTTGGCTTTTCTGTTGGTTTGTTTTGTTTTTCTCCAAAGGAAATGATGAATATGGCAGGAGATCTTCCTTCTTGGAAGAAGTTTCCTAGAGTTATCAGGTGACAGCCCCAAAATAATCTTTGGTTTAGCTAGGCTGCACTCCTTTTTCTGTGCATGGAAGTCAACTCTTGAGGCCACTTTTGTATGCCAAGTGCGTGTAGTTGAGGGCTTTGTATTTGCAGTGGGGACTGTGCTCGTGGTGCAGATGCTGTCAGAGAAATGCAGTAGCTGGAATGCAGTGATGGAATATTTGTGGTAATCTCAGGCAGTTGGTGACTAATTGTTTTTGAAGACGGAGTCTTAAGCATTGAGCTTAGGCAACAGAATGGAGCTCTGGAGAACGCTTGAGCTGCTGTGTGTCTTTGGCTGTGGTAAAACTCATGAACAGTAAGTGGTTGGTGTCACAGAGTGTTTCAACTTCATTATTTAATGATCACCATTTAAAGTGAATCACTCTGTGCTATTTTGTGTGCAAGCTGGACTCAATAGCAGTCTAAAATAGACAAGAAGATTAATATTTCCCAGTACAGGAAAGATGTGGAGCTCTTGGAGCGGATCCAGAGGAGGGCCACTAAGATGATCAGAGGGCTGGAGCACCTCTCCTATGAGGAAAGGTTGAGGGAACTGGGATTGTTCAGCTTGGAGAAGAGAAGGCTGTGGGGAGACCTCATTGCGGCCTTCCAGTACTTTAAGGGAGCGTGTAAACAGGAGGGGGAACGGCTGTTTACGAAGGTGGATACTGATAGGAGAAGGGGGAATGGTTTTAAACTGAGACAGGGGAGGTTTAGGTTAAATATTAGGAGGAGGTTTTTCCTCCAGAGGGTGGTGAGGCACTGGAACAGGTTGCCCAAGGAGGCTGTGGATGCCCCATCCTTGGAGGCATTCAAGGCCAGGCTGGATGTGGCTCTGGGCAGCCTGGTCTGCTGGTTGGCGACCCTGCACATAGCAGGGGGTTGGAACTGGATGATCATTGTGGTCCTTCTCAACCCAGGCCATTCTATGATTCTATGATAGTATTGTCATGTTTGAAGATCTGTAGCTATGAGTGTCTTTGTGGAAGCTCTGACACCTGCATAAGGAAACAAACACACTTAAAGTTCAAACTGGTTGTTCTTGGAAGAAACATTTGTTTATAGAAAGATATGTCTGGAGGAAAGTGTTGATTTCTCATTGATGCTGGTGATACTCCTTGTGCCCTTTAATGAAGAGCCAAGATAACGGAAAGCTTCAGCAATAGATTTTAAAGTTCTGCAGCAATAAACAAAGAGTAGGAAAATAAACAGCTGCTCATTGTTTTTGGAAGAGGGTTTTGTTTTGGGTTAAGATGTGCTGGGAGGTATTACTTGTCCTGGTGAATCTGAAGAGCTAAATGCTTTGATTTTAAAAATGGAAGAATAGAGAAAACCTTGAGCAAATGTTAGGTGATGCTTTATTTTATCTGAACTGTGTAGATTTGAACCAATTTCCTCACAGACTAACACAAAGTTAGGAGTCATAAGCCAGTCTGGTTTCCCTTTCACATGCTTTTTAGGGAATTCTAACACTTGTTTTCTAACACGGTGTTTGTGCATGTAGCTTGATTCAGTAAATCCATTCCCCCTCCCACTCCTGACCCAGGGTCTTCTGGTAAACTGATGACATCTTTCTTCATCTTCCTAAACAATGTAGAAAATGGATGTGTTCAAAGCACACTTGATTGTTGATAGGACTTGATAGGACAAGGGGGAATGGTCTTAAACTGAGACAGGGAAGGTTTAGGTTGGATATTAGGAGGAAGTTTTTCACACAGAGGGTGGTGACGCACTGGAACAGGTTGCCCAAGGAGGCTGTGGATGCCCCATCCCTGCAGGCATTCAAGGCCAGGCTGGATGTGGCTCTGGGCAGCCTGGTCTGGTGGTTGGTGACCCTGCACATAGCAGGGGGGTTGAAACCAGATGAGCATTGTGGTCCTTTTCAACCCAGGCCATTCTATGATTCTGTGATTGTTGCTTGTTGGCTAATTCAGCCTATTAACATAACTAAATATGCAGATCTTATGTCTCTGACTCTTGCAAAGTTTAGAAACTTACTGAGAAATAACTACATGGATGAGATAATTCGGGGCCATTGTACACATGTAAAAGATTTTGTGCAGACAGCTGTTAAGAGGGAGCAAACTTCTGTGTGTATTAGTTAAAGGTTTTAATAGCACTACCAATATGGTGGGGTTGTCTTTGATAAAACAAGGCAGGCTCCTTTTTCTGTTTTCCTATGTTTAAAACTTTGATTAACTTTGTGCCTGTATGTGTGGGCTTTTTTTGGATTATTAATTCTGCTCTTATGTGTGCCTGGGTATATACAGCTGCTTTCAGTGGGACTGTGTGCAGATAAGCAGAACTGAGTCTGACGTGCTAGCAGATGCTCACAGACCAAAAATAAACTGGTTCCTTATAAATATATTGCTGTGAGAGGACAAGGTACTCTGGTTGCAAATTTTCACTTGTATATAAAGACTGATGTGCTGGTTTGTTGATACAGGGGGGTGACTCCTCCATGGAAGGCCAGAGAAGTTGGCTGGAGCCTTTGTCAGTGCTGCACGACGGAGAAATCTTGACTGTAAATCAGACATTGCACAGCCAGGAAGTTGGGCCCTTGGGAAAGGAGGGAGGGGAGAGTGAGGGGATAAAGGGATAAAAATTAAGGCTAAAACCTATCGAGAGTAAGTTACCACAGTGTAAATAGAGGCTTAGATTTGTCACACTGCAGCTGTTCTCAGTAAGTGAACGCACGTGCTCTTTTCTCACCGTAAATGCGATGAGGGAAGCTTCTGACCAGCGAGAGTGGAAAATAAAAAACCTTGGTGGATGTCTACAAAGAGAAAACGGGAATAGGGCTGCTTGGGTAAAGGACTGTTTACAAGGATGGATAGTGATGGGACAAGGGGGAATGGTTTTAAACTAAGACAGAGGAGATTTAGGTTAGATATTAGGAGGAAGTTTTTCACACAGAGGGTAGTGACACACTGGAACAGGTTGCCCAAGGAGGCTGTGGATGCCCCATCCCTGGAGGCATTCAAGGCCAGGCTGGATGTGGCTCTGGGCAGCCTGGTCTGCTGGTTGGCGACCCTGCACACAGCAGGGGGTTGGAACTGGATGAGCATTGTGGTCCTTTTCAACCCAGGCCATTCTATGATTATACTGCAGTAGGAATTTAATGACTTCTCGTAGGTTTGGATGCAGGCATAAGCTGTCATTGTCCTGGAGTACCTTTTGTAACTCCTTCATTAACCAAGAGGCCAGAGAACATACTTTGTGCTCTGTAGGAGTGAGATCAGGTCAGTTTCTGTTTAGTTACGACACGTAAGTCAGTGCATGGCTTTTAATTTGGAAGATGCTGTGAGCTAGCAGAGCTTAGAGGGTTTTTTCAGTCTTTCTCCATGCTGAACTTAAGTTGAACCTAATAGTTTCAGAATTCAGCCCTAAATCTGTGACACTGTGCCATTTCAAATTGTTAGTGCAGAACTTTGTTACGTCTCTTTCAATGTGTCTTTTTTTTCCTTCAAGGAGTGTCACAGCATTTTCAGAGGGCAGCAGAGAGCTCCCAGACCCATTGCTCATCTTGCATGCTGTCAACATAAATATCTGATATCCACACTCTAGCTGGGAGTATACTGTTAAAGCAATTCATTCTGCCTCTGTCTATGTGGTTTACTCCCAGGGTGCTTTCTTTTCTACTTTTCCTTGCAGATGGATTTCTTTAAGTGGGTCTGGTTAGGAGCTGGTGCATGACTTTGGCTAGCAAGCAAGGGGTTCGGTTAGTTTCCACTTTCAGATTAGACTGTGTTTACAGCCAAATTAAACAGGATCTTAAAACTGCAAAGTCTTTTGTAGAACCATTCTGATTCTCTCATGGAAATTGTCTCATTACAAGCAATATCTTGGGAGCATCACTGTGATATGTATTTTATCAGACAGTACCTTCGGTGTGAATTAAATAAAGCTGACTTTCCAAAACAGCAGTGAAGCAGAAATACTTTATATTTCAGTCCAGTAAGGCTTGTGTCTCTAGGATTTATGACAGTAAATAGTCATCTTTAGTAAGAGGACAGTGTTTTGTTAAATTACAGTTTGGCTTCATTAGGTGCATCTGCTGTAGCTACTATAGCACCTGCCTGGTCATTGGCAGGGTTGTTAGAGCAGTGGAATGGAACCAAATCAAATCAAAACCCCCTTTTCATTCATTCCCTAGGAAAGGCTGCTTAGGAGGCATAGACCTGATGAGATCTGTGATATTGATCCTTTTTTGAGACAGTACCACATAAAAGGATAATGGACCAAGCTGGTAGAAAATGCAACAGAGGGATCATAGCCAGCATCTCACAAATTCTTCCCTCTAGATGTACACAGAATGCACATAATGCCTTTCTTGTCAGCATTTGTTGAGCCAATGCTCAGAACCTTGTACTCGTTTGTGTTTGAGCTGGCAGTGGGGATTTGGGACTGGGGGCAAAGCAAAAAGTGGCGTCAGCCTATGGGACGGAGGTAGGGAGGAGTAGTAAAAGGCAGCAGCAACGATGGCCAAGTGTGGAAACATTGAGCTTAAAGGCAGCGTTAGCTGAAGAACAAATGGTCGTAAATTGGCCTGAATAAACCCAGTTGGAAGTTGGATTTCTCACTTCTGAATGGTGAGATTCTGGGACCGCTTTCCAACGTGTTAGCAAAGAAAGGAAGGCTGACTTGAAAAAAGGACGGATCGTGGTAAGACGTGAATAGGATTGAGAAGCAAAATAGTGGAGGGCTGGAATCGATATGAAGAGATGTTCATAGATGCAGTAATTTGCTTTCAGCTGGTGGGTAGCACGAATTTCCTACTGGCTTTTCCCTTCTAACACTCTCTTCTCTTCGCTAGGCTGTTGACGGAACTCGAATCTCCTTCTTGGTGGCCATTTAGCAGCAAGCTCTGGAAAGCACCATTGGAAACGAAGCCAAAGGAAACTGCCACAGTTTCCGATTTGAAGAACCAGGAAGGAATCATAATTAGAATTCCAGTTATTATCACCCACAGAACAGACTCAAATGTGAAGCCAGGAAAACTCACGCTCTTCGCTTCTGGCCTGGAAATCAGTGACTGCAATTCTCAGGTCATTCACCGGTTTGAATCAAAGGATGTGGATGATATCAAAGTTCACACACCGTATGAAATCAGTGTCCGTCAGAGGTTTATTGGGAAGCCTGACACCTCTTACCGGCTCTTGTCAGCAAAGATGCCAGAAGCAATCTCAGTCTTAGAGATGCAGTTTAGCAAGAAGATACAGTTTTTAGAAGATGCCCTAGGATTTGTTGGTGCCAGGAAGTCTCCTCAGGTAGATTTTGGCACCACCATTTGGCAAGCAGGTATGTGACAGACAAAACAATCCATTCATAATAGCTGTTGCTGGTATGCAGTGTTTCTAAGTGGCTTTCAAACTCTGAACCAGGGGTCGGTGCTGGGGTCTGTCCTGTTTAATATCTTTATTGATGACCTGGATGAGGGCATTGAGTGCACCCTCAGTAAGTTTGCAGATGACACCAAGTTGGCTGGAAGTGTCGATCTGCCTGAGGGTAGCGAGGCCCTACAGAGGGATCTGGATAGCTGGGCTGAAGCCAATGGGATGAGATTCAACAAGACCAAATGCAGGGTCCTGCACTTTGGCCACAATAACCCCAGGCAACGCTACAGGCTTGGGGCAGAGTGGCTGGATGACTGTGTAGAGGAAATGGACCTGGGGGTGTTGATTGATGCTAGACTGAACATGAGCCAGCAGTGTGCCCAGATGGCCAAGAAGGCCAATGGCATCCTGGCTTGTATCAGAAATAGTGTGACCAGCAGGAACAGGGCAGTCATTGTCCCCCTGTACCCAGCACTGGTGAGGCCGCACCTCGAGTACTGTGTCCGGTTTTGGGCCCCTCGCTGTAAGAAAGACATGGAGGCCCTGCAGCGTGTCCAGAGAAGGGCAACAAAGCTGGTGAGGGGTCTGGAGCACAGTTCTTATGAGGAGCAGCTGAAGGAGCTGGGATTGTTCAGTCTGGAGAAGAGGAGGCTCAGGGGAGACCTTACTGCTCTCTATAACTACCTGAAGGGAGGTTGCAGTGAGCTGGGGGTCAGCCTCTTCTCTCGTGTGACAGTGATAGGACTAGAGGGAATGGCTTCAAGCTGCGCCAGGGAAGGTTCAGGCTGGACGTTAGGGAATACTACTGCTCTGAAAGGGTGGTCAGGCACTGCAATGGGCTGCCCAGAGAGGTGGTGGAGTCACCGACCCTGGAGGTGTTCAAGGAACGTTTGGATGTTGTGTTGAAGGACGTGGTTTAGTGAGAACCATTGGTGATGGGTGAGTGGTTGGACTGGATGATCCTGTGGGTCTTTTCCAACCTTAGTGATTCTATGATTCTATGAATGGCATATCACAGAATCACCAAGGTTGGAAAAAGACCTACAAGATCATCCAGTCCAACCACATGGTGTTTATAAGGCAAGTCTTCTCTTACCCCCAACCCAGTGGTGAGGCCGCACTGGTAACAAAACATAAAGTAGTAACTATTAGTTGACTTAAGGCCCTTTTGCCAAGAGAGCAGGGATGAGGCTAGAGCTAACAGAAGTGCTGGGGACATTAGAATATGGTTGGATTTACTTTCTCCCAGCTGCGCTAGCAAAACCTGTGACTCCAGATGCTGAAGCTGAGGTATCTCTTGAGGGCCTGACAACTAGAATATGCCAAGCTGTCTTTAACACTGCTGGTGTTTTCACCAACTCCACACCGGTTTGTGAAAGGATTAACTTGATTTGAGTTCAGGTACTGGGCTGTGTTTTAACTTTGGTGTCATTCTTTTTTTCCAGTGGTCACCCATTCAGTATTGTGGTACTCTGTGGGGAAGGGATGTTAGAAACCCATTCTCCTCTTCTGTGTGTGCTTCAGAGTCCTCTGCTGTTACTATTTTTCCTTTGGCAGTTTGCAACTGGAAGCAACATTTAATATAAAACCATTGCTCAGTTAACTGTAAAAGGTTTACAGCAAACTTGCAGTCCAGCGAGTTTTCAAATAACTTAAAAGCCAGAATTTTTATTTCATAATAAGTGAAAATAAACATGTTTATTTAAGAAGTTCCATTGTTTGGATTTAGGAGATTTTAGGTTTCAGATCAGGTGAAGGCATAGTTTAAATCACTGTAAAAAACACAGGAGGGGCTTCAACTCCTTCACAACAGTAAGAATGGAAACCTCAAGCTATTGCTACTTCTAAAATTCAGGGAGGATTGTGTTCTTGTTTGTTTCTTGTTATCCAAACCTGGATTCACTCGGGAAGCTGATGAATTCTTGTCTGTTCCTGTCAACGTGCCCAAATCCTTTTTGCCCTTAATTATTAGTGACCAAAGAGCAAATCGGTGGATGGATTTATTCTCAGTAAATTAAAAAGAAGTAGAAAAATGATACACTTAAACAATAGGCAAAAGTAATTCTAAGCACAAAGCTACGACTGGATTTCAGCAGGGAGGATCATGTTCTCTTGTTGACGAGTCGTCAAGGGCCATAGCTTGGAAAAGCTTGTTAATTTTTAGGGAAGTCAGTCTCTGGGCATCTGGCACTGAAGTGTCGGCACAACAACTTAGAGGAAAAACAACCTGCTGGTTTCTTGAGCACTGAGTTATTCCAGCAAATTGGTGTTCAGTTCCTGATGGTCTTAAGCCTGGTTACATAAAATAATTGGTTATACAGCCCTACTGTGCTTAATTTCCCCACTGCTCTGCTCTGTTTGCATCTGAGTCAGTGAGTCAAGGATATTGCTCTCCTACCCCCACCTGCATTCTGGATGTTTAATTTGGAAATGCCAGCAAAGAAAACGGGAGGTTATGGAAATCCTGACTTCTGCAGCTCCACCAAAACCCTTGTTTGTTCCTTCCCTGCAGGCGGCCGCTGCCTGCCCGCTGTCACTAGATGGCAGCCACGGACTGTGCTTTGCCCAATGCTGCTTTTCCATGGCTGTTCACGTGCTGCAAGTACAGATGATGGTTGTTATTGATCTGATTCGCTGCTAAAAGCAGGGGGGGGGGATATTCTGTGTTATGTACGCCTGCCTCTGAGTCCGCATAAATTGTGCATGTGATTTCAGGTAGCAGACATTGATTCAGAGGTGTACAGGAGAAGTATCCTTGCAGCAGAGGTACAGCAAAGTGGCTGGCAGTGTGCTCTGCTGCAGGCAGCACAGCTCAGGGATGTAAACGTTTCCACAACTGTCATAATCTCCTCTAGCTCCTGTCTGCTTATACAAGTCCTGCCTTAAAGCTGTGCATGTTGCACATTCGTATAAAGAACTGCAACAAAACTGTTTTTCCTGAAAGTCTTGGCTTGATTTCACTTAAGCACTTCACAGATTCCTGTTCTTATACACACTAGATTATCTCAAACAGCTTTTAGCTGCTTTGTGCCTCTTTCCTGATCCTGTGTGTGTGTGTGTGTGTGTTTGTTTTTAGACCAAGCTGCAAGGAGTGTTTAAATGCTGGAGGGAGCACGGAAAGGATTGTTTTGTAACACAGGTTCTTCTGTGGTAGATTAATTCCACTACTTTCCTCACCAGTAATGGGTGATAACAGCTCCCCTAGACTAAAAGGCACAAGAAGTCTTACAGTGTGCTTGCACTGTAGCTGTCTAGGGCAGTGCTGTCTTAATCCTATAGCTGGAGACTGGCATTTACAGCTTTAGATCCCTTTCAAAGCTGCTGCCTTTTCCCTGCTTAGCCACAGTGACTGTGTTTTCATTCTTAGGAGTTTACAGCACTTTGCTAGTTCCTCTCGTGGAGGCAGCAAGTCCTGCAACCCGACTGGATGTAACAGAGCTAAACAAAATTGCTTTACTGCTTTTTAAGTATTTCTGCCTTTTTATTCATTCTCTCCTTCCTTTTTTTTGTTTGTTACTAGAAATTGCTGAGAACCATCAGATCTCCTTCCCCTGTTCCATTCTTTCTGTGTACCTTTGTCATGGCCCCCTCCTATTCTTGTCCTCGGAGCTTAATGGGAGTGAAATGGATAGATTTCTTGCTTTTAATGAAATAATTAGTACACAAGGACACTCAGCTGATAAGAACCACGCAGAATCTTGTCTGGCTGTTTGCTGCCATAGGAAGGTCTGTCATTCCCTCCCCACTTTCCCTTTTGAGGGAGCCCGTGGCAATAAAATACCATAAGCAGTGTTTTTCAGTGCCTGGTTCCTATCCCTTCCAAGTACAAAGAGCATTTGCACAGGGTAACATTAGTACAATGAATGATCTGCTTGTCTTAAACCTTGACGGTGTCTGAGTCCAGTGACTCTCAGACTGATAACAGAGTATGTCCAAGGATTAGGAGCTTGCAGTAATTACTTGAGAGGGATTTAAGGTTTGGTACTTTTGATTTAGGTTTTGTCTCTGAGAGACAAGTAACACTACCCCAGGGCAGTTAGGTGAATGCTGTCAGCCAGCCAGCCAGCTGGGCACCAGCTTGGCCTGGCAGGGAGCTCTGACTTGTGATGTGCTTTCTGGCCTGATGTCCTAAAGATCTGCTGTCATTGTCCTGCACAGGTCAGGCTGTGTGCTTGCAGGTGGCAGTGGTAGCATTAGCTTCCTTCCTTCTCAGTGCCTCTTTAAGTGGGAGCACTTTGGAGATGTTTGGAGTGCCTCTAGGATCCAAGATGTGCGTCTTGGGTGTTTAGAACCCATCTGCATCAAAAATAACAACCTTTCCTTGCAGCACGTCCCTGCTACCCCACTGGGCAGTATCAGATAGTGCAATAGGAGCTGATGCTTTAAATAAAGGACAGGTGGCATGTTACACCAGGGACTGTGTTCATGCTGCCTAGCTGGGGGTGGCTGTTAGCGTCAGTGTTGCCCTTCTGCTTCAGGGGTTCACTGGCTTCACTCTTTGGCTCTGTCTGTAGCCCATCACTTTTAAATTCTTTAATTAAAAAGATTAAAAAGAAGCAGCGGGTGGAGATTCTTAGTTTATCTCATTGGGAGTGCATTGCTGCTGCTTGCTGTCTGTTCAGATGCATGCACACAGCCCAAAATGAACTCATTCTTCAGGTGCTGCCTTTAAGAATGGTCTTTCAACAGCGTGCTTACTTTCAGGTGGGGCATTGTACAAAATACAGCTTGAATCCTTCCTAGGAGAACTTGACTCAAAAAGCAAGGATGGGTCTGGTGTATGTGAATGAGCTTGTCCTCTTCTGCTATAGAGCAGAGTTCAGCCTCTTTGGTTCTACACCAGCACTCCCTGTCGTTACAGGAGATGGCAGTCTTTGACCATGGGAATTTCTCTTTCAGCCACAGGACTCCTGGGAGGAGTGGTGCAGCCCAGCTCGCCAGTGGGAGGCAGAGAGGGAACGGACAGTGACCAGGTTCAACTGCAGAAGCATGAGAAGATCTCTCAGGAGGAGGCAAAAGAGCTTAAACAGGTATAAGTGGAGATAACTGGGTTGGTTTTCTCCCTCCTTACCCTTAGCAACATGCATTTTCTTCCTTCATCAGAAATATAGTCACAGAATCATAGGGATTGGAAAAGGATCTCTGGAGGTCTTCTAGTCTGACTCTCTTGCTAAAGCAGATTCTCTGGAGTCAAGTGGTAGTCATTGTCCTTAACAAAATATTCACCTCCCTAAACTTAAAAATAGAAGTCCATCAAGCTCATGGTTAAAATACACTGACAACGTTCTATTTGTTTTTAGCTGTTTTGGACAAACTGGAGATTATTGGCAAAATATATCAAAGCGAGGCTTAATAACACAAGGAGAATCTTTAACCTGTTTTATCTGAAGATTAAGAAGTTTAGCAGATCACTTTTAGCTTCTTTTGTGTTTTTCCTTTTGCCATTTTACTCCTTTTGGTGAGGATCAGTAGTTCTGACAAGAAGTGCTCTGCTCAGGTTTGTGGATGTTTCCAAAACAGATGAGTGTATGAGAGCCACAAGCACACAGCAATGAATGAAGCAACTAAAAATGAAAACTTCTTGCAATATATTCATAGATAATTATGAAAAGCAACCAAAAGATAGTTGGGTAGGTGAAAGGTTTAACCTTTGCATAAGCTTTCTGTGTGGGATGGTGGACTAGGAGCCATGTTAAATGGCCAATGTTATTTAAAACAAAACCCTTTGATGATTAACTAAAGCCCGAGAGACAATTCTGCTATTTATTTATACTGCACCAAGCTGAGAATTTTTAAACCAGTTAATGATTTGGGGTAAACTTGTGGGTAGGGGTGGGTGGGGAGAGGATCTGAATGCCAAATTGACAGCCTATGAATTGGCCTGATTTTTTTTCCCCAGTAATTGCTGAGCACCTGTTCCTTGAGAATCAGGCCTTTTTAATCATCATTCCACTCATTAATAGTTTTAAAATACATGCAGTAATGCCTATTAAACTCCTGTTCATTTTTCCTGCTAGAAAATGCCTCGTAAATGTACCCTTTTAGACCCAAACTTGCTTAATTAACCAAAATAATCAAGATCTTTTGACTGAAATATCTAATTTGGGCTTTTTCAAAATCAGATTGGACTAGTCACGTTCTAATTGCTCTCCCTTCTCCTCATCTCTTGAAGAGCTTGTCTCTGTGATCTGTCACTTTATCAAAAAATAAGCATTTTCTGATGCTGCATTGACCTTTTGGAGGGTTTTGAGAGACTAATAGTCAGAGTTGTGCAAATATCAGCAGTCCATTAATCATTTGTACGTGGGCTTTGTGCAGCTATTAGGTATTCAGAAGGGCTGGTTGTTCCTCTCTTCAATGTCAGCTTTTCAGCACTGTAATTCTAATTTGCAGCCAGACCCAAAAAAGCTGAATATTATTATAGTAAGGGTTAGTGGTCATGTAATGCTTTTGAAGACACACATTTTGCTATATCTTGTAAGGAAAAAAGACTCTCAAGGAATGGTTTCCCCAGAGCCAGTTCTTGACAGCTGAAAAGCAAACAACCTTGGTCAGTGCTTGATGTTATCAAAGCAGTTGGCTGTGACTAGAGAAGCAGAGGAAATGTGTGATGGGGGGAGTTCAGCATCTTCCAGCAAGCTGTGTGAACTGGGGATGAAGCCTCCTATCTAGTACAGACTGGTGTTTCTCTCAAGCTGTTCCCAGGAGTTCTCCAAACACTGCTTTTTCCTCAGTGCTCTGGAGGTTAAAACAGAATCAAGTAACTCTGTGATGAACTTTAGAGGGGAAGGAGGTGTAAACATGAAGAAGGAAAGTGTGATCAAAAATGAGTAAAAGTGGATTTCAGAGGTGTGGTTGAGGATCAAGGGCAGCATCATGGTAAGTGCTGTACAGAGCCTTTTAGGTATTGAGCCCCTACTGTTAGGCAGGGGAAGGTCTGCATGTCTACTACATCCGAGAGGGACATTTAAGTCCATAAGTCATTTCAGGCTGCAGGAAGAACTTGCATTGTTGCAGCTGCTTCCAGGGAGTCTCTCTGCACCACTTCAATTCAGCTCCTGCTTTGTCTATCAACAGCAAAGCATTTAGAGATTGAGTAGTGGAAACAGTTATAAAAGCAGTGCATTACCATGCACTGAAGGCTATGACATTTGCCACATCACACTTCATGGGTGAATTAAGGATGTTGGAGGTCCATTTCTTTAACCATAGTGTTTTTTTCTGAGCAGTTTCCTTTATTGGAGATTCTTTGGTTGTCTGTAATGTGAGCATTCTTTTAATAGAAAAAAACCCCCACAAAACAGGGCCAACACCCAAGAACCAAAACAAACTCACAAAGCCCAGAACAGCTCCGCTATGTTCACCTAATTACTTATTATGCGATTAATAAGTAGAACTTGCTGAATTGGAGAGGAGAAATTTGCAATGAGCAGACGAATTGATGTCTCTTCTCCTCTCCTTCAAAAAAAAGGGAGAAGTAGTTGCCATGATAATAAGTTATTTTGCAGAAGGAATTGTTGAATGATGCTAAATTCCTCCCTTTAGGGCTGGAAGCGCTGGCTGGTCTGCGGTTGTGACTGGGTGCCTGAGTAAAAGACCTCGCCAGGACATTTGTGTTGAAAACAGTTTTTAACATAATAGAGTGGTGATGTGAGCTGTGTTCCTGAGCTGTGCTATAGAGATGGAGAAAGAAGCCTGCACAGTTCCTGTGGTCTCTGGCTGAGCCTCTGCCTACCGCCTTGCTGTGGCTGACATAATGGCAGTGGGTGTGGGAGGGGATGCAATAATATTAGCTTAAGAGGAGGGGGAGTGGTTCTATTCTCTAGATTTGGATTTGTTTTGCCAAGCCAGTGTTTTCTAATTTCCTAAACTCTTCCTGCCAAAGAACTGTTGTCTTGATATTTACTGTGTCTGCACACTGTGTGTGCCGTGAACACAGATACTATTAAAGAAGTTAATCCCACAGCATCTGGAAAACAATCACATCCCAGCGCGTATCTTTAGCATTTACTTCCTAGATTGTTCTATTTCAATCTTTTTGCTCCATTCAGACACTCTTGTGTGTTTAGTTACCTTTCTATCATGCCATCATCTCAGGAAATCACAACCATTAGGTCAGAGAAAAAGTGTTTTGTTGAGGAGCTGTTCACTCCAAGAGCTAAATTCCAGATTTGCTCATAGGATGGCCTCGTTCCATGGCCAAGAGCAAGCAACAGGCAGCTGATCCAAGCAGCCTCATGTCATGATGGTGCCCTGGGTTTTGTTTATGAAAGCACCATCTGCAGAAAGAGCCAAGGTCCTTGCAACAGTTGCTATATATTTGCTTGTGTGTAACTTAAATGTTTCATGGTACCAAAATAAAAGGTGATAGTGAATCCAGTGAAACTGGCTTTGTCATAACTGCTTGAGTATATATATTTTTTTGTCTAGATGAGGCCAGTGGTATTCCATTGCCACCCTCAGTACTTCGTACTTTGGGGCCCTGGGCAGCCTGGTCTAGTATTAAATGTGGAGGCTGGTGGCCCTGCCTGTGGCAGGGGGGTTGGAGATTCATGATCCTTGAGGTCCCTTCCAACCCGGGCCATTCTGTGATTCTGTACTCCCAAGTAGCAGAGAAAGCAGATAAAATCAGATTTCTATATCAGTCCAGGAAGTAATAATGGGGAAATCAGACACTAAGAATAAGGTAATAAACAAGTAGTGACCTTTTCATGTTATTCTAACAGCCACTGTCAGCAATGTAAATCCATATATTTTTGTTATGGAAGTTACACTTGCTACACGAGGCTTTGACAAATCTCTTTTAGTGGGTTATACTGCAGTGGTATAGCAAGCTGTTGTTCCTTTCTGTCTCCCAGCCCCCCTCCAGGTGCAGTAGGAAAGGATGTCCACAGTCCCCTTACTTATTTCAGTTCCTAATGTGGGTCTGAGCTTGTAATGGGACTTTACATTGGAATATCTTAAGTGCTGTCCCAGTTGCCAGCTTTCTTCCAGTATGTTTAGCACAGGGGTGAAGCATTGTGTGAAAACATTACAAGTTATGATCAGCAAAACCTCTTTTTACACCACAGTTCAGAATACTGTGACAGTTCATTGCTTCCTAACAGGTGAGTTTTGCCTGGGAGCCTGCATCCAAGAGCCATTTCTTGTTTTCTATACTCTGCTTTAGCATTCAGCCCTCATCTGAGCTGCACAGGGAAAGTGAAATGGATTAATTGAGGATTTCAGGGAGTTCAGACTTAATTGGCAATATTTTCTGCACTCTGACACTTTCTGTATCTTATTTTTACCACTGGATGCTCCGTGTATTGAGATGCTAAATCGTATTTCACAAGCTTTAGATAACTGCCTTATGATGACATCTAGGGACCTAAACTGAGGTCAAGTCTCTGTGGTAAGACCTTTGGCATACGGTCTTTGTGTGGTTGATGCTTCAAGTTTAGACATCAGGTGATGTGGCAAAGTGGTAATAGGGATAAGTACTGAGGAAGATCCTGGGGGCTTGGAGTCCTCTGCTGTCATTCCAGCTCTGTCTGCATGGAAATTGTTTGCAGCTTAGCTGATCATCTCAGCTCCTCATTCAGCAAAAGGGGAGAGAAATGGGCAGTAGTTGAACTCCTTGAGCAGATAAATTAGATCACCATCTCAGTCGCATTGCTGAGGTTCCCAGAAGTTTAATGGGAATCCAGGGTTGCATAGCTCAGATGGGCACCTGTTCATGAAGCAAGGCGTTAAGTCTGCCACGGTTGAACACTTGACACAGGGTGTATTTCTGTTTTATAACCTTATTAATTAACAGCCTGTTAAGACAAGCAGTGCATATGCAGATCCTTCAGTGACTTAGCATACTGCATTGTGGTTTTTGGGACAAATTTGCATTGCTGGTTTTTTTTTTTTTACAGTGACAATTTTGCACATGGGAATACTCAGTAACTCACCTGAAGTGCACAGAATATGTGTGGCAGAGCCAGGGAGCTAAGTCAGACTTTCCAGATTGTAATGTGGTGACACAAATCCGAGGCTGTCTCATTGCAAGATTTACCAGTGCCTGATGAAATGTGCCTTTAAAATGCATCTATGGTGGGATCGTACCTGCCCATTCTCTTTGTGTAACAGATTGTATTTGGTGCATGGCCTGAAGTATGTACTGGCACAGAAGGCACTGCTGCTGTGAGCAGCTGACAGAACTGAAGCAGTGATAGGTAGACGTCTTGCCATCATTTCACTTTGCAAAACTAGTGACCAGCTTTGGCCAGATGTTAGATCCCAGTAACTCTTTCCATCGAGCTCTGTAGGCTGTGTGAGAAATGCATCTTAATACTTTCAGATCCCTTTGGATGGAGTAACAGCGCTCATCTTGAACGGTCAAAGCTGTGCTGGACAAAAGGGTTAAGAGATTTATTACCAGACTGTTTAAGGCAAAGAGAACGAGCAGATGAAAGTGAGCTGCTTGCCTTTTGTTTTTTCATGCAAGTATAACCACACAGTCATCGCCTGCTGTGTTTCAGAGCAGGATGTAATTGGCAGGTGAACTGAGCAGAGCACTGTAGCTGACTGAATTTCCATGTTATTGCTTTTGTATTTTAAAAGCTTTTTTTCCTGCTCTCAACAATTGTGTCTTTTTCTGTATTTTAAACGTTAAGTATGCTCTAATGNCTCCCTGTCGTTACAGGAGATGGCAGTCTTTGACCATGGGAATTTCTCTTTCAGCCACAGGACTCCTGGGAGGAGTGGTGCAGCCCAGCTCGCCAGTGGGAGGCAGAGAGGGAACGGACAGTGACCAGGTTCAACTGCAGAAGCATGAGAAGATCTCTCAGGAGGAGGCAAAAGAGCTTAAACAGGTATAAGTGGAGATAACTGGGTTGGTTTTCTCCCTCCTTACCCTTAGCAACATGCATTTTCTTCCTTCATCAGAAATATAGTCACAGAATCATAGGGATTGGAAAAGGATCTCTGGAGGTCTTCTAGTCTGACTCTCTTGCTAAAGCAGATTCTCTGGAGTCAAGTGGTAGTCATTGTCCTTAACAAAATATTCACCTCCCTAAACTTAAAAATAGAAGTCCATCAAGCTCATGGTTAAAATACACTGACAACGTTCTATTTGTTTTTAGCTGTTTTGGACAAACTGGAGATTATTGGCAAAATATATCAAAGCGAGGCTTAATAACACAAGGAGAATCTTTAACCTGTTTTATCTGAAGATTAAGAAGTTTAGCAGATCACTTTTAGCTTCTTTTGTGTTTTTCCTTTTGCCATTTTACTCCTTTTGGTGAGGATCAGTAGTTCTGACAAGAAGTGCTCTGCTCAGGTTTGTGGATGTTTCCAAAACAGATGAGTGTATGAGAGCCACAAGCACACAGCAATGAATGAAGCAACTAAAAATGAAAACTTCTTGCAATATATTCATAGATAATTATGAAAAGCAACCAAAAGATAGTTGGGTAGGTGAAAGGTTTAACCTTTGCATAAGCTTTCTGTGTGGGATGGTGGACTAGGAGCCATGTTAAATGGCCAATGTTATTTAAAACAAAACCCTTTGATGATTAACTAAAGCCCGAGAGACAATTCTGCTATTTATTTATACTGCACCAAGCTGAGAATTTTTAAACCAGTTAATGATTTGGGGTAAACTTGTGGGTAGGGGTGGGTGGGGAGAGGATCTGAATGCCAAATTGACAGCCTATGAATTGGCCTGATTTTTTTTCCCCAGTAATTGCTGAGCACCTGTTCCTTGAGAATCAGGCCTTTTTAATCATCATTCCACTCATTAATAGTTTTAAAATACATGCAGTAATGCCTATTAAACTCCTGTTCATTTTTCCTGCTAGAAAATGCCTCGTAAATGTACCCTTTTAGACCCAAACTTGCTTAATTAACCAAAATAATCAAGATCTTTTGACTGAAATATCTAATTTGGGCTTTTTCAAAATCAGATTGGACTAGTCACGTTCTAATTGCTCTCCCTTCTCCTCATCTCTTGAAGAGCTTGTCTCTGTGATCTGTCACTTTATCAAAAAATAAGCATTTTCTGATGCTGCATTGACCTTTTGGAGGGTTTTGAGAGACTAATAGTCAGAGTTGTGCAAATATCAGCAGTCCATTAATCATTTGTACGTGGGCTTTGTGCAGCTATTAGGTATTCAGAAGGGCTGGTTGTTCCTCTCTTCAATGTCAGCTTTTCAGCACTGTAATTCTAATTTGCAGCCAGACCCAAAAAAGCTGAATATTATTATAGTAAGGGTTAGTGGTCATGTAATGCTTTTGAAGACACACATTTTGCTATATCTTGTAAGGAAAAAAGACTCTCAAGGAATGGTTTCCCCAGAGCCAGTTCTTGACAGCTGAAAAGCAAACAACCTTGGTCAGTGCTTGATGTTATCAAAGCAGTTGGCTGTGACTAGAGAAGCAGAGGAAATGTGTGATGGGGGGAGTTCAGCATCTTCCAGCAAGCTGTGTGAACTGGGGATGAAGCCTCCTATCTAGTACAGACTGGTGTTTCTCTCAAGCTGTTCCCAGGAGTTCTCCAAACACTGCTTTTTCCTCAGTGCTCTGGAGGTTAAAACAGAATCAAGTAACTCTGTGATGAACTTTAGAGGGGAAGGAGGTGTAAACATGAAGAAGGAAAGTGTGATCAAAAATGAGTAAAAGTGGATTTCAGAGGTGTGGTTGAGGATCAAGGGCAGCATCATGGTAAGTGCTGTACAGAGCCTTTTAGGTATTGAGCCCCTACTGTTAGGCAGGGGAAGGTCTGCATGTCTACTACATCCGAGAGGGACATTTAAGTCCATAAGTCATTTCAGGCTGCAGGAAGAACTTGCATTGTTGCAGCTGCTTCCAGGGAGTCTCTCTGCACCACTTCAATTCAGCTCCTGCTTTGTCTATCAACAGCAAAGCATTTAGAGATTGAGTAGTGGAAACAGTTATAAAAGCAGTGCATTACCATGCACTGAAGGCTATGACATTTGCCACATCACACTTCATGGGTGAATTAAGGATGTTGGAGGTCCATTTCTTTAACCATAGTGTTTTTTTCTGAGCAGTTTCCTTTATTGGAGATTCTTTGGTTGTCTGTAATGTGAGCATTCTTTTAATAGAAAAAAAACCCCACAAAACAGGGCCAACACCCAAGAACCAAAACAAACTCACAGCCCAGAACAGCTCCGCTATGTTCACCTAATTACTTATTATGCGATTAATAAGTAGAACTTGCTGAATTGGAGAGGAGAAATTTGCAATGAGCAGATGAATTGATGTCTCTTCTCCTCTCCTTCAAAAAAAAGGGAGAAGTAGTTGCCATGATAATAAGTTATTTTGCAGAAGGAATTGTTGAATGATGCTAAATTCCTCCCTTTAGGGCTGGAAGCGCTGGCTGGTCTGCGGTTGTGACTGGGTGCCTGAGTAAAAGACCTCGCCAGGACATTTGTGTTGAAAACAGTTTTTAACATAATAGAGTGGTGATGTGAGCTGTGTTCCTGAGCTGTGCTATAGAGATGGAGAAAGAAGCCTGCACAGTTCCTGTGGTCTCTGGCTGAGCCTCTGCCTACCGCCTTGCTGTGGCTGACATAATGGCAGTGGGTGTGGGAGGGGATGCAATAATATTAGCTTAAGAGGAGGGGGAGTGGTTCTATTCTCTAGATTTGGATTTGTTTTGCCAAGCCAGTGTTTTCTAATTTCCTAAACTCTTCCTGCCAAAGAACTGTTGTCTTGATATTTACTGTGTCTGCACACTGTGTGTGCCGTGAACACAGATACTATTAAAGAAGTTAATCCCACAGCATCTGGAAAACAATCACATCCCAGCGCGTATCTTTAGCATTTACTTCCTAGATTGTTCTATTTCAATCTTTTTGCTCCATTCAGACACTCTTGTGTGTTTAGTTACCTTTCTATCATGCCATCATCTCAGGAAATCACAACCATTAGGTCAGAGAAAAAGTGTTTTGTTGAGGAGCTGTTCACTCCAAGAGCTAAATTCCAGATTTGCTCATAGGATGGCCTCGTTCCATGGCCAAGAGCAAGCAACAGGCAGCTGATCCAAGCAGCCTCATGTCATGATGGTGCCCTGGGTTTTGTTTATGAAAGCACCATCTGCAGAAAGAGCCAAGGTCCTTGCAACAGTTGCTATATATTTGCTTGTGTGTAACTTAAATGTTTCATGGTACCAAAATAAAAGGTGATAGTGAATCCAGTGAAACTGGCTTTGTCATAACTGCTTGAGTATATATATTTTTTGTCTAGATGAGGCCAGTGGTATTCCATTGCCACCCTCAGTACTTCGTACTTTGGGGCCCTGGGCAGCCTGGTCTAGTATTAAATGTGGAGGCTGGTGGCCCTGCCTGTGGCAGGGGGGTTGGAGATTCATGATCCTTGAGGTCCCTTCCAACCCGGGCCATTCTGTGATTCTGTACTCCCAAGTAGCAGAGAAAGCAGATAAAATCAGATTTCTATATCAGTCCAGGAAGTAATAATGGGGAAATCAGACACTAAGAATAAGGTAATAAACAAGTAGTGACCTTTTCATGTTATTCTAACAGCCACTGTCAGCAATGTAAATCCATATATTTTTGTTATGGAAGTTACACTTGATACACGAGGCTTTGACAAATCTCTTTTAGTGGGTTATACTGCAGTGGTATAGCAAGCTGTTGTTCCTTTCTGTCTCCCAGCCCCCCTCCAGGTGCAGTAGGAAAGGATGTCCACAGTCCCCTTACTTATTTCAGTTCCTAATGTGGGTCTGAGCTTGTAATGGGACTTTACATTGGAATATCTTAAGTGCTGTCCCAGTTGCCAGCTTTCTTCCAGTATGTTTAGCACAGGGGTGAAGCATTGTGTGAAAACATTACAAGTTATGATCAGCAAAACCTCTTTTTACACCACAGTTCAGAATACTGTGACAGTTCATTGCTTCCTAACAGGTGAGTTTTGCCTGGGAGCCTGCATCCAAGAGCCATTTCTTGTTTTCTATACTCTGCTTTAGCATTCAGCCCTCATCTGAGCTGCACAGGGAAAGTGAAATGGATTAATTGAGGATTTCAGGGAGTTCAGACTTAATTGGCAATATTTTCTGCACTCTGACACTTTCTGTATCTTATTTTTACCACTGGATGCTCCGTGTATTGAGATGCTAAATCGTATTTCACAAGCTTTAGATAACTGCCTTATGATGACATCTAGGGACCTAAACTGAGGTCAAGTCTCTGTGGTAAGACCTTTGGCATACGGTCTTTGTGTGGTTGATGCTTCAAGTTTAGACATCAGGTGATGTGGCAAAGTGGTAATAGGGATACCTATATGAGGAAGATCCTGGGGGCTTGGAGTCCTCTGCTGTCATTCCAGCTCTGTCTGCATGGAAATTGTTTGCAGCTTAGCTGATCATCTCAGCTCCTCATTCAGCAAAAGGGGAGAGAAATGGGCAGTAGTTGAACTCCTTGAGCAGATAAATTAGATCACCATCTCAGTCGCATTGCTGAGGTTCCCAGAAGTTTAATGGGAATACAGGGTTGCATAGCTCAGATGGGCACCTGTTCATGAAGCAAGGCGTTAAGTCTGCCACGGTTGAACACTTGACACAGGGTGTATTTCTGTTTTATAACCTTATTAATTAACAGCCTGTTAAGACAAGCAGTGCATATGCAGATCCTTCAGTGACTTAGCATACTGCATTGTGGTTTTTGGGACAAATTTGCATTGCTGGTTTTTTTTTTTTTACAGTGACAATTTTGCACATGGGAATACTCAGTAACTCACCTGAAGTGCACAGAATATGTATGGCAGAGCCAGGGAGCTAAGTCAGACTTTCCAGATTGTAATGTGGTGACACAAATCCGAGGCTGTCTCATTGCAAGATTTACCAGTGCCTGATGAAATGTGCCTTTAAAATGCATCTATGGTGGGATCGTACCTGCCCATTCTCTTTGTGTAACAGATTGTATTTGGTGCATGGCCTGAAGTATGTACTGGCACAGAAGGCACTGCTGCTGTGAGCAGCTGACAGAACTGAAGCAGTGATAGGTAGACGTCTTGCCATCATTTCACTTTGCAAAACTAGTGACCAGCTTTGGCCAGATGTTAGATCCCAGTAACTCTTTCCATCGAGCTCTGTAGGCTGTGTGAGAAATGCATCTTAATACTTTCAGATCCCTTTGGATGGAGTAACAGCGCTCATCTTGAACGGTCAAAGCTGTGCTGGACAAAAGGGTTAAGAGATTTATTACCAGACTGTTTAAGGCAAAGAGAACGAGCAGATGAAAGTGAGCTGCTTGCCTTTTGTTTTTTCATGCAAGTATAACCACACAGTCATCGCCTGCTGTGTTTCAGAGCAGGATGTAATTGGCAGGTGAACTGAGCAGAGCACTGTAGCTGACTGAATTTCCATGTTATTGCTTTTGTATTTTAAAAGCTTTTTTTCCTGCTCTCAACAATTGTGTCTTTTTCTGTATTTTAAACGTTAAGTATGCTCTAATGAACGTATGCTCTAATGAATGTGAAGCCTATCAAAAATAATCAGGTTTAGAACTAAAAATAAAATGTTTTTCATGGCGAACCTGGGCCTTTTTTGGCACAGCTGTGACTTATAAATAAATTCTATGCTGCTTGGAGAGGTGGGAAGGGGAGCGTCCCTACTCCTTTTCTGCATCCTTCTGAGCCAGCCCCCACCTTTGTGTAGGTGTTGTGGAGGAAGCAGTGATCTTCTGCTCTCACCTCAGCAGACTGCACAAACTAGGGTGGGCTGGGTGAGGACATGGATCAAGAAAGCTGAGCTTACCACACTGCAGTGGTGCAAGGACATGTTGAAAGAGAGGAGAGACCTCACTCCTAAGTTATCCCTGGGATTGGAAGGTGTGGAGTCTGAAACCTGGCAGGCACTTTGTTAGATGAACATGGAGGCTGGCCCTGCTCTAAGCTGGGGAAGTGGACCAGAAGGCCTTTAGAGGTCTCTTCCATTCTTAGTTATACTGTGACATGACTGCAAGGCTGCAGTCAGTGTTGCTTGGTAGGATTTGTTCTGTGTAGCACTGTCCACTTTGTACATAAGTAGAAGAAACTCAAAGGAGGGACTGAGGTGGAAACGCATTCTAACTTCACAAATCCAGGTAGTTAATTCCTTAGGAGGGGCAAGACTGCATCCTGGCCCCATTTCCTGGGTCATGCAGGGTAGGATTGATCATGTCATTTTTCCTTTTGGTGCATATCCTACACACATCTACTACCTCCAGTCTGGGGAATTCAGCCTAACTTTACTCTTACAGAGGTAGAACCCGAAGTGTTTCATTTGGGATCGAAGCAGAGTTTTCTTCACTTGTAGTTTTGGTTAGAACAGAAAAAGGTAGATTAGGCTTGATCCATGGTTTGCTTTGTATTTTTGCTTTGGCAGCCGAATTGCAAAACCAGTTATTCACACAGCTGTATTTCTAGCTGCTTGTGATTTATGGAAAGAGCTGAGAGATATTTTACGAGATAAATCCCACTATTGTGGCTGACATCCAGCTTTAGTCAAAGAATTCTGACTGCATAAAATTCCCCTGCAATTCCAGTTAGATATAATATTCCTCACTGCTTTTCTCAAACCACTAACTTACCTAGCTTCAAACAGGAGGATTGCTATGGAATTCAGCCCCGTGTGTGGAAATAGGGGCTGCTGACGTTTCATAGCAGCTTTCTGAGGGCTGATGCTTACTCTAAAAGAAAAGCTTCTCTGTGGTTCTATGAGAAACAAGAACTGAGTTTGCCGGTTATGAAATCAATAAAATAATAGTTAAACTGGTGTATGGAGTATAATTCCTTTTCTTATTTTACCAAAAGCCACAGATGTGTTGTGAACTACACAGCCTGTAGTTTGGTATCTTCGGTGACATTATGTAGCTGCTTATGTACCACAACAGTTGATGTTGTGGACTGTTAGAGCTGATAGTTTGTTTTCTTGGGGATTATTATTAAATTGCTCATGTTAATCAGACAGTGTGAAGATATCCCTGTGGAGCTGGCTGTGGATGCCTAAGGAGGCAGATCATGTAGACCAGTAGTGACAGCAGAGACAGCCCCTTTATGGCCTGAAGGATTCAAGAGGGTGCGTTTCCAATTGATCTGACATGGTGTAGGACTGCTTTTCAAATCTCCCTTATAGAATCAAGGGAAAGCAGCTGAGTCTTGCCCATCAGACAGGCGCTTTAAGTTCATGCCACCAGGTTTATTAAGGGAGTAGCCACAAGTGGGAATAAAAGGTGCTGCTGTAACTTGTGCCCTAAGAGCGCTGCTGAAAGGAGCCTGTGTTACAGAGCAAGAAATGAAGATCATAAAATCATTAAGGTTGGAAAAGACTTCTAAGATCACCAAGTCCAACCTCAGCCCGTCACCACCATGCCCACTAAACCACCTTGCTCAATGCCACATCTACATATTCCTTAATCACCTCCAGAGATGGTGCCTCCACCGTTGTCCTGGGCAGCCTCTTCCAATGCATTGCTGCTCTTTGTAACTCTGCTATTGGAATCAGTTGTGTGAACCAATGACAGCTGAAGTTTAATAGGTCTAATAAGTCAGGGAGTTGTTACAGATGTCTTCTTCCCTTAGGAATGCATCAGGCTGGCTTTCTGCTTTCACTTCAGAGGCTTCAGCCCTTTTTGGACTAGTATCAGCTTTTTCAGACAACAGAGTTTCTTGGCCATTATGGAGTAGCTCAGGGTGTTTGCTCACAATCCCACATAAGAATGGTAAATTGCTAAGTGTACTGTAAATTGGCTGGTTGGTTGTATAATGCTTGGAGCCTGGAAAAGAGTTGTTGGAGGTACATCTGTTGTTCCTCATTTTCTCATCTGAATATACGTAAGCATATGGGGCTGGATGACATACATCCCAGGGTCCAGAGGGAACTGGGTGATATGATTGCTAAGCACACTCTGTCATATTGGAAAAGTCACAGTGATCAGGCAAAGTTCTTGGTGTCTGGATAAAGGAAGCATCGCTCCCATTTTAAAATAGGAAGGAAGGAAGGTCCTATTAACTGCAGGCTAACACCAGTTAGCCTTACCTCTGTGCCTGGGGAGATTGTGGAACAGATCCTCCTGGAAGTCACGTTAAGGCACATGTAAGACAGGGAGGTGATTTGAGACAGCATAGCTTCACCAAGGGCAGACTTGTGCATGACCAGTCTGGTAGTATTCTACGATGGAACAACTACATCAGTGGAGAAGGGAATTTTGTCCAGAGCACTTCAGGGCATGACTACAAATAATTTGGTCATTCAAAGAAATAAGTAACTGCCTCGTGTCTGTTACATTCTCAAAGAACCGTGTGGTTTTTTTGCTCAAAGCTCTGAGTCTGTTCTTCCAATAGATACTGAAGAAGTTGAAGAGCCTTGCCTTGGAGACAGAAGCAGAACTGGAGAGGCAGGACGAAGCTCTGGATTCCATCACTACCTCCGTCGACCGCGCGACTCTGAATATCGACAAGCAGAACCGCAGAATAAAGAAGCTGACGTAGCCCCAGAGGAGCCAATGGGAATGGCACCACGAGGAAGAGGGCATCAGGGAATTGTCTTTATACAGACTGTTTCTGTATAGACACTTCGTGTGGGAGCTGCTTGCGATGTTGTCTGGAGTGCAGTATGGTTGGTGTCAAGTTTGTGAGTTCCGAACGTATCTCCAGACTCGGGTGGTGATTGTTGGCTGTTTTAGGATGAAAAAGGCCAAATCTTTTAATCATGGTGAAACAGTGAGAGTGGATTCTTTACTACAGAAAATCTGTAAATACGAAGGATTGTGATTTCATCTGAATGAACTTTTATGCTGCTTTTTACGTTGTTGCTTTTGAAAGGGTATTTTTTTGTTGTTACTGCAACAAAGGAGGGAGAAATGAACTGCATGTGAGACTACTTCAGCTGATTACAACCTATTAATTCTCTATTTCTTGCAAATAGTTAATAGCTGAACTGAGGGCCAGATGTCCAACCCCAAGTCATTGAGGCTTTTTGGCGTGTGTGAGTTAATGCTGAGGTGAGCAAATGATGGTGATAAAACCTTGTGTTCCCTGAACGAGTAGTTGTAATAAATTTCAAACGTATTTTTAATGCACTCAGATATTTTATAAGAATAATGAAGGATTAGTGGCCACAGCTGTTGTGCCATGTCCAGGGAAATCAAGGGAAGAATTTTAGTTAATATGCATGCATTGGTACGGACATCGACTTACTGAAGCATTTCTTTCTCATTGGATGAATGTTTTGCTTACTTAGGTCACTTACAAAAACTAAGTGTCAAAGTCAAATATATACTTCTTCTTTCCAAAGAGGGATTGCTGATCTTTGATGAACACCTACACCTTTTGTTTTATTTTTCACCTTTGTACCTCCGAGTTAATGAAGGAATTGATTCTGGAGTGGAGGAAGGTATTTTTTCATGGATATCCATCATTATTCAGTGCATCTCTTGTAGTTCGCTGTGTGTATTGCTCTCTTGCACATAGAGGTTTTGTATTTTTGATAATGGTCTGATGGATCCAGTGCCCTCAGAACATCACGAACGTAGCATTCACTTAGTGTGGTGCCTGCTTACTCTGTTGGAGCTGGGCTGCTACATCTCTCATAGAGGCTAGTGGAAGGCATCTTGTACCTTTGCATCTCTACCTTTGGTTTCCAGGGATCTCCCATGCGCTTTTCTCTGATTCTAAATGGAAACTTCATGTGTTCTGGGGAGCAGTGTCTGTTTTTTGTGTGTCTGCTCCACATTCATAGGTTGAGAGACCAATGGCTGGAGCAGCAGGCAGCTGCATATCATTTTGCTGTTGTGCATCTGTCTGCCTCCTGATTATTATTTATCTGCACTAACTGGTGACGAAACATTTCAAGCCTTCTTTTAGTTCTGCCTTTCTAAAATAAAAGGGAATATTGCCAATTGTTGTCTAGTAGATTTTGTTTACAGTCAGCTCCACTGAGTCTACAGGATGGCAGAGATGTTCTCCTAACTTACTGGATACTGTATTGGAGGGATTCTAGGTAACGCAACCTAGGGCAGAGCATTTGAAAGGCAGGATTGCTTTTCACCTCCCATTTCATTGAGTCCTGCTGTTGACCAGCTATTTTCATTCAAAATAGCTGTTGTAATCTCTTCCTTTTCTCCCCCAAGTGTTTTTGTATTAAAAATATCTTCTTGTATTGCTCTCAAATACAACCTGCAATATTTTCAAGTAGTGAAGCTTTGAACTGTTTATTCTACTGATAGCTGATGTGAAAATTTCCTGTTTCAGAGTAATTCAGCCTACTTTATAAAGAAACACACACTAGATCACAGAGTATGTTGTTTTCAAGACCTTACTCTGCCTTGTTTTGTATTGCTTCATATTAGCTTATTAGTATTGGAGGAAGTTGTGCTTCTGCACTGCAAGTCCTTCATTTACAGTCAAAGTTGTTACTGGCATGCACTTTACCTTGCTGAATATGATGGTTATATATACGTACATTGTGTAGTGTGAAATAAAATATTGTCTGGGATTCTCTTTCTTGTTTGTTTCTGATACCTAAATCACTGTTGTTTTACTGTGAAAGGAAAGTATGTTTACACAACTGTGTCATGAGTTTAAAAATACACTTTGCACATAATGTACGTTAACTGAGCCTGGTGCTGACTGGGAATGGATCTGTACACTGAATTAGTTTAGATCAAGACTGCCAAAAGCAAATGCCAATTACACAACATTTAGCTTAGCATTCTTTGTGCCATATTTTTACTGATGTAATTTTTATCATGAGCTGTTGCATCTGATACCGTATCTGTGATTTTAGTCTGTGTCCATGCTAAAACAGAACTGTAATATGATTTGTAAGAAGTGACCCATTCTAGAGATGTACATTTACCTCCTAGCTGAGTTGCAAATGCCTGGAGGAGTTTCACTCTGTAATTTATTAAATATATTGGACTAGTGATCTTCTGTCTTGTATTTATTTGGCTAAGAAGTGCTCCATCCTCTCCCTTTTCCTACCATGGAACAGAACCTAAAACTACTCATAAGGTTATGTTTTAGGATAGACAAAATATTGACTGATGGAATGTTATCAACATGACTATAGAATCACAGGATCATTAAGGCTGGAAAACCACTAAGATCACCAAGTCCAACCCCAACCCGCCCCCGCTGTGCCCACTGACCCGTGTCCTCAAGTGCCACATCTCCAGGTTCTGCAACACCCCCAGGGATGGTGACTCTTATCACGATGATCACCCATCATCAGCTGGACAGAGAGTTGGGTGAACAAGGTATGTGGCTGTTGGTACTGTCTTGGAGGCTGGTGTGGAGCAGCTGCTCCAGCTTTTAGACAATGAACTGAGAACTGCTTGAATGCTTCATGCTTCAACAGCCTCATAATAAACAAGCATAGAGATTTTACTCTGGTCAAATCTTAATGTATGACAATTTGGTCTCTGTTACAGCCAGAAGTGCTTAGAAACTCCTGATATCCTTCCTGAGACCCAAGTGATGTTTTCCAAATAATGTCCATGGGGGAAAACGCAGCAGGTATCACGCAAAATAATATTGTCCTTAATTCCTCACTGACACTACTGTTATTTACTGTTAAGCATACTTTTAAGATAAAGCCTTTTACATGTGTGGTCTTGTTCAACATCTTCCCGGTCTTGTTCAACATCTTCATCAGTGACCTTGATGAGGGGATAGTGGCCACCCTCAGCAAGTTTGCTGATGATACGAAGCTGGGAGGATTGGCTGACGTGCCTGAAGGCTGTGCTGCCATTCAGCGAGACCTGGACAGGCTGGAGAGCTGGGCGGTAAGAAACCAGATGAGGTTTAACAAAAGCAAGTGTAGAGTCTTGCACCTAGGGAGGAATAATTGCATGCAGCGGTACAGGTTGGGGGATGAGCTGCTGGAGAGGAGCTCTGCAGAGAGGGACCTGGGTGTCCTGGTGGACGACAGGTTGGCCATGAGCCAGCAGTGTGCCCTTGTGGCCAAAAAGGCCAATGGCATTCTGGGGTGCATTAAAAAGAGCGTGGCCAGTGGGTCGAGGGAGGTGATCCTCCCCCTCTACTCTGCCCTGGTAAGGCCTCATCTGGAGTACTGTGTCCAATTCTGGGCTCCCCAGTACAAAAAAGACAGGGATCTCTTGGAAAGAGTCCAGCGGAGGGCCACAAAGATGGTGAAGGGCCTGGAGCATCTCCCCTATGAAGAAAGGCTGAGTGAACTGGGGCTGTTTAGCCTTGAGAAAAGAAGACTGAGAGGGGACCTGATCCAGGTCTATGAATATCTAAGGTGTGGGGGGCAAAGTGGCGAGGCCAGACTCTTTTCAGCGGTGTGTGGAGGCAGGACAAGGGGAAATGGGCAGAAACTGGAGCACAGGAAGTTCCGCACCAATGTGCGCAAGAACTTCTTTACGGTGAGGTGACGGAGCGCTGGAACAGGCTGCCCAGGGAGGTTGTGGAGTCTCCTTCTCTGGAGATATTCAAGACCCGCCTGGACGCCCACCTGTGCGACCTGGTGTAGGGAAATGCTTTGGCAGGGAGGTTGGACTCGATGATCTCTGGAGGTCCCTTCCAACCCCTATGATCCTGTGATTCTGTGATTCTGTGCTTTGTAAGGTCTTTGCATGTCTCTTACTATGTGTAAAGTTGGGGGCTCCATCATTAATAGGGATGCAATTAGTGGGCATGGTGGGATGGGTTGATGGTTTGACTTCATGATCTTGGAGGTCTTTCCCAACCTTTTTGTTCCTGTGATTAAGAAGCTGAGAAGTAATGGTAGGGAGATTACAATTACAAATAGATTTTACTTGAGAAGGCTTTTTGGCTCATGCAGAGCAGAACAAGATCATGCTGTGTCTTAATGTCACTTCATAATCCAGTGTCTGTTTGTGGCAGTGATGAGTGAGCCTGAAATAGCTGCAACTTAAAGATATTTCTGTATGAGAGTGTGAATGTCCCTGGTGGAATGGCTGAATCCTGGTAATAAACAGGGCACTCTGCAGCCCTCAGACGGGTGGTGTAAGGAGCTTTTTCAGGCAATTAAGTAATTGAACTAAAGCCTCATAATAGCTGTCTGTTTCCAAAGCCAGTGCTTTGAAACCACTGGTTTGCTCCTTACGGAAGGAAATGGAGCAAGTGTTGAAGCCAGCCTCCAGGAGAGAAGCGGGCTGTATTTAATTTTTAATGTGGCAAACAGTGGCAGTGGTATCCCTTTGCCTCTCGCTGTGTGTGAGCAATATCAAACCTCAGCCTGGTATAGGGAGAACTAATTTTGTGACTGTGCTAGTCATCGGCTTAACAGCTGGGCTTTGCAGAGTAAATAGTGCTTGGCTTCCACACCAGCGTGTCTGCAGCTCAGCACGGGGCTCCTGCTGGGGCTGCTGGTGTTGCCCATCCGTGCATCCCAGCTCAATGGGGCTTTGCCCACCAGCCCAGCTCCCTGTGACAGCAGCACAGCATCTCCTCGCCCACCCCAACCGGTGCAGCCACACAAAGCAGCGCTTTGCCTCGTCAAGGTAAATGCAGTGCTTGGGCCAGCTGTGTGTGAGCCAGGCTGCAGCGACAGCAAAACAAGCACCCTGCATTCAAGCTGCCTCCTGTTTGAAGTGGAACAGCGTTGGCTTAATGGTTTAAAAGTTCAGCCTGGCTTCTGTCAAGTGGTTTAGTTTTAAACCCGTGGATTTTAACCCTTTTATGATTTGGCAGTAGGGGACTTAAAAGTATTCAACACCAAAATTAAGAAACTTGAGTTCGGGCATGATTCCGAATTTTTCTGATAGTTTGCTAAGACTTTAATTACATCCTGGAAAATGCAAGCTGGGGGAAATAAGGGCTGAAGATGGACAAATTGATGATGGTATCAGAAGCTTTTAGGATGAGAGGTAATGGCCCTAAGTTGCACCAGGGGAGGCTCAGGTTGGTTGTTTGGAAAAATTTCATCTGAGAAAGAGTGGTAATGCATTGGCACAGGCTGCCCAGGGAGGTGATGGGGTCACCATCCCTGGAGGTGTTCCAGAACTGTGGGAATGTGGCACGGAGGGATGTGGTCAGTGGGCATGATGAGGTGGCTTGGGGTTGGACTTGGGGATCTGAGTGATCTTTTCCAACCTTAACGATTCTGAGTCTATAAGCTATCACTTTATAGCCTGCAGCACACCAGCTCCCTATGAAAATCCCACCTGCCTTGGCTCTTTTCACAACAGCTGAAGCATTGAGCCACAAGGACACTCATGGGGGTGGGACAATGATAAGGAAGAAGAAGGGCAGTGGGTCTCTTGCCTCTGAGAAGGACGATGTGGATTTGGGTGTAACTCTGGTTTTGTTGCTGAAAATTTGTTCAGGAGCTAGCAGCAAGGAGTGAGCTTTGGAGAACTGGGTTATGTCATGACACAGAGGGGAAACAAGACTTGAGATTTCTGGAGAAGGAAATCTGCTGGGCTGGGTGGGATGGAGCCACTTCAGAAATGAAAAGGGAAATCAAACCAAGAAATAAGAGGTGGAAGATCTGCCCTTAGTCTGGCAGGATTTCATTTCTAGTAGTGCTGTTGGCTGGCAGAGGTCTTGTTCATGTTGGGCATGGGCCTTTCCCTCAGTGTTTGAATTGCTCTTTTATAACATGGCAATACACTTTCTCATCTCTCTGGCATCCCAAAAAAGCTAAGACTCTTGAGCCATTGACACCTTTGATAAGGATCTGCCTGCAAGGAGGCCTAAGTCAAACTACAATGTTTTATGTGATTTTAAGCTCAAGAAGGGAAGGTTTAGACAAGTTCTTCACAGAGGGGGTGGTGAGGTGCTGGCACAGGCTGCCCAGAGGGGCTGTGGATGCTCCATCCTTGGAGGTGTTCATGGCCAGGTTGGATGGGGCCCTGGGCAGCCTGGTCTAGTACCAGATGCGGAGGTTGGTGGCCATGCCTGTGGCAGGGAGGTTGGAACTTGATCCTTGGGATCCCTTCCAACCCAAGCCATTCTATGATTCTGTGATTCTGATAAAGCATAGAGAGGAGTGAGACTATACTCAGGAGAAAGACCATCTTCTAATACATGGTGAGGCTCACGAGGCTTCTCATCATACAGTGTTTATCATAGGCTCATAAAACACTTGCTGCCTAACACTGCACTTCTAGTTTAGGCAATGAGCATGTATTTCTGTGAGCTCCAGTGCTTGATCCAGTGGTTGGTAACCCAGCCCATGGCAAGGAGTTGGAGCTCGATGATCTTTAAGGTCCCTTCCAACCTAAGCCATTCTATGACTCTGTGATAACCAGGCTCTTGTCAGTGGTGCCCCGTGCCAGGACAAGAGGCAGTGGGCACAAGCTGGGACGCATGAGGTTCCATTTATGCTGTGCAGGTGCTGGAGTGCTGACACAGGTACCCAGAGGCTGTGGGGGCTCCTCCTTGGAGATAGCCAAACCCACGTGGATGTGGTGCTGGGCGCACTGCTCTGGGAGGCCCTGCAGGAGCAGAAGGGAGACCAGATGGACCCAGAAGTCCCTTCTGACCTCAACCAGTCTGTGATTCTGTGATAACATCTGCAAGGACTGCTTCAGTCCTTATGTGAGAAAGAAATACTTTCTCTGCAGTCCTCTGATGTCTTCTGTGCGGCACACGTTGGCGATGTTGCATGTACAGCCATGAAGTTGCAAAGAGAGACAGGAGAGGGCAATTGAAGGTATGCAGCAATGCCAAGGGCTCCATGTGAGAGCATCTCTGTTCTGCTCTCACAGCACAGCCAAGCTGCTGAATGCCGGGCACTGGAAAAGGAATCCATGATCGGTGAAACAGTTTCCAGCACTTGAATTCCTGCTAGGAAATGAATCTCTTGGGTTGCCTCCGTTCTTTTCCTTGTAATGTCAATGTAAAAAGCAAGTCGCACAACAAGCTTGTATTTTCCCCTCTAATGCGCTGTATTAAGCATTTAATGCTGAGTTTTTGATGGCACTTGCTGAGTATGCTGCACAGCAAATCCTTGGAGGCTCATCAGCTTTAACTCATCTCATGGCTTTCAAAAAGTTGCATAAAAATCACTGCCTGCATTGTACAGAGGTGGTAGAAAGTGGAGGAATTGGAATATACCATGGCAAGACCATGGTACTGAACACCCTGGAGGTGTTCAAGGCCAGGTTGGATGGGGCCCTGGGCAGCCTGGTCTGGTATTAAATGTGGAGGTTGGCAGCCCTGCCTGCGGCGGGGGGGTTGGAACTTGATGATCTTTGAGGCCCCTTCCAACCCAAGCCATTGTATGATTCTGAGAAGACCTCAGAATTCCTATTTGTCTGTGTGCAAAGTTGATAATTAAGAGAAATTTATATTCAGGTACAGCTTGATGAGGAACTTCCCCTGTGATCTTCCATGTGCATGGAAATGTTCTGTACCTCGGTTCTTGTGTGGTTAACTGGTTGTTATAGTTCATCTTTTGCATGTCCGTAAGATACTTAATGGTAAACCTCTGGGATATGGAATCACCTGCTCATTTGTAAACATTCAGCAAAGTGGGTCTGTAGTATGAACAACAATAAGCTCAGCTGAGCTATTAATAAGTTTTAATGAGCTTAGCTTTTCTCTGAATGTGGCAGTGAAAGTCAAAATGAAGTCCTTAAAAAGTGGTCGTGCTCTTTGCTCAGGACTCCCACAACTTGTGATGCAGAGTTTTTTCTATTCATTGCTCTGTTCCATGCAGCGTTTGATACTGAGGGAAAGCTTGTATACTGAAAGATGACTCTTGAGTTAGTTTTGAAGAAGAACAATGAAAATCTTATGTGATCAAGCAGTAGTGCTAATATTTGTCTTCAGACTGTTCCCTACTCCTGTGTGAGCTGGCTTTGACTCTTCAGAATCAGAATCACAGAATCACAGAATGGCCCGGGATGGAAGGGACCTCAAGGATCATGAATCTCCAACCCCCATGCCAGGCAGGGCCACCAACCTCCCCATTTAATACAAGACCAGGCTGCCCAGGACCCCATGCAACCTGGTCTTGAGCAACTCCAGGTACGGGGCATCCACAGCCTCTCTGGGCAGCTGTTCCAGCACCTCACCACTCTCAAAGTAAAGAACTTCCCCCTGACATCCAACCTAAATCTTCCTCCCTTCAACTTAAAACCATTTCCCCTTGTCCTGCTGTTATCTACCCTTTCAAAGAGTTGACTCCCCTCCTGTTTCTAGGCTCCTTTTAGGTACTGTAAAGGCTGCAATGAGGTCACCCCGCAGCCTTCTTTTCTCCAGGCTGAACAAGCCCAGCTCCCTCAGCGTGTCTTTGTAGGGGAGGTGCTCCAGCCACCTGATCATCTTTGTGGCCTCCTCTGGACCCCCTCCAACAGCTCCCTGTCTTTCTTGTACTGGGGGCTCCAGACCTGGACTCCAGATGGGGTCTCACAAAAGAGAGCATAGTAGAGAGGGACAATCACCTCCCTGTCCCTGCTGGCCACCCCTCTTCTGATGGAGCCCAGGATACCATTTGCTATCCGAGCTGCAGGAGCACACTGCTGGCTCGTGTTAAGTTTTTCATCCATCAGGACCCCCAGATCCTTCTCTGCAGGGCTGCTCTCAAGGACTGCTCCTCCCAGTCTGTATATATGCCTGAGATTTCTCTGGCCCAAGTGCCAAACCTTGCACTTTGCTGTGTTGAACCTCATTAGGTTCACCTGGGCCCACCTTTCAAGTCTGTTGAGGTAAGATGTCTAGTGTTGAGATTCAGATGTCTAGTGATCATGTTAGATTTTTCTGTAGTTGCAGCTGTGGAAAAGAAGAGAATTTGTTTCACTGGACTCTCAAGATGTATTTTATAGAGGCAGAACTTTCTCTTGGATGTTAGATGTTCCCATTGCACTGGGATTCCAGGAAGAAAGAATCACTTTATGGTATAGTTCATCTCTCTTTCAAGGCTGATATGTAGCCAGGATTCCTTCTGTTTTATCTTAGAAATGTAACCAAGGTGCTTGGGTTGTCACCCTGTGTCTCCCATGTGATGGTGGCAAGTGTCATGGAGAGAGACAGGCACTAATATTCTTTCTCCTGGCTCAGACAGATGCTTACCAGAACTACCATCGACTGCTTCCACAGCTGCCTACAAAATGCTATGCATAATAGTTATATCCCACTCTTCTTCCATCCCACCTAAGGCTGTGGAGCTGTGAAGCCCTACTCCTCGCCTTCCTTGTTCTCATCTTTCCCATTTCCATTCAGCCTCCTCCAAACAGAATCAGATAATCATAGACAATCGTTTAAGTTGGAAAGACCTTCAAGAACATCAGGTCCAGCCATCAGCTTGACCTACTGAGTCACATCACAAAGCCATGTTCCTTAGTGCTACATCCACATGTCTCTTAAATACTTCAGGGATGGTGACTCCACCACTTCCATTTCAGTGCTTAACTACCCTCTCTGTGAAGTAGTTTTTCCTAATGTTCAATCCAAATCTTCCCTAGCACAATCTGAGACTGTTTCCTCATATTCCATTGCTTGCCACCTGAGAAAAGAAACTGACCCCCACCTCACTACAAGTTCCTTCTGGGTCACTGTGGAGAGTGATGAGGAGTCCCCTCAGACTCCTCTTCTGCAGACTGAACAAACAATCCCAGTTCCCATAGGCACTCCTCAGAACTCTTTTTTTTTCTGGTCCTTTCACCAACTTCATTGCTCTTTTCTGCATATCCATGAGCAACACAACATCCTTATTCATAGAATCACAGAATCCTCAAAGTTGGAAGGGACCTCTAAAGGCCATGTGCTCCAACTCCCCTGCAATGAACAGGGACACCTACAGCTCCATCAGGTGCTCAGAGCCCCGTCCAGCCTGGCCTTGAAAGTCTCCAGGGATGGCACTTCAGTTTAACTTGTTTCTTTTATCGTTGAAGGCCAATTTGGTCCAATGCTTTGGGCCAAACTCTACACGTGGATTTGCATGATCAGACCTGATTTCCTGACTCCATTGTACCCCCAGGAGCTGCTCAGGAGCTCTGAAACAAATGAATTCAACCCCATGTTCAAATGAACGGATTAAAAAGAAAAAGAAAATAACCCCCCACCAAAATAAAGTAAAATCAGTCTTTGACACCAGGCCCAGAGCCTGGACTGCCCTTTCATGAGCAGATAAATGCTGGAAGATTGTGGGGCCGTATTTTATTCAGTGGAAGTCATTCTCTGTAGGACTGCACAGACATATTTCTATTATGCATTCATAAAAATATCCATTAAAGCAGCATGCTGTTTGAATGCAAGCACAAAAGTGGTTCGGCTCCCAGAACAGACCACTGCAGTAATAATCACAAGCAAAAACAGAGAACATTAAAAATATAATAAACCAGACACTTCTGCACCATCTACATACAACCGGTGCATGGTTTTGCAGACTATGAATTACTGTGTCCTCAAATCCAGCAATTTTATCCCAAATATCATGTAATATGATTTTTTCTTAAAAATGCCAGGCTCCAAATTTTGGTGATTAAGTGAGAAGATGATTTTTTTAACCCATATCCAAAATTACAGAATTTGATTTGCTTTCAGAACATTACAAACTTCTTTGAGACCACAAAGGCAAGTCGGGGTGTTGATCTGTGTTAAAATGAAGATCTTTCTCCTGTTTCTGTAATTCTGAGACCGGTTCAAAGTTAAGATGCTGGTGGTCCTGTGCTCCTTCTGCAACAGATCGACGGAGAGATGGGTTTGCAGATGGACACTTCAGTGCCCCATTCCCCCTGCAGTGAAATTCGGCTTTGTTCCAACTTGCACTTGTCAGTCTCCAAGAATTAAGTGCAATAGGTGACCTGGGAGCGTGTTAGCACTGCTCAGCAATCCCTCTCTCTTCAGCACGACACTTCATCAGGCATTTGAGTCCCAACGCACTTGAAGCATACCCTAAATCTTAAGCGTTTCAGCGTTTTGCTGACTCAGGGTGAGATTTAATAACAAAGCCCGGCTTTTAGGTCGTGCTTTCCACAAATGTCACATCGTGGGGTTTTCAGGTATCATTTTGATAAATTGGAGATGGGAAAACTGAAGCACTGGGTGGTCCAATAGCTTGTGTAGGGGTGTGGAGCGATGCTACGGCCAAATCAAAAATGAAGTCCTTGCTTCCACCCCGCTGCATTAGTCACCAAATCCAACAAGTCATACCAACACTTGGGGCAGGGATGAGAAGCCTTTCTCTGAAAGGATTTGGTCTGCCTAATGCCAGCCACATAGCATTGCTTTGAGAGAAACTCCCAGAGCAGTTGGGAAAGGATAACTATTTGTGCACTTATTCTGCTAACTTGTTTTTTTAAGCTCACCCTAAATCTGAAGGCCACAACTGAATGCACAATCAATACCTGAGTAAGACATTGTCCCAGATTCAAAATGAAACAGCAGAAAAGGGAAAAAATGACAGTGTGCACAAAAGAAATTGCTAAGTGACCCAGCACAGTGGTTCTAAAGGACTTCACTTCTGTATAAGCAATGCTATGGAAGACTGAGGGACCCAGATCTGCCCTTTTTGATTTCTGCCTTTGGAAATGTTCCTGGAAGACTTTGGAAGTACAGGGTGTATTCCCAGCTTTGCTGAGCGCTGCATGGCCATCGCTCTGTTCCTGACTTCCAGCGATGACTTTAAGGCCCATGGTTGACATGGAACACAACAGGACCTCAATTTTATGATTTATTGTATTTATGTTCTTAGCTTACTGGTGCTAACTGAAGGCTATGTTCTCTTTTGCATCCCTCCCTGTAGTGGCTGCAGTCGCCCCAACAAATGATTTTCTAGCCTGCTTCGATAAATCTACAGAAATACAAACCATTGTGGTTTCTGCTCAGGAAATGAGAGCATTCCATCATTCTCCACACTAGCAGGGAAATGCAAGCTGGTCAGCAGGACCAGCATCCCCAGGTGCCTCCTCAGCCCCACTGATGGCCAGGGCTGAAACAGCATCCATGCAGGCTGGGTGGAAACCACTTAATGAAATTTACAGTGTCATCCAGATGGGCGGCTCAGGCGCTCTGCACAAAATGAAGGGTTTTTGACTTTCTGCCCATGGCAGGTGGAAAGAATTTGCACTCAGATCTTAGTAACAGATGCCCTTCTCCCTCATGATTTTCTTTGCATGCTCAGGAAGGTGTTTTCAGCTAATGTTTGGTATGTTGTCCCCTCGGGATTCCGGTTGCTTTTATTATAATAGGATTTTAATTTTAGCTTCTAATGTGAAATTATGCTGGTCTCCAGGTACATGAGAAAATAATTTCCACACCAGCTCTCTTCCATAATTTGGGCTGCAGCTGGGCTGGACAGGGGAGAAGGGAGGCCAAGGGCAAAGAATGTGGAGCCAGGGCTGACAGAGTGCAAGAGGTGAACTGCATGGCGGATGGCACTTCAGCATCACTTCCTGAAACCTCCATCCCCAAAGGCATAAATACCCACTTTTAGTAAAAGTGCTCAATCTTTCTGCTGACCTGAAGGATTGCTCCATGCTGGGTAATGCTCCATGCTCCATGCTGCCCCATTCATGAAAAATGGGGAATGATTCTTGATGATGCAAACAGCTGGGCTATGGACCTGGCTTCCTCCAACCTCATAACCATTTAGACGTTGTACTAAGGGACATGGTTTAGTGTGGAAATATTGGTGGGGGGTGGATGGTTGGACTGGATGATCTTGGAGGTCTTTTCCAACCTTGGTGATCCTATGATTCTATTCTATGATTCGATGATTCAGTGTTGACACTTAACTGAAGAAACAACATGATGGCTGTTGTGTCGATAGGGTTACTGTATGGGGAATGGATGGAGAGTAACAGCCCTGGGAGCAATTCATCCTGTCCTACAAAGGGAAGGGTTGACCTCTAGTTGCAGCTGTCTCTCTCCATCAACTACAGAGAGCCTACAGCCCTAAGCCTGCAAATTATATAGGATAATTAGAACCTAGGCAGATAAATGGTGCAGAATTAGGCTTTTGAGCTAAAGCAGAGGAGCATAGATTGACAGAAAAAAGGAAAGATGTTGCAAAGGTCTCCCAAGATCGCTCCATAAGTAATACCTCCGATTTATTCCCATGGAAACTACAAAGAACACAATAACACTATTTAATAGCACAAATTCTCAGCTAAGAAACACTGTTTTTCAATATAGTAGCCACCATTAGCTCTACATTTTCTCCAACAATGAACAAGAGCTCTTCATTTTGTGATGTGACAGCTGTACATGGCTGTCCAAAATGCTGCCTGTCTTTCACCTTGCTGTCACCACAGCTGAAATGCACCTCCCACCACCTTGCCGTGCTCACATCCACTGTTTGGTCTCCATAAATGTTCAGCAAGAGTTGATGAATGTCAACAGGTGCAATATTTTCCACGTGGAGGAATCTAGTTCCACCCCTTTCATATGCACTTCAGATGCCATTTTGTCAGGTTATCCCTCTGCTGCCATCCGTCACACAAAAATAAAGTGGAATTTTATTGGGAAGATTCAACCTCTACTGCCATCCCACCAACATCCCCCTCTGACCTCATGGGCCAACATAATAAAATAGGAAGCATTACTTTCAAAGCAGCCCTCGTAATCAGTGCTCAGAGCAGTTGATGTTTCAAAGACTTGGCCTCGAAATCAAAAGGGAGCTCAGAATTCTGAAGAATTAATATTTCAGGCTGATGTAATGCGCTCAGACTAATTCCCAGCTAATAATGCAAGCACAGTATACACTTACACTCACTTTTACATTTCTCGCTCTTATTAAAAAAATAAAAATCTGTGGGTTTACTGAAATACAAAAACCACATCAAATGAGTTGAAGCTCACCATTACTATTGTTTACACTGGCCAAAAAATCACTTCTGGTGCCTTGAATGAATCCAGAAAAGCTACAAAGGACTGTATATACTCAGCTCACAGAATTACAGAATGGCCCGGGATGGAAGGGACCTCAAGGATCATGAATCTCCAACCCCCCTGCCAGGCAGGGCCACCAATCTCCACATTTAATACTAGACCAGGCTGCCCAGGGCCTCATCCAACCTGGCCTTGAACACCTCCAGGCGGGGCATCCACAGCCTCTCTGGGCAGCCTGTTCCAGATCAGAATCAACACTGTAATGTAAGAAGTCTCAGAAAGAGTGATGGAGAGCTCAGCAGGACACAAAACCACACTGTTAATTACTTCACTGTAACTAATACACCAGTATTCCTATCACTGTTTTATCCTGACAGTCAAATATACAGCCTGAAATTAAAACATACACTGGTGGCATCAGAACATGTTATAAAAGTCTCAAAAAATAAGAATAAAAATCCATAGTCTGAATGATTTTCCAAAAAATGTGCTGTTGTTTTTGACTGAGTACTCTTGTCAGAGGTTTCAGGATTTCTGTAACCCAAAGTTGACATGTCCAATGGAGGTGAAACACAACTCTGTATTTCCTGACATGTTTTAAGGAGAGCTTTCAAAATACTGGTGGTTTGGGGTTTTCTTTTAAGGAAAATGGATATATTTCAGCAGCAATTCTCAGACTAGGGAATTTTAAATAAAAATAAGTGCTTCAGAGAACATGCCTTGTGTCTCATACGGTAGTTTACACAGTGTAATTTCAAAGTTCTGAGGTCTATAGATACATGTGGTTCATGGATACCTGCAGGTCTGTAGATTTGTTTGTTCCTGTCTTCCAGGCTGTGCTGGGTGTTGAGATTATTCAAACATCATCTTGGAGGTCATAGGCTCTTCATATTTTAGCTAAGTGAATTTTGGAGGCAAAGACATTATTTGTCCAGGTTCTTCCAGGTAACCTTGATGAGGTCCATAATGTGCTAAGGTCTCTTCACATCCTTTTCTATTTTAATTTTTTTTAAATTCACAAAGAAAGAAAGGATATCATCTCCCCCTGTGGCCCTCTCCAAACTCCACTCCTATCAACCTCGGATCTCTGCGACTGTGTTTGACCTGCATTCTTTATGCATCCCATGATTTTTTGATGCATTTAAAGCAGCTTGGTTTGACATGTGCAGGAGCACGCAGCTGAACCAGAATGTTTCAATCATCTTGTGGTTTGGAGCTGGCTGGTTTAAAGTTATAACCGAGGGCTCAATATGGAATCCATTGAAAAGCCCATAATAATGTTGGAACTAAACAGATGAGAATACCATTATTTTTGTCTGAATGACCCCACCTCCTCCCCCCCAAAAAAAAGAAAAAGAAAGAAAAGAAAGAATGAAGCAAACTCTAATCTAAGCTAGTTCAGCTTGAATCAAGGGGAGGTCTTTCCCCAGATAGTTTGGAATCTTTAGGAGGGTAGGCTGGATAAAGGGTGGCGCCTCTTTGGAAAAGAGGTTTCCTGCTCCAAGTGCAAGGTCCGGAAAGGCAAATGGACATGAAGTGCGTTTCATGTCATGCCTCAATTACACAAGGACCTGAGCTCTTTCACACTGTGTCCCCTCCCTATTTTCTCCCCACAGAGGAAACATCGCTGTGTTTCCTCCACACAGACCTGCCATCCAAACAGTCCCTGCTGAGGTTCAATGCCTACATGTTGCAGATCTGCAGTAAATCCACCTGCCTACTCCCTTTGCTCCTTGAAACACTTCATTTGCCTGAAGCTACAAAATTCCTTGACTGTGCTTCAGCAATTGCTTTGCTGTGCAAGTCTCCGTGCTGTGCTGGCCTGCTCTGCTCCTCAGATCTGCTTGCTGCAACCCAGCCAGCTTGTGTCTTGGAGGGCTGTTTGGCAAAAGATTTGAAAGCATTGAGTCTGTCCTGCCAATAGAATTGGTGGTCTTCTTCCTCTGCAGCTCCTGACCGCCTGTGCTCCTTGCTTGGTTGCATGGTGCCAGATGAAGAACTGACCTGGCTGCAACCTCAGCCAGGGGAAAACAGCAAAGAGGAATATCCTACACTCCCATGATGACCCTGATCCAGTGCCTCCCGCAGTCACCTGAGCGTTAGTGCTGGCATAGGGAACTTGCTAGCATTAAGAGAGAACGGAAGAAGCATCCCCATAGCTGTAGACCACTTAAAGCAATGTGAAACCAGAGGTTTTGTGTCACACCTAATTTGGCAGCAGAGGGAAGCCCTGCTCCTTCCCCCCTGCAGCCCCAGCCACGTGCTCCCTTGTGCTGGAGCTAATTGCACAGCCACGAGGTGAGTGGGATCGATGAGCTGATCTGATGGGAACCTCCTTGCTTTTCTGCCTGAGCCGCCCGTTACTCTGATTTACCATGTGGCTGCACAATGGTTACGAGGGTGTCAAAACCACACAGCTGGAAAAGGAGAAGGGGGACCATCCCTGCCCACAGGAGCCTACAATTTAGACCAGATTCAGCATAACATCAACCCACATCCCAACATGAAGGCATGAGGACTGAAAATGTGTATCAGCTGGCTGAAGCAGTGATGGAAGAAGGGGGATTGACAGCACTGAGCTTGCAGTGAGCAGCAAAGTCAGGCCATGAAGCTGACACAGCAGTTCACTGGTTACCCCCATGGCCGTATGCCTCAGCAGTACAAAGCTGGCCCAAGCTATGTGTTTCCTCACCTGGGTCACTGCATGCACACCGTCAGTGGAAAATGAGCTGGAGCCCACGGGACAGAACTTGGTCTTCCTCTTGGCCAGCTCTCAGCCAAGTTCAAAAGGCCAGGCAATAAATGAGCCAGAGCACAGTTAGCCCACCCAAATACTTTCAATTTGCTTATATTGATGTGGCGCCCTGTGCCAGGGGGCTGTGGTAGTTGGGGCTCAGTGCAAAGGGTGTTGAAGCCATTGCCTTCTTCTGTCTTACTGTGGCCTCAGGGCATTGAGCTGTGTTTTATTGGGTGCTGCAGCAATCCTCCACACAGCTCATCAGTTCAGAGCTATCTGGGAATGTAGCTTGGCGTTGCGATGTGCTTTTGGTATCTGTTAGCAGCTTTACTTTTTTATACATCATCTGGCACAGACGTTCCCCAAAAGGAGTTTCCATGCTCTGCAATAGGATGCTCAACCCGTGACCCATCTGAGGCCATGCAGGACAATTCATCCATCCTGCATCTCACCTGCTGCAGCCTTCTTTCTCAGGAGCAGTGCAAGGAAATGGTCCCTGAAGCCATTGGAGAGGCCCTTGGAGAAAATGGGAGCTGCAAGCAGCCACCACCCCACCCACCCCGCACCTGATGATTTCCAATTTGCCTTTGAGAAAGGTGGTGAACTAATTGCTCTGGCAGTGCCAGCTACAGAAAGATATGCATTTCTTGAGAACCCACAGGGCTAGGGACCTGCAATGCACCCAGCTCGCAGGTTCCCAGTGAAGCTGGATCAAGGCTCCATAGGCTCGAGGCCAGGCTGGATGGGGCTCTGGGCAGCCAGGTAGAGGGCAACCCTGCCCATGGCAGGGAATTGGAACTGTATGATCTTTATGGCGCCTCCCAACCTAAGCCATTCTATGATTCTGTGCTGATTCTATGCACACAGATTGGGAAGCACTGGCTCCACTGCCCATGAGGTGTCCAACTGTCCATGTTTTTGGAACATGGAATGAAGCAAGAAAAGGTACAAACCCAACTGCACCCAGAAAAGCCAGCAGTGTGACCTTTAATAGCAGAATCACTCTTGACCATTTAACTATTTCGTTTTCTGGGATTTCCCTAAAGAATAAAGCCAGACCCACGTGCAGGAAGACATGAGAGAACCAGCAGTCCTCAGAGCTGCAGCAAAACCAGAGCTGGAAGTGTGTGCTGAGCTGATTTACTGCGATGAAGCAGACTGCAGGGCAAAAAAGAGACTTTCCACGTCAGACCCAGGTTCTGTGAATAACAGTGTAGTTTATGGCTGGGATTCCCTATATCAGGCTGAGGCTCTAAAAACCTGCGTTATATTCCCAGATTTTCTTCATCATGGGTAATGACAGACAAATAATTGGGCTTTGCCAGAAATTGGACTGGGCTCTGCACTTCTCTCTGCTTCAATTTCCTCATTGCAAACTGGGGATAATATTACTTCATTATGGTGCTGGGATCATATAGCATTATTAGGTCTGTAAATCGCTCGCTGATCCATCTGTTCTCAGCACATTACAGGCAACCATATGGCTGTTGGTTGCATTTGACTCAGCCCCTCATCTCTCATTCATCTCAGCGCTGTAGAAACCACCACTTGGGGCTGCCTTCAGAGTCAGTGGGGAGAAATAGGAACTTTTAAGGCATGATTCTTCCAACCTTGTTTATAAGGTTGCTACTGGATGAGGAAGTCCACGACTCGTCCAACGAATCCTACCCTAGCTATTGCCATGGGATGCAGTTGGAGCAGATCATGGCCACTTATGACCAGGGTAAAGCTGGAGCAAGAGAGTCATGTACCCTTCTGTCTGTGCTTCGAGCCAGTTTTCATTTTTGCTAAAAACTCCTTCAGTTTAAGAAAATATATGATTTTACATAAACTGACAGAGCTATCCATCAGGACAGTATGGACCAGGGATATGTTTACTCAGCTTTTCTCTCTGATTGCTTTTCTTGATGCAAATTAATGCAGAACTGAGTAAACCAGAGGTGATTTTTGATGAAATTGGTTGAGAGAAGTGAATATTATTTTCTTTCTTTTCCTAATTTTTTTGGATTATTTTCTTTCCACTGTAACAGAAAATTTTAAAATATTTTCCTCTCCAAGAAATAAATCTTCTATTATAGCAGTAGAAGTTTGATGCTGGTTCTCTTGTGTTACTTCCTTCCAGAATAAAGGAGAAAAAGCAGCGTGTTGAGTAGACAATTTTTTAAGCTTTTTTATTTTTCATAATTTCAAAAGCAAATATATATAGATATGTAAACAGTTTTCTATTAAAAAAATAATATTTCAGCTTCAGAAAACATTTTCTTTGAGAGAAAAGATCTAGGTATATTTTTGATTCTTCTGACTGTATGTTTTAATCATCCGAAAAAGGCACATAATTTATAATCAGATATTTTTGCTTAGATGCAGTGAATGATTATACCACATAAAATCTGCATTTGATTTATGGATATGCAACTGATTGAACAGTGAGTGCATTGTCTCTTTTCTGAGTGAGATTCCTATGTATTATCCATCCTATTGCAAGTAATGACCTGAAGATGACGAAGTAGCTTGGTGTCCTCCTCACCTAATTTTATGTATGTAAAGCTAGAGCTGCAACTCTGAACTATGATGAGTTGTTATTTCTCACCATTGACTACACAGAGGCTCAGGTGACCATTTCTGACTTTGAAGATCAATCCCAGCTTAGAATCATAGAATCATAGAATCCCTAAGGTTGGAAAAGACCCACAGGATCATCCAGTCCAACCATTCACCCATCACCAATGGTTCTCACTAAACCATGTCCCTCAACACAACATCCAAAAAAACCTTCTGTTGAATTGAGGCAGAAACAGCAGAAATTAAATGTTGTCTTTAAAGAAAGATATGTTTAATAAAATTACAAGGGACAGTTAATTAACTTGTCACATTCTCAATTCCTAGTGTTGACATAGAGAAAAACAGTCAAAGAAAGATAGCTGATTGGGATCTTGCGTCTTGGGAGACACATTGTACTTGGAGAAACAATTGTGCACACCAAGAGAAAAGTGTCCTATTGATTTAACCAATATGTTAATATTGGTTCTGATCTACCTCTATATCAGCATCTCCAAGGCTGACTGTTGCCTGCCCAGCACCTTACACAAATCCAGGTCCAAATATCTACTCCTATCTATCCTATCTATGTCTGTCTCTTCATCTCTCTACCTGTTGGTCTCTCTGTATCTCTGCCTCTCTGTCTATCTATCTTGCTGCCATACTTTAACAGTTTTCACCAGCCTTCTCATTCTTTTTTTTTTTTCCTTTTTTTTTTTTTAATTTCTGATGTAATTTGGCCCAAGATATTTCCTTGCAAGTGTGAATAGAAATACATTTTTTCCTATGATTTACATGTATTTAAAAAGAGGTGAAAAAAACCCTCAGCAGTCACAGCCAAAAAAAGGGGAAAAAATTACCCTGTTCCCAATGGGTGTTTATTAGCTCAGGTTCTCTCTGCCATTTGTTTTTATGGCAAGGTGAAAAATGATGCATTTCAGAAGCTTTGTTCTTTTTCTCCTGGCCCCCTTTCAGCCCACTGTCCCCCTTGGATTCTTTTCCCTAATGGCTCTCCGAAATAATAACCTGTGGGCATTTGCTGCAATAAAGTACAAAAACCTTGTTGCAAATGAGTCCAACTCCAAGAGAGAAGCCAAAACCAACTCAAAATGAGATTTTTCTCACTCTGTGAATTTGCTATACTTGGAACTGGCCAATAATAAATTGAACAGTATGTGGAAAAACATGCAACCCTGAGGATATAAGAGAAAGGCTGGCATTGGGTGAGAACATGGGATTGATACTCTGTGGGTTTCCAGTCTGTTTCCTCTGCCTTTGGGTTGCGTTTTGCAAGGTTGACTCACTCTAGGAAGTGCTTATCCACCTCAGGAAGAGTGGAAAGGCTTTTGAGAGAAGGTGTAGCAGCTAAGCAAGTGGAGGACACATGCATGTCCTGAATTCAAGATTATCTTGACCATGACTATCAAGACTATTGCTTTAAGCCATGGTGAAAGACAAGTTGTTCCAGAGGACAGGTCAACCCACCTGTGTCAGGACCTGAGCTGGAGCGTAGCCCAAGAAGGACATTAGCTCTGGGACTAATTTTGCATTAATCTGTCTGGGATCATGAATTGGCCTTTGGTCACCAAGAAACCCTTCAAGGCAGCAAAGCATGGGAAATCTGGTGTGTGTTTGTGTCACTTCCACACCTGTTAGGGCAGATCTCTCAACCTGATGTGGAGTTCACCTGCCCTACATTGTCTTTATACAAAGTTGAACATCTATTGCCAATAAAGAGAGACTCTTCTTCTTGCAGTGCTGAAATCTGCAGGAAGTTCCAAGTATAAGCACAACAAAAGGAATTTTACCATATATTGGGTGTTAATTTACTGAGAGCATCACTGCTACCTGTGCAAACTAGAGGGAAGTGTTACAGAGATGTAATGTAAACCTACTGAGGAGGCTATGTGCCACCAATAGCATTTCATGGCTTTAAGAATTGATGGAAAAAAGGGAAATTCTGCCTTCTCTTTTTTTTTTTTTTTTTTCCAAATATATACCTTCCTTCATCTCTTTATCTCATACCACTCCAGACCCCAGAATGGCAGGTAATTCTGAGTGGCTACATTCCTCATCTGTCACTTATCCCTGTGATCGTCCCAGGGATGGATCAGTAGGACACTTACAGAGTGTTTCAGTCACCCATTGCCCAGCAGGACCTGGTGCAAACGGTGTAAGCAACACGTTCATTGTCAGCAGGATGGGCTGATGCTTACCTAAGGAAAAAAGCTCCCACTGTAAACTATGTCTTCTTCAAAATGCTCCTCGCAGAAGGCCAATTTCAGGGTTTCCCTTAAATGTATTTTCTGTTGGAGGATTTTGAAAGGTATATATGCTTTTAAATGGTTCTTGTCTTAAAAATATGAGCTGATGATATTTTCAGTCAAAATCCTAATTGGAATGGAAAAGGTTTCTTTGATTCTGTATTTTGAAGCAACAGATTTTGGCTTCAACAAACAAAAATTCCCTTGTTCAGCATTTTTTACATTTTAAAATCAGTTTGGCGTCCAGGAGTTAAAGCTTTTCTGAGAGTACTTTTCTGCAAATTTCAGTAGATGTTTTGTGTTTTCTTCCTTAGGTTAGGGGAAAAAAATGCCAAAATGTTGGAATTTCCACCTAGCTCCCAACACTCAGCATCATTGTGTTGTTGTTTGGGGGTCTAATCCAGAATTGCTCTGCACAGGCACTTCCTAGAGATTATGGGTTCCTAAATCAGGGCTCTGCCTCCCACTCTGAGAAGAAATGTTCAAACCTTTCGCATTACGATTCACTGATGCATGAAGGATGTGCTCATGTACATGTACCAGAATGGTCTGAGAATGTGCCAAAAAGGGAGCAGACCAGCTGAGCGATCTTAAATCTGCTTCAATGCAAAGTTAATTGACTTAGTTCAAGCCATCAGGCATGATAGTTTGCAACAGTAACCGTCAGTGGAAAGGTTTAATTCGCAGACAGAAGAAATGACTTCTAAAATTGGTGCTGCTACGTTTGCAAGTGTTCTGTGACTCTCTCCTAAACATATCTGTGGTTCTGAAATCCCAGGTACTTTTTTGATTGATAAAGAATTGACTTTCGTTTCTTGGGAGCAGATTCATAAGTCCTTACTGTCCCTCTTGAAAGGAGAGAGGTTTCAACATAGTGAAGCAGGATTTTATTGCTCAATAGAAGTACAGTTTCCCATTGAACACAGAGTATAGTCAAATATACTGCCTGTAGACAGTGAAAATGTCCAATCCAACCAAAAGTTTCGAAAAAGCCCCTGAGCCAAAACCATGCCAGTCATTTAACTCCATTGCTTCGAAGCTCTGCACCCCACAAAATTGCCCTATAAAGAAAGTCAAGCAATTTGCAGAAGCAACTTGGGAGGTTTAGGCCCTGATTGATTGTAAACACCTGCTAATATTTTTAGTAGTTTTCTTTTCTATTAATATTCCTTCTCCTTCCTTTCTCTTACTCCATCTTTTCTTAATTCTTTTTCTTCCTTTCTGGCAGCCTCGAAATGGTGATTGAAAAAATAAACACCAGGAAAGTAAGAGAACCTTGGGTAGTCTACGGAAGATGTTAAAAGCTGCAAAGTACCCATCTGCTGCGTGTAAGAATTTTATTGGTCCTTTATAACTCTGGTACACTTCTTAAGTCTCACCCACTGGAACCCTAGCTATTAACATCAGCTCCCCTATGTTGATAACAAGCAACTAGGAACTTCCAACAGCTATTCTGAAGAAAAGATGCTACAATGTTCTGAGGAGACAATCCCATCAATACCACTAAATTTTGGATATGTTTCAAAAAGGTACTGAAATACACATCATATCCTTCCTTAGGATCATAGTCGAGAACAATTTCCTTCCCGTATTCCAATCCCATCCTATATATCCATTTAATACTAAATTTTTGATACAGTGGTCCCATTCCAACTCAAAAATCTTGTATTTAAGCTGTAGTGCCCTCTTCATTTCTTAATGTCCATAGTTTCCTATGGTCTGTTCAGTATTGTGTGACTTCAAGTGGGTTAAGCTTCAGACCAGTCTTCCTCTCCCAGTTTAGGCCACCTCCACTGGGGTAGACCTCATTTCCACACTGTTATTGACTTCATTTTGCTGGATGATGTCCTCAGGCTTCTGTTCATCTAAATATTTTCTGGCTCTCCCAGAGCGAGAAGATGCGAGAGTTCTCTATGTTGTCAAGCCCCACATGAGATTATTATCTAAGCTTTTGGATATCATGCTGTGGTGTTGCAGTATTGCCAGGACAATAGCTCTTCCTCCCTGGTACCCCTTTCTATCAATCTGTGGCTAGTTTCCTTCTGTCTCTGGCTGCTTGCTGCCTTCTGAGTGCCAGGAGAAGATGTCTGCTCAAGCTTCTGTTTGGCAGCAACTTATCAAACTCTGATGCAGATCATTGATGTTTTTTTGTCCAAGATTTTATCCCTTTCAAAATCAACATTCAGTTTCCAGAGCTTAACTCTTGCCTGATCCTTCCATAAGAAAATGACAAATTAATTTAATGTAACCAAGCATTAAGCATAAGCTGGTCTGCTCACCTTTCTACCAAATAAGTGGTCACCACAAGCTGAAAGTGGTCATTGCATGGGGCTGTCTTGTTGCTGGCTTCTGTCTGCTGGCCATTCATTAGTAGCTTGTTTCAAGAATTTCACTTTCTCTCCTAATTTTAGTCTTTTCTTAGCACGATTTCCTCCTGTATTTTCCACTGTGGCTCTACAATTAACTCATGAAGAATCTCCTCCACATTTTGCTCAGGTTAAAGTTAGCACATTACTTTGAATCATTTAGCTCCCCAACGTGATCTAAAATCAAGATAGAATATGAAGATATATATGTAATTCCTTGGTTAGTTGAAGCCTAATTCTGAATCTCTTTGGAAAATTTGGCATCAGGCTACAAACACTGCAGTCTCCTTCAAGATATGGGATATCTAGGAGATGCTGTTGGGGAACATGGCTTTCCTATGCATTGGTAGCTCTTTGTTTTGATCCATAATGAGTTGTGGCTGTGATAGTTTTGGATTTTTCTAGGTGATCCCTTTGTAAGCACCCTGGCTATAGTCACACTGGCATTATAGCTGATTGGCACTATAGGGGAGTTTACAGTATAGAATGTCCCAAGTTGGAAGAGATCCCTGGGGGTGGTTGAGGCCTACTCCTGGCTCCACACCCAAAAATCAAATTCTGTCTCTGAGAGTGTTGTCCAAATTCTCCTTGAACTCCATCAGGCTTAGTGCTATGACTGCTACCCTACTCAAGCAACTCAAGTTGCTCGAGTTGTGCAGTTGTTTGCCACAAGGGACAGCCACACACCTGAATTATGCAAACGGCATAAAAATGAGTAGGACTGGGCACTCCTATGTATCTGGTATAAATTGTCAGCAAACTGGTTGGCAGAAAAAAAATCTTCTCTGTGGTCAGAGAGACCAGAGAGACTTAGTCTTTGTTTGGCTCCTCACGTGGTCATTTGTACCTTTCCTTTGAAGTATTCAGTACCGACCACTCCAGGACACAAAGCACCCAGGGGAGGCAGATTGCTCTTTCATCTGAGCTGCCCAATCTCAAGACCACCAGCCTGTGCACTGTGGTTTGAAAGCATTTTAAAGACCAAGATTCAAAGTTCAGGACCATGTCCAGTGTGTCACTGAAGTTCAGCACTTGTAAAAGCCAGAATTTTGATATAGCCTCATATCTCCCTATCTGTTAAGGGTACTAAGGAAAAGATGAAAAATTTGGACTGTTCTTTTTGCAACCCCCATATGCCACAGGGATAACAGAGATCAGCCATGGTTTCAAATTTAACAAGGGAATTCTCTTCCATTTCACTCATCTCTGGTCTTTTGAAACTTACCACTTCATTCTACTTAGCTTTAAATTGCTTTCTTTTCTGTTCTTGACCTTGAGCTGTCATTCCACTCCACTGTGAGCAGGAAAGAATAAAGAAGGTCACCATGGGATGTTTGGCAGAGCTCAGGATAAAAAAAAAACAAAACAAAACAAAAAACAACAAACTGATTTTTTAAGAGTCCTTTGCATGAGTCAGAATTTTGTCTTAAAAAATATAATTGCTCAATTGCTCAACTGTGGCTTGGGGTCTTATTAGCAGAGAAAAAAATGTGCTTCTTCACTAGACAGCTCTCCTCCGGACTGCAGCAGCTGTGCCAACTTCACAGGGATACATCTGCAAAGGGGAACATTAATTATATGGTGCCTGTTTGTTATTAACACCCTGCTCTGATTGTGTACAGTGCTGGATGCAGAAAAGCTGTGTTTATGTCAGAGCATAGGGCAGAGGTGGAAGGCAGGAGGGGGAAATAAGGGACAGACATGATCGAAAAAAATCACTGGAACAAGTGGAACCAGCACTCCACTCAAACAGGAGTGTTCTCAATGCTCGGTGTGTACCAGAAGTGCTAATTCAAACAAACACCCTCGAATGATTACATTCAGGTTGGATATTAGGAGCAATTTCTTCTCCCAATGAGTGGCACAGGCTGCACAGGGAGGCGGTGGGGTCAGCATCCCTGGAGGTGTTCCAGAACAGTGGAGATGTGGCACTGAGGGATGTGGTCAGTGGGCATGGTGGGGGTGGGTTGATGGATTTGATGGTCTTAATAGTCTTTTCCAACTTTAGTGATTCTAAGGTTCTGTGATTTGGTCCTGCTGTTTCTCTGCTGTGACCCTGGAGAAGCGAAACATGAAAGCCAATAGTCAAGTGCTGCATCCCTTTATTAATCTTCCATGGGTGCTAAGCAAATAATGGGAGAGGTATCATGATCTTGCCCTAGTTTTGGTAACCGCCACGGTGCCTTACTGTGGCCTCAGGTAATCCATGCTCACATTATTCTGTGTGGGTAATATATTTCCTGTAGGCCCTGAGCTGAAACCTGGATGGCTGGGAGCAGTTTTAAGAGCCCCAGAATTGTCTTGGATTAGCTTCTTTTGTCCTCTTTCTGACCCCTTCCTTTCCCAGATTATAGTTTTGTACAACTCAGAACATATCATGACATCAGCTGGGGTCATAACCAACAGATCTCTGTGGTGCGAAGGGAAAAAAATAACAAAGGAAAGAAAAGAAAAAAGAGCAAGTGTAGAAAAAAATTATATTTGAGCATATGCGAAATGAAATGTTTTGACTGAGAGGTGAGAGATGGGAAGAAACTTCCACAGTATTTGCAAAAACAAAACCCAAATGACCTTATCTATACCTTAAATCATCAGGACACTCAGCTGAGATGCAGCCGCAGTGCTGGGTGCTGATGTCAGCTTGTCCATCCTTCAAGGCAGGGCAGAGAGTCTATTGGACATCATAGAATTTCATTCTACAGAAGGTCGGCTTCGGAATGTGCTTGAACTCTTCAGTTCTTGACCGAGTTGAACTTTCTTTCTCTGTCCCAGTGGATATTTAAACATGACATAAAGTGTAATAGTTTTTATAAGGGAGAGCCCACACTCAATAGATAAGATGTGTTTCTTGGTAGCAAAATAACAGGATTTCAGATCAGTCATAGGAGCTTTCTACAGCCAAAGCAAATATTTCAATCACCCAGCTATGAGAGGCTTCATGCTGGCAAATTCTCCTTTGCCTGGTTAGGGCTGCACACCCAGACCTCAATTCATCTGCTTATGCATCAGAATTTGGGGTCATTTCAGGAACTCTTTGGCTGCAGCAGCTGTTCCAGCACACCATCTCAGTCTCACAGAGATCCCATCTCTCATCTATGCCTCATGTTAACCTCCCAGATACCCCAGGGATTTTCCAAAGCCATAGACATTTGGTGCTGGTAATTTCCCTGAGCCCTGATATGTTGAGTAGAGCCCAAGCTGTAGTTCAGTTGTCTAAAAAACAGCACTGAAAACAAGATGAAATTAGAATCATAGAATCATTTGAGTTGGAAGGAACCCTTAAGGGCCATTTGGTCCAATTCCCCTGCAATAAACAGGGACAGGGACACCCAGAACCAGATCAGGCACTCAGAACCCCTTCCAGCCTGACCTTGAATGTCTCCAGGGACAGGGCATCAACCACCTCTCTATGCAGAGATTACAACACTGAAGAGGATTTGAGACAACCATATGGGCCCTATGGCCAAGTCATGCTCCTGTAGAGACTGTGGAAGAGCACCTCAAGTAGGATCCAGATGCCTGTGCTCAAAACAACACTGCTTATCTAAACTATATTGGCTCTTCTGCAGTCCTTAGACCCTTTCAACTCATCAGAATTAAAATGATCATCTCAGCCAGCACACAATAATCAGAATACATGGCTTGTAAAGATGTTCCTTGCCTCACAGCTTAAAAAGGCAGAGCTAGAGAGCCCACTTCATAAATGGGGAGAAGGGTTTTACATTTTGTATGTGTGGATCTGCATGATCTGGAATATGGCAGTATAAATAGTAAGTGATATAAAAAAGTCTGATATCCAGGAAAAAAAAATCTGTAGTAGAGAAAAATTTCCTAATCTCCATAATCCCACTCCAGCACCTTAATCATAAGTCCATCTTTCCTTTTATTCTTGTCTTATTCTGACAGATTTATACCAGTGTATATTTAGTAACCCGAGTAAATCACACTTGTACGGAGGTGAAAATGTTTTTTTGGAAATTCCTGTGACTGTAAGCGTGGTCCTAGGGGAAAACAATTTGTTCTGAAGTGAAGCAGCTAACGTGGTTTTATTTATGTCACCTTTGTTAATAGGACCCTCATTATTCTGTAGCATGCTATGTTAATGTGAGTGATCGATTTGAGACCTTATACATGGCAGCTCTCCCTTCCCCTCCCCCTGTATAAACAGCTCCATTTCCAGACATACAAGGATGCCAAATGCACTCCCTTCTGTAGACAGCTGGACTTGCCAATTTTGCTGTCATTGCGCTTTCTGGTCCCAAAGGTCATGGTTTTCAAACAGGGGTGGGAGAGCAGATTTGGATGATGGAGGAGCCAATCCACCTCGTCACTCTGGCTTGCAGTCAGACAGATGGAATATTTCTGGAGACGTAGAAGTGATTGAGTTGTCTCCCTGCCAATTCTTACCCATCACTGAGAGCTTCTGAAGGCCAGGCTACAGGAAGAGGAATGGCCAACCTTGCACAAAGGGGTAGGATTGGGTTGAAGCACCACTTCAGTTGGCACAGTTCACCACTTGGTCTACATCTGCCCTAGAGATCGACTTCATCAAATACCCCAACAGGATAGAGGAGCGAGGGAACACATTTCTGTGTTCCTCTGAGATCAGAGTTGGAGACCAGCTGGGCATCTGAAGGCAGCTACAGTGGGTCTGGAGAATGGTGCTTTCCCAGATGAATTGTACCATGGATGTCTACACTGATGCTTGCATGGAGGTTATGTATTGCATTGGGCAAGCTGGATCCCAGCTCTCCTGACACCATCACACATAACAGGTAGAAGCTGAGTCTTCCTCTGTACTGATTGTGCCTCTTCTCCTTAGAGTAATACAGAAGATATCAGGGGAGAAAAACACAACTATTCAACAGAACATAGGGGCAGTATTGGCCTCAGACAGGAAATGGCACAGCTTGGCATTTTAAGTAGGCAAAGTCAGTATGGGTGATGCAGATTGCCAAACCCAGCTGTGTAAGCTGTGTCTCATATGACCCTGTAGTACATGCTTACCCATTCTAGGGGTAACCACCCCTAGAATCTTTGTTCTTCAACTCAGTAATGGGGTCCAAGGCTGACGTCCAACTAATTTGATTCTTACGGTTTGATTTTTGTCATCTGGCTCAGAGACCAATCTGTTCTTGATGCTCAAAATTCCTGTGGCTTCTCCTGCCCTTACAGAAATGGGACTCTTCAATTTCAGCACTGGATAAGGGCACGTGCATTCAGGCTGCCAGGGCTGGTGTGTTTACAGGACATGGAAAACCTCACTTTGCTGACATGAATAACAGTTGTTGGAAAGCTAGTGCCTATCACCTATACCTGAAATGCAGAGAGCAGGTCACTGTGAGCTCTGCTGATTTCAGGAGGAAATGGAGTGGGAGGAAAGAGGAAGGAGGAGGGTTTGGTTCTTTCCCTTATCTCTCTGCTCTCCCACTTTCCCTTATCTCCAGGCCCTGTTTGTTTTTCCTAGTTGCGTGCAGGTAGTTCCTTCAGTTTGTCGTGTTTTCCCCCTGAGCCCTCCAGGTGTGAATGGAAAATGTAAGCACCCGCTGAACTGACTGGCAAAAAGGAAGCAACGAGGGGAGCTTATCTCTACTCAGCAAAAGCTTTTTTCTACAGTGTTCATTTTACTTCTGTGATGTGATTGATTGAGAACTCCATCCGGCTCTTAGGGATGCTTTTCCTTTGTCTTCAAAGGTCCAGAAGGAGATCTCAACTCCCCAGGGCCATGATCAGGGCAGGGGCAAGATAAGGAAAAGTTTCATCTATTTTTTGCTCAGGTTCAAAATGTTGGAGATGATGAACCTCCATGATGAAAGGAGGCAGGGAACGATCATCAGAGCTATGTGAAGAGACAAGTCCACACTAAACATGCGACTATAACTGGAAAATAAGCCAGTTGATCCAGCGTGAGTGCACTGTGTGGGTGCTTTTAAGCCATTTATTTATTTATTTATTTCCCTCTTCGTTTAGTTTTCTTACAGTCTCCAGAAGATCTCAACTGGGGTCGTCACTATCTGACTGATTTGCCACTGAGGACACCTACAGAGGGAAATACTTTTCCCAACAAAAGTGCAAGCAGTTGTAGAAAGCCTAAAACCTGCAGAAGAGAATCATTCATCTGGCTTTTCAGGGTCACTGGATAAGCTGACAGACAGAGTGCTTTTCTGAGTGTTTTGCTCCAATTTCCCCTCTTCCTTCCCAGCCCACGGGTGTATTCACGTCACTGCCTCTCCCCTGGACTGTAATGACTGATGATGAAAAGCCAGCAGCATCTCCATCAGAGCTCCCTTCCGTTTGCTCATAAGCAAGGGTGAGGTGAAGAGCCACCCTGGAAATGATCTTCTCTATCCTCATCACCCAATCAATCTCTGAGAATCAAGGCATGGGTATTTCGCTCTGCGATCACTCTGCTCCTTTAATGGAGACAAAAATGCAGAGGGCTTTCTAATGGTGTGTTTTAGGGCTGCTCAAACTAATGCCAAGAGGGAGAAGGGTCTTGAAGCCCAACTGGTCCCATTTCCCCGTGTTTCTGGATAGCTTGATTCTCTATGGCCTTAGTCTGTTCATGATATTGAAATTGGATGGGCTGTTCTCTGCAAAAGATCCTCAGTCATCTGATAGAAAATCTCCTAATGCAAAACATCTGCTGGTTTTAACTTTGTATTAATTGAGGAACATCCAGGAGGACTGGGCAGAGTGTGAAGAACCAGAACAAGGCAGGAGGATGGCTGAAGCAATAAGATACTGCAGCTCACTACCAGGCATATTTGTGATAATAAAGCTCAGAAAATGACAGTGTTACTTACCTATTCTTTCCCACATCCCATATTCTAGAGCCATTTTCTCTTCCCCTTTTGAAAAGCCTGTTGAAGCAGGGCCTTTTTATTCTTCTCTGTAGTGTCTTGAGGGCTGTCATAGAGAGCACTGGTTCCTTTGGGTCATAAATGTCTCCCTTTCTTTTGCATATTCCTGAAATGAAAGAATCTATTTATTTTACTGTAGTAGAATACACTTGTGGTGTATTAACAAAAAAACAAAAATTAAAAAATAGAAGGGGCAGAGAGGGGCAAAGATCATGGTCTGGCTCTGAGACCCAAGCCAGTTGGTATATGGTTTCCATCCACATACTTTTGCATTTCAGAATGACCATCAGGACCAGAAAAACCTCTCCTTTTTCCAGCAGGAGCCAGGAGTGTCACATCATTATGTGATTTCATACAACAATACCAACCCTACAGGCCCTCAGTCAAGCCCTTGGAGCTGCCAGCCCTGTGCTGGAGGCAGTGCATTCAGTCAAGAGAGACACTGTTTGTTATCCTGGTCAATCTTCAGGGTCAGAGACCAGGTTTCAGGTGTTCGGGTCTCTTTGAGACTCAAGAAGGAGCATATTCAAACACAGAACAGGAGGAAAAAGTAGCCAGTTCCCAGCTTCTCCGATGCAAAGGAGTTTGGCACTAAGCAGCTTTTTGCTGCGTGGTGTCTGGCAGTGCTGGGTCTTATTTTCAACAAGCCCCGTTAAAGGATTACAAGAGCCTAGTTAAAATAATGCCCTTCAAGCTTATTCATTTTTTTGGAAAGAAAACAAGAAAAAACAGAAAGGGTTCTATCATCTGCAGTGTTATTGCTTGTAGTGCTTTGAAAGAAGAAAAAAAGAGCAAAGTTGGCAAGCAAGAGAGAAATGCATAAACACGCACACACACTTGTCTGCAAATATAAAGTAACTTATGTTTCATTTCTGGTTTATAGGTCTCAAAAAAAGTAAAAAATAAAAGATCAGCAGCCCCCTGCCCCTCTCTGTATTTCATCCAATTACTGCTGATACTCTGCCATTGCATTAAAAGTTTTACCTCTAGAGAAATAATCAATTAAAAAAGAAAAGAAGAGGAAGAAATTCCAAAAGGGTGTTGCTATATTTACCCTTTTAATGGAGTTTATTAAACCCGCATTGTAAAGCCAAGGAGTTTCACATCAGCCGGAACAACAACAAAGAAGTTAAATTGTAAATATTGTTTGCCACAAGCGGTCATGTTTTCCAAATAAAACAGCCTTGCATGGAAGGCTGGATGGCTCAATGGAGAGCTAATGGGGTAGGGAACCTTTCCCCTTAAGGCTGCCAAGATGAACCTTATCCAAACTGGGACAACAGCAAACATGGGAGATCCAAATTCAGCTTTTTGGAGACCTCAGACCCTACTGTGATATCCTGTGCTTTTCAAGGAAGGTGGGATGCACTCTCTTCCTTTTGCAGATGGAGAAACTGGAGACCTCGAGTGAATGGAAACTGAGAATGGTTCTGCAGGAAGCCGCCTCAGAGGACTGTGGCCACCCCAAGAGCTTCGGTTTAGTTCCATCACCCTTCATCTCTAGAGCAGGGTAGCATCATGCCATGCTGCACATCTGATGTACATCAGCAGCCATGAGCAGCGGGTCACCTAATGGAAGGGCTGCCGTGGTGCTCATGTGATGGGTGCAGGAGAAATGGTGGGTTTGGTGAAATGCAGGTGAGTGAGGAACCTACTAGATGTCTTATCACTAGTAGATGCAGTTTTAAGGGCTCTCTTCTCCAGGACCCACATTCAGGTAGCTGGCAAAATTAAAGATTACATTGATCAGCTGCTGCTGGCAGGTGAAGTCTCTGAACTGGGTGGATATTGAAGCTGGAAAGGCAGAAGCAGGGAGCATGGAGGGTGGCTCAGTCAGAAGTTTTGTGTCTGGTGTGGTACAAAGATGTATGAGTCAAAACCAGTGACAGGCATTACACTTACAAGACCAGTTACTGAAATAAATCTCCCTCCTTGAATCCATGTCTGAATGTAGGAACAGCCACACTGGATCAACCCAAAGACCCACCTCACCTAGGGCATCAGCTGGTTCCTATAGGGAAGGTATGTAGTGCTATTCTCCAGAACAGTGCCTCAGCTCCCAGTAATTCATGGCCAGAGACAGTATCTTTGTTTACGAGCTGTAGATAAATCTGCTTTTTGAATTGTGCCGGCTGTAGGCATCCACAGATTCTTGTGGCAATGAATGTCAAAGTTTTTTCAAGTACTGGACATGCCACATGCTGATTTAACTTGATCTCCTTTAGTGTTTGCTTTGGAAGATGCCAGTAACAGTCAATCACTTTTTGCTTTTCCTTTGTCCCTCATAATTTTATAGCTCTCTATAATTTCCCTTCACTCCATCCTGAATAGTCCTTTTTAATGATTCCTCACAAGAACAATGTTCTTTCCTTTTAGTCTCCCGTGACGCTTTTATCCCAGAGCATAATCTAATCTAGTTTATTGTGTTTTTCAGATCTTGTTTAGTTTTATGGCCCAAAGTTAAGAGAAATGCTTGGCAGAAGTGGTTTGGTCCGAACCTGACAGGGAAGGAGGTGTCCTGAGGGCATGGTATGAAAAGATCTGCATTTGTGCTATAAAACCATTTCACCTCCAGAAGGGGGCATCTCCTTCCCATCTGCCTTTTGGATTCAGGCCCTAAAACATTCAAATTCCTGAAGAACACCCAGGAGTGGGTTGGGTAGGTGGTGTGTGACCATGACTAAAACTGTGCCAGGAATTGTTCTAACAGTTTACCACTATTTAGATGGAGTTCTGTGCCTGGGGAAAGTTCTTGGACAATCAACTTAGTAAATAAGCTGCAACCATCCAACCTTGAAGCTGTGAAAGGGAGAAGACCAGCCCTCAATTCTGCACCTCTTCAGCTCCATCAGGTTTCACGTGGTTGGTATGAGAAGCACAACTGCCTTTTCATCAGCATTCCCCACTGCTAGATCAGTGTGTGCTTACTGAACAAACAAAAGCCTATGTCCCAAACCTCGATACATATCTAAGATACAAACTTGTATCATCTAAGGTGCAGCCAGACAGTGGAGATCATCACTTATACCTCCTTTCCTTCTCCAGTGTTGTGGCTGCAGAATGGTTTTATGGCCACGCAGAGGTTAGCTTTCAAATTCTGTGGGTGTGTGTACACAATGAATTTCCCCTTCAGTGTAGAAGGTTCACTCCTTTTCATTCTTGCTGGGGATCTACCAAAATTTCTGAGGCCACCCCTTTTGACTTCTTGTCCCACCAGAATATGCTGGGTCTGAAGAACATGTACTGAGGTGTGAAGACCTCTGCTTCTCTGCCCTTTCACCCAACACAGGGCAGCAGTTGGAACATGTAGGCCATAACATAGAAAAAGATGAAGGTTCATTATCACTAAGAAAGGAGTTCCGCAAGCATATGGGGACCACATCTGAAAGAGCAGTTTGGTCCTTTTGTTGTGCAGAATGGAAGAAAGCAACATTTTGCCAAGAGCTATATAGTGCTGTTACATTTACAATTGACTGCATATTGTTTACCAAAAGACCTCTTGGTTGCTTGCAGTTAGAGGAGAAAGGATCTGCAGGCCAAACAGTTGTATGTGAGGAGGACAATATTTCTGAAAAGACTTTGGCTAAGTCTTTGGCTTAGTGTCAGTTCCTGCTTTGTGCATTTAACAGTTAATCCATCCACATGTAGGGCTGAAAAATGAGCAAGCTCCTGAGATCTTGAGCTCCAGAGACATCAGGTTGGCTGTGTACAGAGATTGGGTTTTAACAGCTTCATTGTCTGATGGAGATGCGAGTGTCACCAGGAAGGAGCTGGGCCCAATCCAAGACTCTTTGCAGCCAATTGAAAGGGGTTCATTATTTTCATCAGCATCCTTAGAATAAAAAAAGATGGGAAGGATGCTCCTGCAATCAGGACTCAGTCTGTTAAGATCTCCTGAATTTGAACCCTGTCAAAAATAAAAACTATAGAAGTAAATAAATTTTTAAAAAAGCAAAAATGGGACAAAAGCAGATTTATTTATTTTTTTTTTAATGTGGCAGAGGAAAAAAAAAAGAGGGTAGGAAGTGGAAAATGCTTACAAAAGCCTCAGTTTCAGTGGACATGTGGGTGGCATGGTGTGGATGTCTCTGCAGTCTTTTTTAGACAGCAGAATTTATGCTCAAGGTTTTCCCTTGATCCTTGTTCCAACAAAGCACTTCGAAGCATGTGCGTAACTTTGGGAGAGCATCAGCATTCCCATAGAAATCAGTGGTACCATATGTTCCAAGATAAGCACGTGTTTAAATACTTCAAACATTCAGGCTTCAAAGCGGATCAGAGACAACAAAGCGAGCAAGCAATAAACAGATATTTCTTACTCCTGACAAGAAGTTTGGAAATATTTTATGTCTCTTTTTGTGCTTTTTTTCTTCTGTTCTGAGAAAATCCCAACTCTTGGAGTCTGACGATCTGGGGAAAACCTCAGATTTCATCGGAAGCCAACAGCCAATTCCTAGCTCATATAGTTGCCAAGAAAGTCTCAAAAGGGCTACCATCAAAATCTTGACTTTCTCTTGAGGAAAACATTATGATTTTAAAGAAAATCTTGTGACTTTTTAACCTGGGATGAGTGTATCTGCAGAACACGGAAAACTGCTGTCACAGGTTTGTCTCTGCAAAGCACCGTGGGTTTCTTCTCATTGAGGCTCAGAAGGAATGGGAGGATGGAAGAAAGAACTGGGCCTCTAGTTTTTAGCAGTATGGACCTGCCAGTCTCAGATATTTGATGTAACAGCTGAATTATGCCACTCATTGTCATAATGCTTAGATTAAAAGTGTTTTTAGGGATGCGTATTGACCTTTTGGGTTAAATGCAAAAGAAATCCATAACGTTTCTTTATAAAGTATGTGAAATGATCAGAGCCCAATCATAGGCTGCTTGTTAAAATGGAAGTACAGATACAACCCTGGTAGTGTTTATTTGCACTTAGTTATAAAGGCAGAAAGAATAAACTTGAGAAAAAACATTGGATGAGAACATATTTTTGCTGCCTATAGTTTTTGAAAAGAGCAGTTGAGAGAATAGTTCAGAGAATAGTTGAGAAAAGAACAGTTTGCTGCCATGTTTTGGGAACATTACTTGCATTTGCTGTTAACGGATCTTATCCTTGCAATACCTGATGCTCCAAATCCTAAATCTTGGCTCTTTTCTGAGCACAAAAAAATGCCACTGTTGGCACTGGCAGTGGGTTCTAGTATCCAGAAAGAAAAACAGTGGCTTGTTCTTCAGAGAGGAAATAATGGTGCAGCTCATGGAATGTAAAATCACCCAAAAGTTTATAAAAGAGGGCTTAACACTACAAGACAAAGAGCCTCAAGTTTTGCAGAAAGAAAAACAATAACAATGCGAGCCAGCTAAAAATAACCAAGAAAAAAATTATATCTTTATCCTGCAGATTAGGGGAGATCAAAAATCATAAAACAAACTTAACAAAAGCATTTCTGTTAATGTCTGGGATTATCCAGAAAGCTGGCCAGTAAGAGAAGATACTTTTCCACCTCCCTTACAAAAAATGTAAAGCTTTCCGAGGCTGACCAGCTGTGTCTGGTGTGTTTATGAAAAAGCATTCACCCCGTTTGGGAAAGAGGCATCTATACATACTGGAAAAAGTTAGATGGAAATGTTACATCCAAAGGTTTGAAAGAACAAAAGTTAACTGCAACGTCTTATTTAGGCTTGAACATCAGAGTCAATATTGAGGGATTATTGACAACCCAATATTTAGTAGACATGGAAGAGTAGGTAAGGATCGATATTGGGTTAAATCTGGCAAACTTTGGAGCAGGCAGGGAGCTCGTGGAGCCATAGAACTGAACCTCATGATTTATCACTAACGGAGATACTCACTGGAGAACGCGTACAACTCCAGAAGTGGGAAAAACTGAGTCTGAAAGTTAGACGGCTGCAACACGAGATAGCCAGGCGAGGTGGTGAGCTCATAATCAGTCTGTGCTCGCAGATGGCTAATAACCTTGTGATCGGTGCCCAGAAAAGCTGTGGAAATTCCTTTCAGAGATGTGGTCCATTTGAAGCCAATGATTTGTAGGCGATCACTTTGCAGTACATAAGTGTTCTTGCCAGAAGCAGAAACAGTTACACCAGGTCTGTGCATGGATACTTGTCCGGGAAGGCTGAGAAATGCCTGAGGTCTGCTTTGGGACCTTGGATTTTGGATTTTTAACTGTTAAAAATCTCAGTGACTGGAGGCAACCAGAAAGTGCAACCTGGTGCATGGCACTTGTAGGGGCACAGCTTTAGGGGCTCCCCATGAGCGAGCCAAGGCCTCATGCATAAGGGAACCCAGTGCACTTGGACTGAAACAATGGTCCAATCCCCTAAACCAGCTATTTCAAGAACCAAAAGAAGACTTATAGCCAGGATAGTTAGTGGAGGCGGACTGTGAACTGTCTGCTAACAACTCCAGACTCAGTGCACCTATAACCTCTGAGATTCTGATTCATATCACCTCAATTTCCTTCCCTGACATGTTTAATTTAATATTAAGTGAATATGAATTTAAGATTAGGTACAATAAACTTAGGCCTAATTAATGTTCTAAGCCCACTGCCTTCTGGATAACTTATGGAGCTCTGAACTACAGTGAAGGACACTGAGGCACAAAGAAGCAGCATGACTTTTGGTGGATGGAAGCTGCACAGAGCCAGGACTGTGTCCTCACAGCCCAGAAAGCCAACCGTATCCTGGGCTGTGTCAAAAGCAGCATGGTCAGCAGGGCAAGGGAGGCGATCTGTCACTCTGCTCTGTGCTGTGACACCTCACCTGGAGCACTGCATCCTCAGTACAGGAGAGACACGGACCTACTGAAGTATGTCCAGAGAAGGGTCACAGAAAAGATCCCAGGGATGGAACACCTCCCTACGAGGACAGGCTGAGGGAGCTGGGCTGTTCAGCCTGGAGAAGCGAAGTCTCCAAAGTGACCTGAGAGCGGCCTTTCAGTATTGAAAGGGGCTGTAAGAAAGAAGGGGATAGACTCTTTAGCAGGGTCTGTTGTGATGGGACAAGAGGAAATGGTTTCAGGCTACAAGAGGAGAGACTTGGATTTGGATATAAGGAAGAAGTTTTTTTACTGTAAGAGTGGTGAGTCTCTGGCATAGGTTGCCCATAGAGGTGGTGGATGCCCCATCCCTGGGGACACTCAAAGTCAGGCTGGACCTGATTGAGCTGTAGGTATCCCTGTTCTTTGCAAGGGGGTTGGACCTTTCCAACTCAAACGATTCAATGATTCTATGACTTGATCCAGCTCATATTGTGACACATTGCATGTAGAGGTCATCCTAGCCTTAGGTTTCCACCTGTGGTACCATATGGACACCCAATCTTCCCTCCTTTCTGAAACACTCAGATCTTTACAGAAAAGGGGAAAAAAAAAATAGATGTGGATAAGCTCAGGGATTTTAGATGCAAAACTCCAAGTTCTGCTCCAAGAGGTGTAAATCCAAGGAAACTTGTACAGTTCCTCAAGGTTCATACCAAAGCTATTCAGACCAGATTTTAATCCCAAGGGCACTTTTCAGCCTTCACATTACTGCACATAATTTCCAATGAAAATGGATTGTTTCACTCACTTCAGGGGACTCGGGTCCTGCAGCAAGAATCCCTCTCCTCTTCTCCTGATGTCACAGAGAGATTAAAGCAAGGCTGCTGGTTGGATGCACCGGCATCACTGCTGCTGTAATGGGGAGATTTACAGCTCTCATTACATACCAGAGGAGTTAAAGGCCATGCACCTCATCAGGACCTGTTCCCGGTTTATAGCTGCCGCCCACCAGCCCCTCTAATGATCCCAGATAATCGCTCCTCGAACATTCCCAGTCACCTTGACTTACTGCTCTCTCCCCATGAGTCATGCTATGAGTGTATAGCATGGTATGTGGAAAAAAAAAAAAAAAAAAAGAAAAAAAAAAGCAGCTTTCTTCCACCTGGCTTTAATTACCTTCATTTTTAATTAAGTTCTGTGGTTTTAATGTCAATAACCCAGGCCTGGAAAGAGTTGCTTTGCTTGTATGTTGGTTCTCCATACAGGCAAGTCTGCAGGTCACTTATTCCATCCCATCCCCTGTAACCTCTGTAACCTCTGGGTTACAAATACTGCTGGACCTAACTAGCTTCCCCCAGGGCAGGAATCATAGATGAGGCAGTTCAATATCCTCATTCACCTTGAATCAACTGCAAAGCCCTTTCTTTTTGACTTTTGGTTTCAGTGGGTGATAATTCCTCTTGAGGCCAAAAATATCACTTGAAACTAATGGCTTTGTCAAGGGATTTGAGAGATGAAAGGGACATCAGGTGCAATGAGTGACCTCCTAGGGCAGGACCTTATTTTGGTATGTATACATACACACCGTTAGCACCTTGTTCCATGGCAAAGACTCAAATAAAAGACAAGGGAAATTAAAACTTGTTAAAAGGAAATGCTTTTTGAAACACTATGAAAGCAGACCATAGGGAGCACAAGGACAGGAATGCAACAAGAATCAAAGCCATGTGGGCCGTGATGGTGATGGGTTGGTGGTTGGACTAGATGATCTTTGTGGTCTTTTCCAACCTTAATGATTTTATGATTCCATGATTCTGTGACTTTACCTGTCTCGAAAAAAAGCAGACAGTTCATCACTAATTTGAATGGATTTCAGGCTTTCATTAAACCTTAAATCTGAGGCAGTCTGTACCTATGAGAGACCTGGGACAACCCTAGCAGGTTGCAGATACTTTGCAAGAGCTGGCGCTGCTCACAGTGTGAGAGGGAGAGCAAGCCAGGAGCAGGATCTTGTCTCCCTACGTAGTTTCTTTTTAAGAGGGACAGTAAAACAGATGAGACATGCTAAAGCTGAGCTCTTAGAGTTGTTGAAGTGTAAAGAGTTGTCTAAGGTGTGACTGAGGATTTATATAATACTTTGGAAGTTGTGGCAATGCTGCCTTACATTATATTGGAGTGCAAAGATGAGGTGGTTCTGCAAGCTCAGTGGATAATTTCATTTTCAGATGCCCTTCTGTTGGCCATGCATCTACAACCAGATCTGCATAGGGACTGCATCTTTCCTAAAATTTTCTGCATAGATCTTCATTCCTCACAGAGCACACATTTCAGGGCCAGGATTAACCTTAACTACCCTGACAACACCCTCTCTCCAACTATTATCCCAGGATCTGGGAGATTTAAAACTCCTCCCAGTTTTATTGGTCAGCATGGTGCTATATGATATGGAATGCACCTTTGGCCAGTTTGGGTCAGCTGTCCTGGTTCTGTCACCTCCCAGCTCCTTGTGCACCTTTGCTGCAGGGCAGAACAAGAAAATCATTGACTTAGTGTAAGCACTGATCAGCAACAGCTAAAACATTCATGTGTTATCAGCATGGTTTTCCTCCTAAATCCAAAACACAGCACCATACCAGCTACTAGGAAGGAAATTGACCCTAACTCAGCCAAAACTATAACAGAGGGCAAAAGAAGGCATCACAGGGCATGTGGTCCAGCATGATCTGGTCATCCCTGACACCTCTGAGGGTGAAGAAGAGCTCTGTATTTTGAGAGCCATCCCCACAGGTGTTCAAGGCCAGTTTGGATGGGGCTTGGGCAGCCTGATCCAGTGAACAGCAACCCATGGTGCAGGAGTTGGAACGAGATGATCTTGAAGGTCTCTTCCAACTCAAGCTATTCCATGATTTTTAGATTTCTTTATAAATGTTTGGGAAGGTTGTTGTGCCTCGTTTCTCTCAGATCAGAGAAGTAACGTCTCAGGGTACCAGGGAGTAAATAAATGGTATGGACATATCACTTTGCTCAAATGAAAGCAGGGTGCCTGCTAACATAGTTGCAGTATTTCAGGGACTCAGGTTCACATTTCTCTGTGCAGCTGTAGGTGATGTGGATGCTATTAGGGCATGGATCTCTCAAAAGACGCAGGCAATGAAGTGTCACTAAATGGACTAATCTATTTATTGGAAACAAGCACAAGTTTGGGATTATGATCAATGCTGAGGAGCAGGAAAGGAGCTAAAATAGTTGGCAAGAAGGAGCACAGAGATACCGGAGTATGATACAGAGAGGAATGGGTTGAGAAAACACCCCAGAACTTAAAAATAAATGTAATGTGGAGGAGAAGATAAAATTAGAGTGAGCCCATAACACTTTGGAGATCACACAGCTATCAAGCAGATGGCATATTTGAGAAAATATCTCTAGAAAGGAAAATACCAGAGCAGTGTCTGCATCCTAACTTCCCAGAAGAGGTCAGCCTTTCCAAAGGAGTTTGGTGGGTCCCCACCTCTTCCAAGGGAAGGCACAGCACCAGGCAGTGCCTGAGTGGGTAACAGCAAGGAACAGCAAGGATGTGCCACAGGAGAAAACCAGATCACTGCAAGAGTGAACTCACCTGGATAAAGTGCCTTCAATTGGCCTTGTGTTCCCAAAATGTGGGGATTAGCACTGCCTTGGAGCAAGCTGGACAAAGAGAGACTATGTACTCAGAAAAGATGTCAGAATCCATTATTTCTTTGAGCAAAATCTCTCATAGATATGCACAATGAAATCCTTTCTCCTTCTTGAATGCTCTGGAATATATCTGGAAAAGACTTACTGTGACAGCAAGGATGGATCTCAAGAAAATATAATGAAGTATCCACACTTCCTACATACCAGTTGCAATTACTGGGTCTGAAATGGGCACTGAGCCCAGGGAAATGCCCTCGTATCCTGGTCCTACAGCTGTAAAAACAAAGGGCCGTTCCACCTGCCCTCCTGGATAGGAGCTTTGTCCTGTTCATGGATCTCTGTGCTGTGACAAGTCCCACAGAAGAGATTCATCCTTATGGGTTTATATTTTTACAGTGTGAGCCTGCTGCAATAAACTTACCAACAAATTAATACTGCAGTGATTGCCTAAGTTCAGGGAGGTCCTGAATCTATTTCTCTACTAGTTCATCCCTCTTCTTTTCCTTGAGTATGTTATCCAAACATTACCTTGAAAGTCCTGAAAGGTGACACTGATCATTACTTCAGTTCTGGTGGGTGTGATGGCTGGAAAGGTGGGGATGAAACCCTTGTTATGGGACCTTGGACTTACTGCCAAGGGGAGGAGGTATAAAAACAAAGTCCTATAACAGAAACCATGAAAAGAAGAGAAGAGGGTAAGGAAACAGGAGACATCCAGAAGCAAGAACAGACTTTCTTGCTGCATGGAAAACCAAGCTATAAATCACTAGGTAAATAATAGTTAAGAGCAATACTCTAAAAGATATTTAAGTCCTTAAATGCTGGTACTAAATATTTCACCTCATAAAGGCTAATGCTTTCTCCTTGATCTCCAAATCTCCCGTTGACTCTGGACTACTTACAGAATACAGCCCTTATTTGTACCCAAACCCATTTCGAATGCGGGATCCTGCCTGCTTCCTTGTATGGGTTGGCATTGCTGGGCAACCCGACACTCACGTCACAACACAAGCTTGTCAAAACCTTTCAAATCAGGTCGAAATGTTCCATTAAGATATTTACAAAAAAACAGAGAGGAAACTATTTCCTTTCATTATAATGCTGATCTCTTTTCTTCACGTGTCAAAATGGCAGTCAAGAAAAGAAAACATTTCAAATCTTGTTTCAGTTATTTTTTCTCCCTTGTTACTCAGGCACATTTTTTTCAGCCATCAGAAAGACAATATCTTTGTTTTCAAGGCTTTGTATTTGATTATCAGAACGGCATGAACAGAGGTGATAGCTGCGTGATTTATGACTCTGGTCTGATCGTGTCTTCTTGTTCCATTTCTCTCTGTGTATCAAATGACTGTCTTAAGTGATCGAGCTGTAGATGTCCCTGTTCATTGCAGTCAGGTTAGATGATCTTTAGTAGTCCCTTTCAACAGAAATGATTCTATGATTCTACGATTGTATATCTTGTTGGTGTGTAAATGTGAATATCAGGCTTACAGCATGATATTGATCTGATTAAATACAAGCAGCTTGCTTCAATAGGTGTGTTGGACCAGATGACCTCCAGTGGACCCTTCCATACTAAATCATTCTGTGATTTGGTGATTCTGTGACATCTGAACTGACAAACCAGTTCCTTCCAAGTTGATGGAATTCTAATAGCTCATCTATAGGCACCTGAATTTAAAGGTAGATGAGATTAACCTCCCCACCCCCCCAAGAAAAACCTACAAAACAATATGTATCAAAGCTCCACCATTAGCAGGAAGACTTATCAGTCATACTGATAAGTACAGTGATCGAAATGGCACTGCTGCATTAACCTGGAGAAGGTTTTATCAATAAATTTATCTGGGACGCAAAATGATTCAGCTCCCTGAATTGTCCCAGATCTATTTATAAAAGATGCATTCCTATCTCCCTTTCAGTTCAGGGTGAAAAAGCAATGACTTTTTAATGTTAATATTCATACCTATCATGTGTGTGTGTGTGTGTTTACTGAAAGGCTGGCTTTTCAGCTTTTCTATATTTCTCCTAACATGAATTAGATGTGTCTCCTGTCTATCCCAACTTTCTCATAAGGAAAAAAAAGTTGATTTGGTCACGTTTATATTTTCTGTGTGAAATAGGAAGATAACATGTCTTCTTTTGAAAAGTATATTTTATTTACCAATATGGTTCCCTATTCTGATTTTAATGTCTAGGTGCAAGCCTGATAGATATCATAAACTCAACAGTGCGCATTTCGGACTGTGAGCAGGAAAATTTAATGAGTGAGATCAATCTCATCCCATTTTAGATATCCATTGTTTCAAGGTCTCCAACTGAGCTAGTTACCCCAGCTTCCCTTCATAGTCAGCAGAAAAAAATTGCACTTGTAGGTTGCAAATAATTACTTTGACCTATTTTTAGATATCCACTTTCGAATGAGATGTAATTCTCCCCCTCAAACATCTATCTCTTTCCATTTAGGAATGTTGCCCAGATGACATCATCTCAACTGTAGAAAACTATGTCTGATCAGAAAAAATAACCACATTCTGCAACAGGTGTATAAAGAAGAGAGATTGGAGGGAGGGCAGGAATCCTTTACCTAAAAACAAACCTGACAAATATCTTTAAACTTTGAAAGTAATGAAAACACAATGACAGAAAGGGTGGTTTGTTGTGGGAACAGCTACCTTGGGAACCAAGATGTGGTTTACCCTAATAGTCTCCACTGCCTCCAAAGTTTTTCTGGATATTTTCCAGGAAATTAAGCAGTGGTTAGGATTGTGATTAACTATGATGAGCAATGCTAGATAACAAGAAAATGAGTTTGAGGCCCAGCTGGAGAAGTGAGAAAATTTAGCTATAGGACTGGAAAAAAAAAAAGGAAATCACCTTTATATTGGGACAGTATGAATGGTCTGTTATTCTGCAGCTCTGTGTTTTAAGTCCTAACTTTCTTTAAGACTTTCTGCGTCCCTCTTGGCACATGACTTCAACAATTAGTTCCTCCTCAACTGCAAAAAAAAGATATAATAGTCCTTCTTTTTCCATCAACATTCTTCGAGTATAATCTTTTTTTTCTTTTTTTTTCTTTTTTTCTTTTTTTTCCCATTTTTCCATCTTCTTTTTTTTTTTTTCTCCTTTTTTCTCCTTTTTTTTTTTTTTTTGTTTTCTTCTCTCTTCCTTTTTTTTTTTTTTTCTTCCTATTTCTTCTCTTCAGAGTGACTGGAGGGGATCTGAGGCTTAATAAGAGCGTGCTGAGGTTTAAGAAGAGCAAACGTAGAGTCTTGTACCTGGGGAGGAATTAGCACATGGATCAGTACAGGTTAGGAGCTGGTCTGCTGCTGAGGAGTTCTGTGGAGAAGGACCTGAGGGTCCTGGTGGATGACAGGCAGGCTATGAGCCAGCAGTGTGCCCTGATGGCCAAAAAGGCCAATGGGATCCTGTGTGCATTAAAAAGAGAATGGCCAGCAGGTCGAGAGAGGTGATCCTCCCCCTCTACTCTGCCCCAGTGAGGCCACATTTAGACTACTGTGTTCAGTTCTGGGCTCCCCAGTTCAAAAAGACAGGGATCTCCTAGCAGGAGTCCAGCAGAGGTCCACAAAGATGATAAAGGGCCTGGAGCATCTCCTGTATGAGGAAAGGCTGAGTAACCTGGGTCTGCTCAGCCTGGGGAAAAGAAGACTGAGAGGGGATCTGATTAATGTTTATAAATATCTAAAGGGAGGTGGGAGGCAAATGTACAAGGCCGGGTTCTTCTTGGTGTCTAGTGGTAGGACAAGGAGTAATGACCTAAAACTTGAATATAGGAACTATGGTACTAACATGCAGAAGTTATTTACAGTAAGGGCAACAGAGAGCAGACTGCCCAGAAAAGTTGTGGAGTCTCCTTCTATGGAGATATTCAAGACTCAAGTGGACACCAACCTGTGTGACCCACTGTAGGGTACCTGCTTTAGCAGGAGGTTGGACTCGATGATCTCCTGAGGTCCCTTCCAACCCCTGCAATTCTGTGATCCTTTAATTACGTGAATGGGGAAACAAACACAAACATACCTTCTGGAAGACTCACTAAGTTGATTGAAAGAGATATGGAATGCTTTCAGCCGCTTGCATTGAGGGTGTGCCCCTCAGCAGAGTACCTTTGAGCCTCCTAGCCCATTTCAGAGACATAGCCCAGAACTGCTACACAGTACTAAGGTTCTTATTTCTTCACTTTGTTGGCCATCTGCAGAGGGGCAGAGAAGCTGTGCCATATAAATGCAACTTTCAGATGTGCAGGAAGGAAATGAGCCTCAGGTTTATAGCACAAGCATTTCATTTTCTCTGTATGACCTGAAGCACCCAATTGCATTTAAGATCTCTAAGATACTACAAACAGTAATCCCTGAAGATTTGCTTGGAGATCAGTTTTATGACTTGGATGATTAGATATGAACACATCATATAGGCAGATTCAGGGTACGGGATGACTTGCCTATTTCACAATTACTCTATCTGTAATCCATTTTTTGAGCATACAAGCTCCCAGATTCCTCTCATAGAAAGGAGATCTGTATCAATCCAAATTATGCAGGGTTGTAGCTTTACTGGCAATCCTCATTAGTAAAAATGAGGGTGTATGGACACAGAATATTTACCTACAGGAAACTCCATTGGAAGGTGGAGGTGCAGTGGCAGCTTGTGAAGGCTACACCAAACAGTTACTACAAAGCTTGGGAAAAACAGTGTCTAGAGTGATAAATGGGAATTTAGGGAGCAGGAAATCTCAGCAATGAGTTTTGATTTTGCTTAAAAATATATGTATTTGAGAAAATATAGTTTTAGCCATGTAACACCAAAATATACTTCTATTTTTTTTGAACTGAAAATGAAGATTGAACTTTTTTTTATCCCAAGATTAAACTTTTTTTGTTGTTTGATTTTGAATTCACAGGACGTTATTCATTCTGCAAAATGCAAGGATTTATACAGCTAAAACAAACCCATGACTATGTATCACAGAATAGTTGGAAGGGAATATTTGCAATCATCCTTAATTTTTAAATTCGATGGAGAAAATTTACCAAGTTGTAGTCAGTACTTAAGCAACTTACTCAGCTGCATTCAATAAAAGACTCAACCACTTCTGACTCACAGCTCAATGGATCTCATTATTGCAGAACACTTGACCTCTGTAGGTGACCTTATCAAAATCATAGAATCATAGAATCATTTGAGGAAGGGACCCCTAAAGGTCACCTAGTCCAACCCCCATCAATGAACAGGGGCACCCACAGCTCCATCAGGTGCTCAGAGCCCCGTCCAGCTTGACCTTGAGTGTCTCCAGGGATGGGGCGTTCACCACATCTCTGGGCAACCTGTGTCAGTGCCTTACCACCCTTATCGTAAAAAAACCTTTATTCTTATTCCCAGTCTAATTCTCCCCTGTTTTAGTTTGAAACCAAACTAAAGGAAGGAGCAGTGCAGGTCTCGAAGAACTTGTTTTTGTAGGACAGCCATCTCTGAGTACATGGTTGGTAACATGCAGGTGACTAACTCAGTTTAATTGTAGTTGTGGCTGACTCCTGGCTAAGTCCTTGTTATCCTTCTAAGCCAGGTGAATAGTGAGAAAAAAGAGTGTTCTGCCAGATTTCTGAAGATTTTCTCAGACAAGCAATTCCTCTCACATGTTGTTTGGTTTTCTAGTGGAGTTAATGCCTAGGTCATCTGCTTCCCCTCCAGCTTGGCTCTCCATGTCAGCCACATAGGCCCCAGTGCCTAGGTTTCAAGAAGAGGAAGAAGTATTTGGCTCACGTTCGCAAGGTCGTCCTCTGCTAGGTTTATATCAGAGGCCAAATTCCTCTGTGTAATATTCCTACAAACCTCTATACCAGGTTTACAACTGATGTGATGAATCCTGGATTCACACCTTCCCCTCCTCTTTATTTTCCCCTACCCATAGCATGTGTCCCACCATTTCCGTGGTGCCTTGCTCCCCTCCAGATGTTGATTAGGAAGCAAAATATTAATCTCTTTCTTTCCTGTTCTCCCTTGCTCCCAATTTTTCATCCTTATGGCACCAGGAACAAGTTTCTCTTTCCTGTTTCTTCTCCTTCCTGAAGAAAGACATCAATTAGGAATTAAATGGAATGAGTCACTCCCCATTTTCCCCTTCCCTCTTTCTGCTCACCCTTCCCCCACCATCCCAGCTCTCGGAGTATAAATCATTTTCTGTGGTCTGCAGCTCAGCTGGAAAAACTAACAAAACGGGTCTATAATGTCACCAGCATCTAATTTGGTGGATTTATGGGGCCTGGCCTTAAGCACTTGCTGCTTTACAGTGTGTGAGTTCACTCCTGCAGGAACTCACTCCAGACTCCGTCTCTTTATCCTTGACTGTGGATGTCCACAGACTCTGGAGCTTTGCAAAGGGCAGATCCTACTCCCATGGAAAATGGGAGATCTCCTTACTCTCCCCCCCTTGCACTTGCTTGATGGGCCCAAAAGAGGATTGTAAAATATTCCCACAGTCAAGAAGGGCTTAGTGGTGATGTGCTTGTTGCAGCAAGCAAATATGGTTAATAAATCCAAGGCAGACCTGTTGAGGTTCAGGCACTGAGCAGGAGTGTGACACAGCTGGCTCTCTGCTTCTACTTCTTGACACTTAGATCTGCCTGTTCTTTTTACATTTTCCTTTTAATTTTAGTTTTTTATTATTTATTTGCTAATTTTATTACACAAGGGAATCAACAAGCAATCTGCAGAGGAAATGTTTTCTTTATGAAGTGTAACTTTCAAAGGAGCCTTGCTGGAAGGTAACGTTTGTTGTCTGTTGCACAGCTTGATCCAGGCAAAGCAAGAACAAGGTGTTGTGTAGCCAAGTGGTGGCAAACAGCCCTGAAACTCTTCTGGCTGCAGCAGCATTGCAACCACCTTCCAGGAGCAGTCTGTCCCCTGGAAGATTCAGTGTTTTCCCCAGTGAAACTGGGTTTAAGTCCATTTCATGGGATCATAGAATCACAGAATCATTAAGGTTGGAAAAGACCACTAAGATCATCAAGACCATCAAACCATCGTCACCATGCCCAACTCACCGCCATTTGAACCAGCTCATGAACTAAAGCCAGATGCTGTTCAATGGCAAGCCTATATTTAGGATCCCCAGTATCTTATCAAACACAGATAGCAAATACAAAGGACTGAGATCCTCTGCCTTCAAAGCCATGCTCTACCTGAAAACAGCAGACGTTTCCCTTTAAATTCATTCAGGTCCACAAGGAGCTCAGATCTAGCACTTCTTCTGGGATAGTAATTCTCACAACCCAGAGCACTGATGCACTGGTGGAGTCTGGAGCAAAATATCCCAAGTGCTCTGACACGTGGAGTACAGACACCTGGACAGCCTTGAAAGAGCTCAGCTCACAGTGCTAAAGCCAATGATGGAGCGCTGGGAATGAAATGTGCCGGCTGTAAGCTGGCTGGGCTTGACTGGAAGGTATGGAGGGACATCTGCACAATGCCCTCAATGCCTGAAGCACTTCTCGGTGCTATCTCTGAAGCAACCATCCTTACTGGCCTGGAGATAGCTCTGCACAGTCAGGTCGGGCATCTCCACATCTGTGACTGTACAAGTGTGTGTCCATATATTTGTACTAACATATATGTGTGTGCATATGTATATCCCAGGTATAAAATCTAAGATGATTCAGAAACCAGGGTAAGAAGTTTTGGCTCTCTTTCCTATGCTGTCTATGCTTATATATTTGCAATCTGGACATGTATCAGTTTTCCAGTATAAACATACTTTCGGACAGAAGTATGTGCTGCAGCACGGGTCAGGAAAGGAATGACAGCTCTGATTTACATGCCATTTCCCTTGCCTTTGCATATTAAGCAGGTTTCTTCTCTGTCCACCACCCCTTCTCCCTGAGACATTCTCACCTCATGGAAACCACTGGTGCTTTGTGGAAAGCCGAGGAGAAGGCCCTCTTTGGGGGACAATCTGTCTTCTTCTTAAACTATGTATAGAATGTTTCTACCCAGAGTCATTGCACATACAGCTGCAGACAAGTCTGATTCAGTTTCTTGCTTAAGAGAATGAAAAGATGTGGGTTTAATTCACAGCTCTCCCTAACAACGTGGATACAGATCCTCATGCTTTGAGTTTCAGTTGTTCTACCCATTCTCAGGGATCTATACAATTCCCCAACTACATAAGAAAGGGAGTTCTGCAGCCCTGATAGGGAGGGGAAACTGAGGAATGGCTTTGGGATTGGAACTTGTCCAAAATAACACCGCAAAAGTTTGGGAGAGCCAGAAGGAAAAGCCAGATCTGTGGACTCCCACCAGTTTACGTATGTGTGCAAACCACGAAGACCATCCAAATTCACTTTCTGAAAGCCACAAAATGCCCACAGCCCCCACTGCTGTGCCAGCGTCATTCTAACAATTGTACTGATGCTATTTGTCTTTCCTATCATGCTCATTTCCAAGGGGAAAGATGGCCTTTAGGGAGAGGGTACTGGTTTAAAATTTAGGAGGAAAAGGGCTTTGGAAAATATTACTTCTTTTTGTGATAATTAGGTTGAATTGAGAAAGTGCTTGTCAACATTAATTTTTGCTTAACATGAAGAATTTGGTTTTCCACTCCTTGAAAAATCTCACCAGAAAGTTTATTTCTTTAATTCTATTTATTTTTTTGACAACTACAAATTAAAAATTCTTCTACTTATTGGATGGAATATTTTAGCTATTTTTTTTTCCATCCTCTTCTCTCCCAACCAAAAACACTTAGTGCTGGAATTTTATGCAAAAAAATTTCCATTGACAGATAAACATATTTTCTTTTCTGCCCCAAATTAGTAACCCAGTAGAAATAGTTTTATTACTTGGTTTTTCCCAGACCTATTCATTTGCTCAGACAAATGAATCCATTAAAGGAAAGTACATCACAATTTTTGCACCAATAAAGGGTCCTTCCCTGGACCTCACACTTTCTATGGTCATCAGTTCTTAATATGTTGGAAGAGATAATACCATTTCTCTTTCTCCATAGCGATACAGGCAGCAAATGGTTCAATATGTGGCTGGTTATACCGATGTCATTTAAACAGCTGTCTACAGAAGCCAAGCCCTTGCTATTAAATAACCTTTCTGTCATTCCTTCGCAGCTCTGGAAAGCCTTTTAGAGTCGTAAGGAGAAAAATTATTGCAACAGTCGAGTCTAGATAATGCATTGCCATTAAAGTCTCTTGTCTCAGGGTCTCAGACTGTTTAACAAAGTTGAATTCTGCCAAATTCCACTACAAAGTTATTACTTTTGACTACATGGTAAAAGGGTATTGTAGTCATGGAGTGGGATCTAGCCTGCTTAGTCAGTTGTCTAGGAGATCCAAGCTAAATCTGAGCTCTCTGTAGGCAACTGAGAGGTGCAGGCACACCCAGGAGATGATTTGCCTCACCTGTATAAATGCAAGATGCATCAAACTCTGGATTTGTCTTTTTGACTTCCTAAACTGTGGAAGGAGCCAAGAGGACTAGCTTAGACTGTCTGCTCTGCCTGACTTCAGCTGGTGAGAGGTGGTAAGATAAATCAAGTCTAAGGTGTAAGGGATGTGTTGAATGCATTACCTCAGCTCAGTTAATTGCTTCATTCGTCCTTCCTTCCTTCCTTCCTTCCTTCCTTCCTTCCTTCCTTCCTTTCTTTCTCTCTTTCTCTCTTTCTCTCTTTCTCTCTTTTTTAATTTATATCTTACCCTGCTTCTGGTTCAGGGAAGATGCAGGGGATGGGTTTTTCAGTGGCCAGTTATTGGCCTTGGGGATGAAGAGACTTGGTTGCATAGAGTGATGTCCACAGGTAGTAATACCCAGCATAATGGTCAGTGCAGAACTACACTTGCTGAGGGCCTCGGCATTCATTTTCCAGATCCAAACTTCTCTACAGCTCATGTAGGTGACCTCTGTCATGGTCAAGTCCACCCTGTCTTCAATGGGTGAACTCTCTCCTTTGGTCCCTTTTTTTATGGCTCTTCAATGCACATAGCAGGGTGGTTGTAACTAGATGATCATTGTGGTCCTTTTCAACCTAGGCCATTCTATGATTCTATGATTCTATGATCAGGAGGCAGGAAGGAAAGACCTCAGAAGCAGAATTGTCTCAACAAATCCCTCAGAGCCATCCTACTCCCTTAGCAGTCCTTGCAGCAGCAGAGTCCCGGCATGTATTTTCCTGTCAACACCCTCAGAAAGAAATCTGAGCCCTGGTGTTTAAAGCCAGATGCTCAGCTTCCTTCCCTGCCTGCACACATGCCAATCTGTTAGGCTGGCCTCCTGCCTGTTCCCAGGTGGTGTGCCAGGATCAACAAGCCCCAGATACCAGGGAAAGAGATGTGGCCTGGGAAGCCATCGTGCTGACATACCCTCTGAAAGAGAATCCTCCCAGTGACGACTCATAACAAATGGCTGCCCCATGTTCCATGGTGAGGAACACGAGCATCTTGCCGACTAGATGTCTGGCCTGCTTTGCTATTTTTGTACCTAGCAAGGGCCCAAGTTACTAGAGCCATATTTGGAAAAACAGCAGACACCGTGCTGCTGGACTGTGTTATGGTGAAAGGACTTCTGTCAACACATGCAGTGATGTGCATGGCTGAGACACTGACCTGGGAATGATGGACAGGTGTCATGTTGTTCCTATGGCACTGCAGTGCTCTTTGGCCTTGACCAAGTCTATTTGCTGTGCTTTCTTTCATACTCTTCTGTCTTTTTAGACAGAGTGGCAGGTGTCAGATATTCACTCAGCAAAACCTAGATCTCAGTTGAGCTCTGATGGGCTCTTCTGAGAAGCAGATCATAGGAACACAACTATTGGAACACTTCCCATTACAAAGTGTCCTAGCCCGAGCTAACAAAAACCACTTACTTTTGCAGACACACCAGAGAGAAATTCAGGAGAATAGAAGCCCATATATCCCAGCAGCCTGTCTCTAACTGTCACCAGCAGTAAACATCTAGGAAAAATTGAGTTACAGGAATCTTCTTCTTGGTTCATGTTTCCAAGATGAAAGGCTTAGGGACTCGCTGATATTGTTGCCTACAGGCACACCACTGAGATGTTAGTTTATATGTCTTAGATTTTTTTGTTTTTCTGGCCTTCACAAAGCACTGCATTTACACAGTTTTTACAGATAGCTCTGTAAGAGATGAACATGGAATAACCAATTTTCAAGGTATTTCTGAATCAGACCACAGAGAGTAGTTCATGCTAATACTGGGAGTCCCCAGAAGCTAGGTTAGAGCTTCATCCCTAACATCTACATCATACATCAGCATATTTGAATCCGTATTTGTTTGGCATGTGGGCGATTAAGTTCAGATAGAGATAACTGTATTTCATCACCAAGAGGTCATTCATAATAACTTCTGATTTAAATATTAAAATTTAATGGGAAGAGTGTAACTGGACAAAATATGGGGCCAAAAACTATTAGAAAAAAAAAACAAAAACAAAACAGATCAATGAAGATCTGAAAATGAAAAAGTACTTAATCTGTCAGATTTTCTCTTAATGTTTATGTGGGACTCAATACAGAGCAGTGTTTTTCAGTATTCTAGCTTTACAGTAGACCTAAATATAAAGCATTAAGATTTGTGGGATGGGAAATGAAGGCAGAATAATGCACTAACAGAGTCTACTATGTTATTGCTTCCAAGCTGGAAAACACAAATGACCTAAAAGATCTTGCTGGAATCAGCAGTGGCATCTTTTTGTGCAGGAGACTTCTCACCTAAGCAAAGTAAGCATGCTTTCTCCAAGTCGTTGTCCAGTCCTTCTCTGAGCTTAAAAAAGAATAACAGACATCTCCAGGATGCAAGTATTTCTGCCAGGTTCAAAAGCATCTCAGAAGATGGCACCAACCATCTGTTTTCATCTAAACCGATCTCAGAGGCCTTCAGGCCCCGTCCCTGGAGGTGTTCAAGGCCAGGTTGGATGGGGCCCTGGGCAGCCTGGTCTAGTATTAAATGTGGAGGTTGGTGGCCCTGCCTGTGGCGGGGGGGTTGGAGCTTCATGATCCTTGAGGTCCCTTCCAACCCGGGCCATTCTGTGATTCTGTGATTCATGCAGTGGTGTATGGAGTAGGATTTCCTTGAGATGCCCAGGACAGGACAACTGACTTGTACCCTGGAGTTGTTTATTTCTCTCTGGTGATCACAAAGGGAGCCTGGCCCAGCAAGACACAACCCCTGCCTATGACACACAAGCCTCTGTTATTCAAGACAAAAGCTCTCTCTGCACAGTTGTGTACTTATACTGGAGCAACACTGGAAGCTTACTGGAAATACTAACCTCTGCTCACTTTCTTCCAGAGGATCTGAGACCTCTTTCTATTGAACTGGTTCTGAATTTCTGATCAGCATTTTAGGCTTCTGTTTCTCATCAACTGCGCATCACAAATCTGACCAGATAGTTGGCTTCCTTTTAAAAACATTTCCAAGTAAAAACAAAATCTGAAGATTAATTATACAGTAGTAAATTACCCATCGAGAACTTCTTTTCATGAAAAACAGAGCAATTTCATCTCCCAACACCACCACCTCCACCCTTGGAATAAATCCTGAAAAGTATAAATAGTGAGAAGCCAAAGAATTAGGGGGAATGCTAAACAGTGGCACTCTTGTTCTGTAACACTGGAGTGTGAGAACTGAGGAGGGTGAGTCTGTCTGGGTGAATCATGAGCTGACCCTGTTTTGCTTACAGTCCATTCCTTAATTTAAGGTCTTATTGCCTTCAAATATGAAATCACTCCGCTGCAGACAAGCCAGCAAGGGAAGAATTCAAAGCCTTGTGATATGCCATGAAAATAAGTGAAATAAAATAAATTAAGCATCTGTTGGATGTAATTTTTAATTAATACCACTTCATAACAGTGATGTAGGCCGGAGGTGAGTCTGCTGTTCCCTGGTGGTGCCTATACCAGTTAAACATCTGCGGGGCTGACACGAATGCATGCTGTATGAAGATGAGCTGCATCCAGGCTATTAAAATATCTCACTTCCCAAATCAGGATGAAGTCATGCAAGCAGACATTGTGAAGTGGCACCTGTCTTATGCTATTTTTTTAAGTTTAATTAAAAATTATTTTTTTATTGGTGTTCTAGTATGGCACTGGCTCTGCAGAGCGGATGAATTAACTCACTACTAGCAGGAAAATACAGTTTCACTTCCAACTGGCATGAAAATTTAACCTAGAATATTAGATACGACTTCTAGGTCTTCATCTTCATAAAATCCAGATGTGACTTAACCACTGTAATATGATAATTTCTTAGAATCATAGAATCACAGAATGTCTTAGTTTGGAAGGAACCTAAAAGATAATCTTGTTCCAACCCCCTGTCATGGGCAAGGTTGTCAACCACAAAATCAGGCACCAGACTGCCCAGGTCCCCATCCAGCCTGGCCTTGGACGCCTCCAGAGTTGGGGCAACCACACCTGAAGTATGAGAGTTCCTTGAAAATAGTTACTATGAATTTATTCTACCTAACTCCAGCCCCTAAATAGTGTGTGGCTTGAAGAAACCAGGCATTTTAGAACTCTACCTGAAAATCCTGGTGCTACATTACCCTTTTTATTGATGAAACAAAAACTTGGTTCTCCTTACCATACCATTTTAAATATTTCAGAATGTAAAATAAAGAAATTATGACTTCAGCCATTTTCCTTGAGTTCCTTATAGCTTGTAAATCCCACTATAAAGACATTCGTAGCTTGTTGGAACATCAGCCTTATTCCTATCTCCTTCATAGCAGTAGAATATAACCAATAGGCAGAAATATACATTTCCCATTATGATAGGAAAGCATTGCTACTACTGATGAGAGTGGTGAGGCACTGGCACAGGTTGCTTAGAGAGGCAATGGATGCTCCATCCCTGGAGACACTCAAGGTCAGGCTGGTCAGGGCTCTGAGCACCTGATGGAGCTGTAGATGTCCCTGATCATTTCAGAGGAGTTGGGCCAGATGGCCTTTAAGGATCCCTCCAACTCAGATCATTCTATGACTCTATGATCTAACCTTCCTTTACAGCTGATAAAGAAAGAGGAACCTCCAGATGGTAATCTATTCTACCAATAATTATGTATAAAATGCATCAGCCTTACTTGTGCTTATGTCAAAAAGGGAAGTCTGCTGCAGAGGGTGTTTTTGCATTTGAGCTTGTTTAATATATAGGCAGCAGAGAGACTAAACAACAGATCAGTGATTTTAAATTCTCACATATGGATGTGCTGTTTGGAAGTGATCTCTGGAGATCTTCAGCCCAACCTGCCTCTCAGGGTAGGAATGGGCAATAGCAGCCGCCAATATTGTAGCTGGATACATCAATGTCTGGAATGAAAGTTAACATGGAAAAATCAGAGGTTTAATCTAATGGACTTCACCTGTGCTAGATACTATGGACTCAGAGTCCCATAGAGGACTATGGGAGAACAGAAAACAAGAGTGAAGGCTAAAAAGGCACACAAACCTGGTGCACATCAGTACATCATGCTCTGGAACGTGTGTAGTCACTTCTTAATTTGAGCTGTGCTTTTTTTCCCCAACTACTCTCACAGGGAGAATATTTCTGACTCTCTCTGTTTGCAAATTAGAAAGAAGAACCATAAGGAAAGAACAAAGGCACCACAGCAGTACATCTTAACCAAACTATTTCTATAATGCATCTCCCTCACTTTTAGGTTAAGATTCACATTTTTATTTATTTATTTTCCCACAGGAAGTAGGCACATTTCACAAGCCTTAAATCCTGTCTCCAAAAGCCTAATTTCCCATTAAGAGTTGATTGTGATGGAGTATTTTGCCAAAGCTGCACTGACAAAAGCACATGCAGAATGAGTGTATGGTATTGCAAAGAAAAAATGCATGCAAGCAAAGGGACATGAAAGAAACACCAAGAGGAGGGAGAAAATGGTTTGGACTTGCCTCATATTCATCCTTGAAGATGTTTTGTCTGGCCTTTGCTGTCTTCAAATGTCTGCCCTCCATCCTTTCCCAGCAGTGCAACGCAGTCCCGAAGAGGCTTTCTCTTTCTTTTCATGTTGATGAGAAGGGCAGGTCAGCATTAGCAATCCCTCTGCAGCTCTGGTTTGATGCCTTGCTGAAGGGTGATAACATTTCACTGCTGAAAGGCAGAGGGGTGATTAGTGAGGGTATAATGAAAGTAAGTGTGCGGGAAGGAATGCTTCGGCGTAGTTGGTCATCAGGATCCTCAAAGCCTCTATTGTTGCTCATACCGGGGCTAACAATTTGTCCCTATGAAGCATGCAGATACAGATCTTTTGCCATCTCTCCAGAGAGCCGTCCGATGGAGCTGTCTGAAGAATGATACGGATCAGCCTCAGTGGCTCCTTCAGCCTGCTGGAACAGCTTCAGAGGGCGTCCGATGTCAAAAGCGATGAGGAGCCGCTCTGCTTCCCCACAGCAGCATCTTGTTGGGCTCCAAACAGGGCTCGTGGGGTTCAGTTATGCAGATACTGGGTAAAGGTGTTGAGATTCACGTAATGGTTGTATTCCCAGCAATCTCTCCAAGTAGAACTTCCTAATTCTGAGATCTTTTTGCTAGAGCAAACTGAGCTCTGGAGGTTTAATTAATCATGTAATTGTCCAGGTTTACACTTCTTGGCTTCCTCCAACTTAGGGCAGAATGAATTCACAGTCAAAATAGAGAGACAGAATGACCCTTGTGTTGCTCCCCTTCAGTCCAGCAGTTTCCAATAGGCCTTTATGTGATTTCCATGGGGGTCTTAGACATGTGAAATAACTTGATGCAGCACACACTGTCTTTTTTCTAAAGAAGAGTGTGAACCTCAAGTCTGAAGCCCAACTCTGTTCGTATGCACCAGCTCTACGTGGCTTAGGGGCCAGATACCTGCCTAATACCCCAAGTGCTATATGCAGTGTAGTAGTACTGTGAGCTGGCCTTGAGCATTTAGTGGCTTTGGCAGCAAAGAGGAGCATAGACACTTCTGTATTCTGTTTATTTACACCAGTTCAGGTCTAAACTTCCATGTTTTTTAAAAACATTAAGTGAAATTTTGGCCACCTTGTAGACAGTGAAACTGCCATGGGTTTTCATGTGATTTGCCATCCCTTTTCCAACACAAGCAACTTAAAACAGAAAAGAGAGAACAGGAAAAAGGACCTATCAAAGTGGCAAAACTTGAGTTTTAAAAACAGAAAATGGGTGTGATGACTTGCTTTACGATATGTCCCACTTCGAAAAGTGAAGGTAGATGTGGTTTGTCTTTGTTTTATTCTGCTCGCTCAGTGCTATTGGTTTGTTCCTGCTCAGAAAAGGGGGACAGTAACTCCAGTTGATGCTCTGATTGAGGGAGACAGAAAACTCTTCTGGTACTGTAAGAACTTCCTCTGAGTTGTGTGTGTGTGTTTTTTCCTCGCTGAGAATTTATGACTGGTGATTCAGAAAGTGAACCGGTGTTTGTTTTCCTTTTCGTATGATACTCCACATTGCCTATGTTCCAGGAAACATGACATAGCTGTTATTGCTAGAAATGAGCTTTTCACCAGTGGTTTACATTCAGAACTGGCTTCTGAAGGAAGGAATTCCTGGCAGCGCTCCTCCAACTGTATGGTTGTGTCCCTTGCAGTATCCCTGGACATTTTTTTTTCCAGATTTGCAAATCCAAACAGTAGATAATTAAGAATTGCAATTTTGGACAGGGGATTGTGTGTCTATTTTGCCTCCTCTCCTCACTTCTATTAATCTCTGAAACAGCTTAACACTTTGCCCAGTGTTTGCATTCTGCAAGATCCAGAAGAATTTGCAACCATTTATGGCCATGCACCCTCAGTGGGGCAAAATGGCATTGCTTCATTGGCAACCATGTGGGTGAATTCTGCCTGTGCAAGTGGATGCAACACCATCAGATCCACAAGAGATTCAAATCATTTTTATAACAGTTCTATCTAGCATACAACAACTTTAGGAAAAACTGAGGGAAATTATAACTGATGTACTAGAAATGACCAGTTGTGTTAGGAAACTTAAATTCTTTTGGTGTGTTGATAGAAGAACAAGAAGAGAGGACACAGGGAGATGGAAAGTGGTGTATTCACGGGAAGATTCATTAAAAGGCATCTTATGAAGCTCTGAATGGAAACAAAAATGAAAACCAAAGGAGAGAAGGAAGCAAGAATATTCAAGTACCTCTGCAATCTGTTTTGCATTTCTATGCATCATAATGGATATATCCAAAAGAAAGACAAATCATTCCAAGTACCAACAGAGATGGACGATATTTTATCAATACTTTTCCCTCCACAATTATCATCGAAATTTTGAAATTAGTTGGCCTAGAACAGCAATTCACTAAACACCATTTCATTTTGCTGGTTTTGGCTGGCATCAGTCTGCCCTGTGGTGTCTATCTGGGTCTTAAGGAAATTGCAAGCGGTTAACAAATAAAAGCCTAATTGTGCCAGATGTGGGACATTTTGGCAACATTTGCATTCCAACAGTCTGATCACAACTCCTTTATTCATTCATTTCAGGGAACAAAACCTTGTAACAAAGTCTTCTTGGAAACAGCACCAAAATTGATGCTTTTAATTAAGAAAACAAAGAAAAAGAGCAAATGAAAGGAGTATTTACAATTGAGGCTTTTTGGTCTGACTTTTCCTACTGGAAAGTTGGAAGAGGTTATTGAAAAGAGCACTTTTTTGCCCGCGTCTAAACATTTTTATTACAAAGAATAAATGTATTTCCTGGACTATAAAAAGAAAAAATACAAGGCAAAGCAGCTTCACTTTCAGTGGTAATTTTTTAAGCCATTTAAAGAAAACAGACAGAGTGCTCTGATCTATTTGGAGGAGGTTAACAGACCGTGTAGCTGTGACCACAGCCTCTAGTCTTAAAACATTGTGCATCCTACCAGCCAACAATTCTACCCACCCGGGACTTACCATATAGAAGTAGACTCAGAACACTGTGTAACTGACACTTCTTTGTGTTGCACATTTGATATTCAGTTGAACAACATCTTTTTTTTTCTTTCTCTCTCTCTCTTTTTTTTCTTTTTAGTTTTACAGACCCCTAAGAACCCCTCAAAGCTCATTTGCTGTGACTAAAGCTGAGTAAATAGTAATTTTTGTCTCTCTTTTACTTATTTTCCATCATGTATTTCTCATGAGCAATTTTATCAATTTTCAGTCTTGGCTTGGCTGCCCTGGAAATATCAGAGTGCTTTGGTGTCCTCAGAACACCCAGACTCTTTATTCTTAGTGTTGAAGCAACCATTCTTTGCACCTGCTCCAGGCTGAGTCCCGGTGCTAGAACTGCAGAACAGCATTCGTTAGTCAAGTTTGCATAACTGGAAAATAAATAAGGAAATAAATAAATAAAACCAAAGCAAACAAAAGTTTGCACACACAAACACACACAAAACCCAACAAAATACAAAAACCAGGCAAATTATAGGTGAGAGAGATAACAGCTAAAGTGTTCACATGTTGGACGGGAATGTAGTCCCTGCGTTAATGAGCAGTTAATTGTTCTAACCATAAAGAACAGATTTTATAGCAGATAATAAGAAAAGTCTCTCAGAAGACACACGGCCACTCTAATGAAGATGGGGACTTCATATTCTGTCCCAAATAAGCAAAAGAGGGGATGTGAACACAGGTTTTCTGCATTTTGTCAAATAGTTTGGCACTGGCCTGTAAAATTGGCATTGTTACAGTTTCTGCTAATGCTGCTTTGTGAAAGATTAGGTGTGTTTGCACTTAAAAGATGATGTTTTTCTAAGTCTGTGTACCCTACGGTGCTTTCTGAACACTTTAGCACCCATAATTCAAGGGACTGTGGGACCTTGGCCCTATAGGGATTAGATGGGATTTGTAGAAACTACCTTCTTAACATAGGCTTATGAAAGGTATGTCTGGATTATACATTAAACAAACAGAAATATTCTTTGCCTTGGAAGTTAACTGGCATGGGACAACTTGAATTTATGCTCACTAACTCACTGTCCTCCAAAACAAAGTGGTTGTGTCCAACAGCAAGTTGGTTGTCACAGAGCCTGTGTTGCACTCCTTCCTTGCCAAAACAGCAAGGCCCAATTCTTACCACATATGGGGACTGTTCTGCAGTCTAGATCCCAGACTATGTCTGGGAGAATAGTGGTCAGCCTGTACCAAAACCATGCCAGGCACCATATACACCAGTGGTAGTGGTTGATTTAATAGCATAGATGTTGCTAGGTGGCTCTTAGGCCACTTGGAAAATCCAGGCCTAGACTGAGCCCTCACCATACCCAGCGTTAATAATTGTAGAAAGAAAATTCCCAGTTCCTGGTCTTTGACATCTAACTCAAGCATTTGAGAAGATAACTCCATTAGTCACTTCTCTGTGGGAAATGGGTGGGGAAGGAGGTGCCACGTTGGCATGAGAGCCGTGTCTCTAGGGCTCAGACCCAACAAATGAGAAACTGGGATTCAAGTCTCTGCACAGCTTGAGAAGAGTAAACCTTCGAACACCTCCATGTCAGGAAGGTATTGAGCTGCAATGTTGAGGGTTACGATGTGGGAGGTGTCCCTTTTTGGCCTAGAGGATCAGAAGTTTTCTCTGGGAGTGGGTGATAGACACTCAGAACACCCAGTATCTGGGGTTATGGCACTGGTGCAAAGATGAAGCTGCTATTTGAGGGAGTTGTCAATGTCTGAGCTTGTAAAACACACCAGGCAGGTTTAAGTCTGATGAAGTAGCTGCAAATCCTAATAAAATCCCTGTAATAGCACTTACGAACACTATTAGAAGAGGAGACTTTCAGTGCAGAGATTCTGACGCGATCTGCAATGCTACAGAGTTACTGTTTTTGAACGAAAGTTGATCCACAGTTTTCTGCAGCGCCGGGGAGATCAGCAGTGATGAATAGAATATACATATGTTTTTACATCACTAAGTGGCCCAAAGGCCATTTGCCATCTGGCTCTTATTTAATAAACAAAGTGAATCAAATTAGACCAACAGAATAGTCAAGGACTCATTTGACTTTCAGATGGGGTTAAGTACACACATCCCTCAACATCCTGAGGAGAAGTATTTTCAACACAAATAGACACTGGAGAAGGCTTTCAATGGCAGCTTTCAATATTTATTTCAGTGGAGAATTACAGGAAAAAGGAAAAACAGGCCTTGAATTAATCATGTTCAAAATAACACATTAGTAAACACAGACAAGTTGAAGAGGGCATCTGATTATTGTATAATTATATAATACCTGGTGAGAGACATCCAGAAATATAATTACTCCAATTCCAGATTTTAATGCAAGAAAGTTGCTGTGGAACATCTCTTCTAACTCTCTGTAGATCACTGACCTTATCATTTCATCCAGTGGTCTCTGCATTGGATCCCTTAACTTCCCTTCTTCTCAACTCTGCCTTCCAGAAAGGCACCTTTATGTGCAGATTAATCTACACATTTACTTTTAGCAACCAGACTTATTCAATCAAAACATAGTATGATCTCATCTCATTACATTTTCTCTCGTTCTTTAAAACCATGCTGACGGGCACCAGTGGTAATTTTATGTATGAATTCCTTATTGGTTGGATTCTGTACTGTCTCTTCCCTAAGCCTTCCTGAATTAATATCAGATGAATTAATGCATAGCTATGCCAGTTATTCCGTTTTTCCATCGCGAGCAAGGAAAGAGATCCAGAAAACCAGGTTTAATATAAAAACCTAAGACTGGCCATTCCAGGTCTTGTCTAAAGTTACCCCTGTCACCATATCCTATCTTCAGCTGTGGCCAGCAGCACTTACGTAGGCAAGACTGTATGAATAGGGCAAACATACAATAATGATTCACTAATAAATTTCCTATATTTGTCTTCTCTGTGATATGCAGTAGTCATCCTCATACTCTCCCTCGGCAAAAGTATCAGCCAGTCTGGTTTTCCAGGGTTCAGGCCCAGGCAAAAAGGCAGGAGGTCAGGAGTCTATTTATGACCTCTGAAATCAGTTGCACATGTCTGGGGAAAGGCTTGCTTTGCTTAGGAAACTGCCAAGGCATTAGTCCTGCAGCCAGCCAGCTCTCTGGAGAGCTATCTGGGCCTACTGACTTGCAAATGTATAACTCTAGGAGATAGATAGTATTAAACACAATTTTTCATTACAGGTGGGGTGGAAAGTTGTTTCTCATGATATGAATCCGGCTTCCTGTTAACTACAGAACACAAATATGTATTGAATGCTCCGCCATCATTCCTCCAGGCTTGATCATCTACGTCTGGAAATGGGCATTTATTTTTATTACGATGTCTGTCTTTTCTAAAAATACTCAAAACAAATTCCTAGAGTCCTGACAGCTGCGGAATGTAGCTTCTCTCATCATATTTATCCATTTAATGCCTTCAAAATTATTGGCCCCCTGCCTTCTTCCCCTTCCCCTCATTAGATTTTAACCTGGATTCTGCTTGAAGCTGGGCTGATACAATCATGCTTATTTTCCATTTGCCTGCCTGCTTCTCCCTGTTGCTGGTTGAACTTGCTGGCCATACCAGATAGAAGGGGATTAGACACTTACAGGGCTTATAGATGTTGATGATTGATTAAAGGAGTGAAGAATAAGATGTAGGCAGTTATATTTCAGTCCCTCATCTCTCCTGAGATTAAAGCTAGGCAGTCAGCAAGGATGGCCCTCCTGGCTCACTGTCTGGAGCATCACATGGAGTGGAGAGGAGGACATGGGCAGCATGTGGCAGCAGGGAAGGAAGAGGATTCTACATGTATGGAAGAAGCTGGGCCACCATGGTGAGGTGGGGACAGTGTGCAGAACCCAAGTCTGTGAGGCTGCTTTCTTAGCACTACTGATAATGCTGCAGTGCTGCTATAAACAAAAAATTATCTTGTTTATGTATTTTGCTTCTTGCAGTGTTCCTTTTGTCTGCAAGTCATCTTGGTTTTTATAAAAACACTTTTTTTTTTTATACTGGGAGGTATAATCATATTCTATGATTCCATTTAACTGTAAGGAAAGTAGGTGATCAACCCCCTACACTCAGCACTGGCAAGGCTGCACTGAACAGTACTGTGTTCAGTTTTGGGTTCCTCACTACAGCAAAGACATGGAGACCCTGGAGCGTGTCCAGAGAAGGGCAGTAGAGAGGTGAAGGGTCTGGAGCACAAGTCTGATGAGGAGCGGCTGAGGGAGCTGGGATTGTTCAGTCTGGAGAAGAGGAGGCTCAGGGGAGATCTCATCACTCTCTACAACTACCTGAAGGGAAGTAGTGGCGAGGTGGGAGTCAGCCTCTGCTCACAGGTAACAGTGGTATGATGAGAGGTGATGTCACATGTGAAATCACTGATGAATATTAATTTACAAAGCAGATCTACATTCACAGTGGTTTTCTACAGTCTAATAGCATCACATAGATCTTACAAAGCATGTTTTATAGAATTACAGAATCATAGAATCCTTAGAGTTGGAACCGACCTTTAAAGGTCATCTAGTCCAACTTCCCTGCAATCAACAGGGACATGCATAGCTCAATCAGGTTACCAAGGGCCTGATCCAGCCTCACTTTGAAAGTCTCCAGGGTCAGGGCATCCATCACATCTCTGGGAAACCTGTTCCAGCGCCTCACCACCCTCACTGTAAAAGACCTTTTCCTTATATCCAACCTAAATCTCCCCTCTTTAAGCTTGAAGCCATTTCCCCTTGTTTTATCACCACAGACCCTGCTAAAGAGTCTGTCCCCTTCTTTCCTGTAGATCCCCTTTAGATACTGACAGGCTGCTATCAGATCACCTTGCACCCTTCTCTTCTCCAGGCTGCACAACCTCAGCTCTCTCAGCCTGTTCTCAGAGGAGAGGTGTTCCATCCCTTGGATCATTTTTGTGGCCCTCCTCTGGATGCACTCCAACAGGTCTATACAAAAGCAATATTGTAGATGGAAGAGAGAAATGAGAGCAGCTAATCTATTTTATCTTCTCTTTGACCACCTGCTGGAGCTGAAAGAAGGGATTGCATTTTGGGAGAGGTCAGGATTATTGTCATGCAGCAAAACAAAGGGAAGCAACTTGATGACAACCTCCCACCAAACTGGGAGAATCAGACAAAGTCTCCTGTATGTCTTCAGCTTGAATGTCACACTTTGTTATCTCCCTCCCTTGCAGGCAAGAGACCACTTGCACAAGTCACTTACTGGCAGATGTGATCAAAAAGGGTAGAATTTCTTGCTCATAAGAAGTGTATTGTGCTCAAATAGCTGGGAATAGTTCAAACCGTCTTCTAAATGGAGATGCAAGTCCCTGTCATAATTTATTTATTTAAGCTATTTATTAAGTAATACAAATATTTTTTTTCTTGTAGTCTATAAAATACAAATATTTCCCAATTAAACAGGGCTAGGACTAAGTAAGCACTACACTCAATAGCTATGTTCCTGACAGGGGCTGTACTGAAACGCAGCACAGTTAAGCAGTGTCCCTTTGAGGGCTGAAGGGGTGGTTTTTAGGACAGTGTCTGGGAAGGCAGGAAAGGCACAGCGTGATGACAGGAAGGGGCTTCTCCCATGAAGGAATGGAGAAAAGCTGCTGGGCTCCAAAGTGACTCTGAGCTCCCAGTGTCTCTGAGCTTGCATTTGGAAATCAAGGAGCCCGCTCTAGTTTATAGCCACGGATGTTTTAGCTCATAGCTGGATTTCACATGTCCATTTACATAAGCCTCACACTTGCCCATGACTGTATGAGGTTAGCTGATATGAATCACCTCCCAGCCTTCCATGCAGGCTGACATGGAGAAGGGTGGGGTTCCTGGTCTTGTTTTCCTGCTAGCAGCTGGGGATGTGAATGGGGGAGAGCAAGGACACACCTTGCAAAATTATGGCTGGAGATGATAAAGAGTTTATCTTCCAAGGAAAGAGTGGATTTCGTATCAGACCAGCAGCTACTAAAGAGCCAACAGGTTGGGTAGGGATTGAAAGATGCAGGACGTGATTCCAGTCATCATAGGGATGGTGTCTTCATTATCATAGAAACACAGAATCATTAAGGTTGGAAAAGACCTCTGAGATCACGAAGTCCAACCCAACCCAACCCCCACCATGCCCACTGACCACGTCCCTCAGTGCCACATCTCTATGGTTCTGGAACACCTCCAGGGACGGTGGCCCCACCACCTTCCTGGGCAGCCTGTGCCACTGCATCACCACTCTTTCTGAGAAGAAATTGTTCCTAACACCCAACCAAATCAGAGCTCTGAGATACTTCCATTAGTGTGATACCTTTGGGCAAGGTATCAACTCTTCTCATTTAGTGCAGAATGCAGAACTTCTTCAGAGCTTTCAGGAGCAGCTGACTTACCAGGTGCTTAGGAAGGTTCTTAGGAAGAATTTCTTCCTAACATCTAACCAAAATCTAATCTTTTTTTAGTTTAAAGGCAATTCCCTTGTCCTATCACTATGTGCCCATAAAAAACTCAACCTCCTTCCTGCTTATAAGTACCCCTCAAGTACAGGAAGGCCACAATAAAGTCTCCCCAGGGCTTTCTCTTCTGCAGGCTGAACAAGCCCAACTCCCTCAGCCTGTCCTCGTAGGAGAGGTGCTCCAGCCCTCTGAGCATCTTCATCCTTCTTGTGCTGGAGACCCCAAGTACACAAATATGGCCTCACAGGGGCAGAGCAGAGGGGGACAATCACCTCCTTTGCCCTTCTGGCCACTCCTCCCATCCCTCCCTACCTTGCCTGTCTCTTCTAAAAAGCTTTTAGCCCTCAACTGTATTATTCCAGTTGTGTGATTATTCATCTCACAGTGTTTCTGTGATAGCAGTTTGGTCACAGTTTTCTAATTGCACCAAGGTTTCCATCTCCTCCTGCTTATTTCTCATGCTTCATACATTGATATACATCTGGGCTAGTGGCTGCATTACCTTCTTGAAGGAACCCTCCTAACTTCCTTTGGGACAAATCTGAGGATTTCCCCTGCTGCCTCCTAAAGTGACAGTGTTCCTTGTCTCTTCTCTGTCACTCAGCAGTACATCCCCTTCTCTCATCACATCTAGTTTAAAGCTCTAGTGATCAGTACAGCCATCTTGGCAACATAGTGTGGCAATCTAATTCAGATGTCACCTTATAGCACCCCAAGTGGCCCTGTAGATGTCTGTCTGACAGAACAGAGACACATATGCCCCTCAGCCGTGATGAAATTATAAGTAAATAGCCATGAGGTGAGAGATCTGCTTTAAGTAACTCAGGCAGGGAGTTTGGATAATTTTGATTACCTAAAGACAGGCTGGCCATTTAACTGAGAACTTTATCCATTAAGAAAGATTTGTTTGAAACCACTTTAATGTTGGTGTAGATAACCCAGGTTTATACTTCAATAATGGGAGATTAAAAGTGGCTCTGGCTTTTTCCTTCAAAAGGGATCAAAGTGTAGCACAACCGGACTGCCTAAGACCAATCTGTACACCAGAAGGCTATTTCTCCACCAGGGAATTAGAAAACAGATGTCATCCATTCCTGGGAAAGCAATGAAGTGAAGAACTGTGGTCCAGGATCAAAGACCCAGAACCAGAGTTCGAGATTCATTCAAAGCAATAACCCCCAAAGCCATTTGCATTTCAGTCCCTTCATGTCAGGATCACATTAAAACCAGATGCAAAAAAAGATATCTTTCTGGCTTCTAACATCACAGGGAACTGAGTACGCAGCCCCCAGTCCCAAGGGAGCGTTAGCAGCAGGGGTTATCAGGGAATCAGATGGAGGCTGCATCCCTCAGCAGCAACCTCAGGCACCAGCACTGATGTTGGCGTGACAGGGCAGAAAGAATCGGTATGTGCAGAGGAATGTGTTTTCCCATCTGCAGAGCAGACGTGGGGCTAGGAGAGAGGCAGTGAGTGTGTGAAGTGTTCACTCCACTAAATGCCAACTCATGGCTGTGGCACACCAGCTGACCTCACTGCTTTGAGCCCACCCTTTGAACAATGTTGTTTCTGCTGACAGCCCCCTGGCTCTGCTCCATCCCCAGGATCAGGTGTCTGGAGACTTTAATTTGCCACATGGATAGTGAGTTTGCCCACAGGATCTTGAAAAGCACAGCATGAGGCTGTTATAACACAGAGGAGAGATCAGATGATGCGGGTAGACTTCCACTTCAAGAAGCGTGAATGTGACTGAGATCATCACATTCCTTAGACACCTTCTTTCCAGTAAAGGAAAACTAAGCTAAATCTGTGGAGGAAGTTTGATCACTTCAGGCTAGACCCTCAGGAAGTATAACTCAGCATCACTCCCACGACATCTGTGGGACCATGCTGCTTGTCACCAACAGAGAGGTTGGCTCCTCAGACTACAGAAAAAGACAAAGGTTGGAGCAAATTGATCAAGGCTGGAACGATGTAATTAATCTTTCAGCTGTAGGGAAGCAGGGAACTTGACTAGATGAAAGACTTGTTGGTGCGTTCAGATGTGAACAATGTAACCTGGTGGTGCAAGTGTGACATGGGAGCTATGTGCACATGAGGCCTGTGGTCGTATTGTTGAGTGAAAAATGCCAGGGAATATTCCTAAAAGCCAGAAGATGGCTAAGTCTATACTACTGAATTGTTAGCATGTCCTCTGGCACAGCTTCATTCTGGGCCAGTTGGCAGCCTTCTAAATAAAATCCTAATATGCAATTTGAGCTTAGTACAACGCAGGGACAATTCCCAATATTCATTTTGAGATATTTACCACTGCTCTGTGTTTGGAAGAACGTATTACGAAGCCAGTACCACAGAGTGCCTGGGAGAGAACAGGAAAGTGGTCTTCTCTCTGCTTCTTCCTTCCTACCTCAATCCCACTTAAACATGGTTTGGAGAGTATGACTGACCAAGTGTTGTGAGCTGCAGTGGGTGACTGGCATTTTCTGCATAATCTCAAAGTGAATCTCAGTCAAAACCCACAGATCCTCAGGAAATTTTATCTAAAAAGAGATTTATGTTTACTTACAAAAGGCCGCTGGTCATTGGAGAGAGTGATAAATCCCACTGCATTGTGACCTTTGCAGCACTTAACCAGGCACTGTGACCTTAAGCAATTCAGCAAGGTCATTTCTAATTTGGAAAAGATTTGGAGAGGGACATGAATACTTCCTTCCACTGCCTGGAAGAAACACTGGAATGATGCTTCTGCATCTTAATCCGTATTGTAAATAAAAGTGGTAAGAGTAACCATCAAATAAAACTGAAATATTTGCATACTTGCAAATGAAATTAGAGAGTTTTCAATCAACATGCCATTTGGTGTAGGGATTTGCAAAGTGTGGCTTTGTCTTAAAATTGGGGATCACTGGGGAAAAAAAGAAAAAGCATTGCTGAGGTTTAAACAAAGGCAACAGCTGAAGCATGAGAAAATAAGACTAAAGGAGAGAGCGGTAGGTATATAGTGGATTTGCTCCCAAAGGATGCCAGAGAATTGGAAGCTTTCACGATATTTTTAACTGCAGACAGGTTTCAATTACTCATACATGTTTGGGAACCTCAGAGTGAAATGTGGTAACTGTTGTCTCTGTTCCTATTGCTGACATTATTGTTATTTTTACAGTTATGCTTTGAATTCATTGTCAGAAGCAGAACCCAATCATGCAAGGTTATCTAATAATGACAGAAGCAATGGAAAGCACTTGTTCCAAAATCAACTCCTTCACACAAAAATTGTGATGGGGAGGGGTGAAATAAAAATGAAGGGAGAAAGAAACTGCAGATAAAGCAGTACAAAAAGTTTTCTTTAGGACAGATGGATAGGTAGACAGATGCTGACAAACCAAGAGGACTGAACACTGGGATGAGGAACAAAAGATCCTACATATTCATTTCTACTCTCACACAGGCCAGCTCTTGAAAGAGAGAAAGAAATAAAAAGATGTCAGGAAGGAAGAGGGTAAGGGATGGAGGAAGGAATGGAAGGATAATGAAAGGGTTGAATGATTATAATACATCCCTTTCCCCTCCACTCAAAACACATGGCAGCACTGGTGAGGCAATATATGATTTCCAGCTGTGTAAAGCCACAAACACTCATACATTTTACAAATATTTAACTCCAACAGATACCCTTGAAGAGCTGTCCTTGCTTTGTCCTCATAGTCAAGCAAAGTACTTCTTTAAAAAAAAGCTTTTACAATTCAAATCTTGGTCAGAACTTATATCTAGAGTGAGTGATGCCCTTGATCGTAGTTTTCTTCTCTTGCAGCCTGGTCAAGGCTGTTGTAGGCAATAGATCTGCAGGCAGAGGGGTACTCAGTAGGCAGACAAGCCAACAGCCAGCCCAAAATAAGAGCCTTGCATTTACTGAGAACGTGGAGGACCAATAACTCTCCCAGGTCTTTACCAGGTGGGGATCAGTAGTACCAAAATATCTAGCTGTTTCTGTAAAGAGATACACATGGTCTGGAACTTCTCTGAGCATGTCCAGCACTGTCTATTGGGACACAATCTCTACATATCAAACAGTGGATGTTTCCCCTAAGTAAAAATAGTCTGCCTCCATTTATCTCTCCATTGCTGGCTATGGCCAATGTCCCCATCCGGATGTGAAAGAAGGAGGATGTCTGTGTGGATGCCTCATGGCTGGTACAAGAAAAACATTGCTCTGCTGTGGGCTGAATAAGCAACACATGATGGATTTCAAAATGGATTTATAGGCCCCTTTCAGCAGTGCTTTAGATATCATGAGAGGAGGTGTATGTATACACCTAAATGTATAAAATTGGAGAATCTATATGTGGCTGTAACATATACTATCTTATCCAAAAGTTAAGAGAGCTTGGAAAGAAGCAATTAAGGACTGATGGATTTTCATTTGCTTTCTACAGCAAGCTGAGAAATCCCAGCTCTTGTCAAAGTGAGAAAGTGTCAGTAGGGAGGAATAAGGGGAATGGAAGAGGGTTCCTGAGTGCAATAGCTATTGCATTAGTTAGAGTTCAGTGGTTGAATTGCCTTGTCCTCACCAGCAAGAGCTCTGATTGATAACACTACAGTCTTAAATACATTCCTATGCACTTGCCACGGGTAGCAAAACTGCTCTTGTGGAGAGTAATGTCAAGGGAAAAAGAAAACCATGAGCTTAGTTGATCTACACTGGTTCAAGTGAATCTCCATACACTGTCTTCAGCCTGAATATATTCCTGACTGTGACAGTTATGTGGCCAGTGAGAGGAGGCTGGGCAATAATTTATTAACTCAACTGTATTTCTTGTGTGGCTTTGGGCAGATCATCTTCTTGTGTCTAAACTTTCTGAAGAAGGGAAAATCTTACCTGCAGGAAGGAGGGAGACTAGATATACTGATGAGAGCGATGAGAGGTGGCAGACATCCTCAATCCAGTATTCTGGTTGTTGCTTCCCATTGATACCGATGACATCAAGTAAGTACTCATTAAACAGGCCATAATTTTGCAGGCCCCTTAGTTTCTACATTGGTGAAATACATCTGAACCACTTCGGATTATTTTCCAGGACGAATTAGGCTGATCTATAGTTGACATCTATAATTTAATGAATTCAGCATTCCTGACTCCCAATTCCACTTTCATGAGAGATAATTGATAATGTTGCATAATTGTTCAGAGAAGCATGCCTCTTTATCGACACTGGTAGCAACAAGTGCTGGGGCAATGTTATGGCAAACAGAAACCCCATGTAGCACTGTTTTGGGAAGATCTATCTTTGACAAATTGTGTCTCCAATTGATCAGATTATTTTGCGTTTGGTTTTTGGGTACGCCTGCCTGACTACTCTTATCAGATATTTGTCTTTGCATTTCCAAAATATTTCCAGGCAAAAGAAAAGCCTGGAGTTTAACTGAACACCAGTAAATTATCCACTGAAAACTTCCAGAAAAGTAGACTTGGAAAAATTCTCCAGAGCCTTTGTGCAAAGTCTTCTGGCATTATAGACAGCTACATTCATTGAGATGAAACAATCTCTTCAAGTTTTTCCATTAAACTTGGGATATGTATTACATCCTCTTTTTTTTTCTTTTTTCTTTTTTTTTTTTTTTAAGATGAATTTAGTCTGGAAGTCATATCTAAAGAACTAAATCTTGTAAGTAAGCTCTTATCTGTAACTGAGGTGAATGAGTACAGTGTTTAATGAGCTCATAGATGCAGCAGTGATAGCAATAGATCAAATAGAACATTGCTGGACAATGGGTTACATAGTGGACCACAGTTCAGCAAGGATTTGTTTATGACCCTTCAGTTTGACCATTTCATTGTTTGGATGCCTAAGTTGTCTGTCTTTAAAGCAGCAAACAGACTAGAGACTGCCTGGTTTGGATAAGAAAGAGCTTTGTTAATCTCAAATTGTTAGGACCTATTCTTCATTCTATTGTTGGCAACATATCCAGAAAGCAGGACATGCTGTCACAGAAGGAAATAAAGAGATGGATGGATGTCTTTGTGGAAGAGCCAGGTGGTTAAGTGAGACAGCTGGCCACAGACAAACAGAAATTATGGCTAATGATCAAGCCAGGTACCAGCCAGAGTCAACAAACTCCATACTGGCTCATTCCAAGCTTAGTGTCTAAACTAAGCAGGGCACCCTGATGTGCATGTAAACCTCCAAAGTCCTCCTCTCCTGGAAAATGTTTTTCCTTCTCTAATTTCATGCAGCAGACGTCTACATTTCCAAGAGCAGCACCGATGACATGTTTTAGAGTCTAAACAGCAGAACAAAATGGAGAGGAAAGAAAAGGTTCTCATCTGATTACTCAAAAGTGCCAGTATTAACATCAGAAGTAAAACCTTCTGATGGAATTTCATCTTCCATTCATTGTCCCTCAGACCCTTCCTTTTCGTTTGTTTTATGGCATCCTTAACTCTTCGATATAGGAAGTCAATGCAAACATCCCATCTCCCTGACAGATGTCCAGGAAAGGATGCTTCTGAACTTGTGGTTCATCCTGAAGGCGTTCATACCGGAGGAGGAAATTTCTTTTGTGCAAGGAGGTCAAAACTTGTAGGCAAGACTGCTACGAAAGAATATGCCTCCTTCCTTATGTCAAAATTAATTCCTTTTTTTTTTTAATAAAGTACTTTATTAAATATAAATCGATTCAGAGTAGAGACAGGTTTAGACACTAAATATTTGGAGAAAATACTTGGAATGCTTAAATCTGGTTTCCTGACTCATTTAAATCTGTTTTCCATAACAAAAAACAGTAACTCCCATTTCAAGACAAAAAAGCCAAATCCTCCATCAGCCGAACTTGACTATCGCTCATAGAATGACACCTCCTTGTGGTGTCATGACCTCAGGTGACATCAACACACCTCGTGTTCAGGCAACTTGTTCCTCAGTTTAAAATCATGTAGAATCACAGAATGGTTTGGACTGGAAGGAACCTTATAGCCTGTCCAGCCCAACCCCTCACCTGAGCAGGGACATCTCCCACAAGCCTGAGTCCAACTTGGCCTTGAGCTCTGCAGGGATGGGGCACCCACAGCTGCCCTGGGCAGCCTACCTCGGGGCCTCACCAACCCCAAGGTGAAGAATTTTATCTTAATATCTAATCTAAATCTCACCTCTTTTAGGTTAAAACCACTAGTCTTTGTCCTATTGCCACACTGCCTCTTCCTTTCAAGATTAGAGATTTCTTTGCCAGACTCTCAGTGATAAGACTTTGCATGAAACACCAGAAACCTCTGAAAGCTCAAACAGCCAGCAAAGCAGAGAACCCCCAGGCTTGCCCTTTACCCTGCAAATGCACACATTTTCTTTACCAATACCAGGAATCCCAAGGGCTCCCCCCCTGCTAATAAAGGTAAGTATGTACATAAACGTTTGCAAGGGCGGGGGTTGATGAGGTGTTAAGTGGAAATTTCTTTACTTAGCAGTGTTGATTTGTGAGTCTTAGGGGAAATATGCCACGGACCTCTGTGAAGAGGCTCTGGATTGATTTTACACTTATCCACTTGTGTCAGCCAGAGTGGTAATAAATAAATGATAGTAATGATTATATTTTTGCTGTGTCACAGTACTGGAGACCCCAGCAGCTATCAAAAGGAACAATGCTATCTCAATTTTTCAAATGTATTTCTAATGGAAGAGTAAGCTACTGAGGATGGAGGCCAGGTTTCTCCATATCCTGAAAGGCTGCACTCTGAGCACTGAAGGAGTTACTAAGCCAAGGCAGCCTGCATTTAAATAAAACTTATCATGCATACTTCTACTATTGAAAGCCAGGCTGGCTGGAATGCTGGGGTTAGCCAGATTACATTTCATAAATGCACGCCTGACAATTTCACTTACCTAATCCTTACTTTCAAAGAAAAAAATATGCCAGTGCCTCTTTTGCACAACAAATGGATCCTATTAAGTCAGAATAGCCTTGGTTTTAACTTCATAGTTTCAGGCTTCCTGGTAGTGTATTGCGTGGTTTATACCTCAGTAATTCATTGAGTATAAACCTAAAATAAAAATATATGTCCGGGTTTTAGCTAGGGTATGCTCTATTATTTGGGTGGGGTGTAGCGGGGGTTATGTTTGTGCACTTGAAAAGTAAATATGAATATTTATATGTACAATTTCACTGATTCAAACTGGCCAGCTCTCTGGTAGGTCAGAAGTTCAATTCCGAAATCATTTGAGGTTCAAGTTTTTCATGTCTTAGGATCTGTTTGGTATGAAATGAACTGAATTTTTCCCTATGCTGCTCCCCACCCATATCCTGGTGAGATTAATCTGGTTCATATGCCTCTGCACTGGCCTGGGTTTTCAACCCCTGATAATGTGCTTTCATGTTTAGAGAAGATTAGCAGGGTGGCTGAGTTGGAGCAAGTTAGAAATGAGACAAGATCATCCCTCCCCAACTCAAAGGCTATCTATCTCAGATCAGCTTGTCCTCCTGGAGCCTGTGCTGGGGGATGCAGTCAGAGATGGGCAGAAGAAAGTGGAATTTGCCCACATTTAATGCCACACAGAAATTGTTTCTGTAACTGTCCAACCATGTAGATTGCAACAATAGAACCATTATAACTTCTTCAAATTTTATCTGCAAAGAAAGTGGATTTACTTGCTTTATGGCACAGGCTCATCTTCACTTGCACCCTTGAGTCAAGGCTCTTATGTCATATCCCTGGAGGTGTTCAAGGCCAGGTTGGATGGGGCCGTGGGCAGCCTGGTCTGGTGGGGGCAACCAGCCCATGGCAGGAGGCTGGAACTGGATGATCTTTAAGATATCTTCCAACCCATACCATTCTATGATTCTATGATTCTTTAAGAAGATGGAAGGATTGTTAAATGTGAACTGCAGATTCTTACCTCACAATCTAAGTCCTGTGCAGCTTATTATCCAAAACATTTTTTAGAAGAGGAGAAGGGAGAGCTGCTCCACAATACAAAAAGAGAAATGATAGGTCACTTTTTAAAAATGGTTAGAGATATGGAAAGATCCCAGCTGAGCTACTGTAAAATGACTTGATTTTTCAAAATATAGTAAATATATGCATATGAGAAACAGATTTTTTAGGTCTCTTCTTTTTGGATCCATACGTATCCAAAGCTTGCCAGTCTAATATTTCTGGGATAGATTTTCTGCCTCAGTTTTTCTGGTTCAGCAAGCAAATAGCGAGTTTTCCCTAAAATGATCATTTCTGCAAGCTGTAACAGCCTCTCTTTACCTTTCCGTGATGGAATGCATCCACACAGCTTTTCATTTCCTTTAAAAAAAAGAAAAAAAAAAAAGAAGTGCACATGTCAAATAAAAGCAGCTGAAATTAGAATGAACAATGCCACAAAATTGCCTCTCCCTTTTCACCTCCTGCTTTGGTCATAAATTTCATTGCATGTGATGTTTTCAAGTTTCATTGCTTTTCTTCTGTATCAGAATGGCTTTTTCTTTCTTCTTCTTTTTTTTTTTTTTTTTTTTTTTTTTTTTTGCATAAATTGGTAATTCCAAATAAATGGGAAAATGCTTCCCGCCCTGCTTTAGCAAATATTGTTTTTTTCCAAAGCATGAAAAATGCCTGGAAGGAAGGGTGAGATGGATAAAAAGTCAAAGGCCTGCCGAGAAGAGTGCATGGGCTGCAGGTTCTCCTCTCTTAGTTCAATAAGCCTTACAAAACCATTTGTTCCTGAAAGCCATCGACAGCAAAACCCCACCAGTTCCACTGTGGCCAGGCTCCTCCCTTTGGATTTCTATGGATATCTCCGTTCCTGTGGCTGGTGAGTTCTGAAGAATAACAAATAATGGCTTCATCTGCAGGAGGAAACTGAAGAGAGTTAAGCTGCAGCTCAGGCATTTCTCTGGCCCTGAGTTGCCTGCAGGGAAACAGTCTCTGAAACATGCCCAAGGAGGCTGTGGATGTCCCATCCCTGGAGGCATTCAAAGCCAGGCTGGATGTGGCTCTGGGCAGCCTGGTCTGGTGGTTGGCGACCCTGCACATAGCAGGGGGGTTGAAACTAGATGAGCATTGTGGTCCTTTTCAATCCAGGCCATTCTATAATTCTATGATTCATTTCTGAAATACAGGAGGGTGGTGGTTGGTCTGGGTCAAAACCATGCTAGGGACTGTTGCAGCAATCTACTTGTCTGAGGGATGGAGTTCCAGTGTCTGGGAATCTTCTCTGGTGCTGATCTCTCTTTTTTTTCCTTGGATAGATATGACCTCAGTGTCCTCGCAGAACACTAATGGGGGAGAAACTTTTTCCGCACCCAGACCACTGTGGTTTATTCTCACATTTCACAGATGATCTATGGGTAATTCAAGCAATGAAGCTGTTTAGAGAAAGCAGAAGAAAACCAACTGATTCCTGCCGGTGGCTCATTTCATCTTCTGTGGCCAATGCCTACTGCTGTGAGCAGACATAATGGAACATGGCAATTGGCAATCTCTGGTGGCCCATTTCTCTTGTACCTCTGGAACCTGCAGCTCCCTCAGGTCTCTTCTTTGTTGGCCCTGTGCTTTGTATTGCCTTCTGAGTTGGAGCAAAGCATTTACAACCCACCTCTGAAGCAGAAAAAAATGCATTTTATTTTTTTTAATTATTATTATTAGTTATTAATTTGTATTATTATTATTTCCAGAAGAATGTCTGTGTTTCATTCAGGCATAGATGTCCGGGCCAAGACTGGGCTCTTTTTTGTTTGTCTCTGGCATATAGGAAGACTGTCTTTGTCTGACACAGCTGTTTTTCTACACAGATGATGCAGAGATAGGGAAGACTAAAGAAAGCAGTTTTCATCCTCACAAAGCAGTCTTCACATCTAGCCAGTGATTCCTCTCCACCTGATTTTATACCAAAGGGCTGATATTAAAACAACATTCACTTCTCATGTGATCTGAGCAAAACAAAGAGAAATAAGAGCAGATCCCCAAAAAACCCGACCAGCCTGAAGGCTGGCAGAACGCCAGGGAATGTGGGGAGGATCGGACTGTGGGGTTGGAGGAATGCAGGCCTTCCTATCTCTTTTCCCAAACATTCCCGCCTGCAGCAGACTAAATATTTTCACATGCTGCTGCTGGAACACCCAGGTTCATGGTCAAACAGAGGCACAGCAAGCAGGGCCCGCTCCGTGCTCCTGGGGTGATGGTCCTCATTACAGCCTGGCCTGCAGCCAGCTGCCTGGCACCAAGTATCATGTTGCAGTTTCCTTTCCTTCATCCAACTTCTTTCAGGCTTTCATCTCCTTTCATTTCTTTTTCCCTTCTATCATCTCTCTCTATTTTCACCCTGTTTCTTGGCGGCAATTGTTTTCAACCCACTCTCCAGTTGGTTTTGTGGTCTTCATGCCCCTGAGAAAGTCTACATGTGACCTTAGGAAAACCCAGGACTTATTTGTCAGGCTTCTTCACCTAAAACAGGTAGGTAGGTGACCACAATTATTGAAGTGAGAAGTGGGCTACTAGCTGGGAATGGGCAGGATGAAAGCCATATCATAGCCTCCTGCTGAAGATTTCTACCTTGGTCTTGGACAACTCAGCAGATCTTGTCAGTCTCATGAGCTTGGACTGAGATGAAAATGGTTTCCTTACTTTACACAAAATATCCTAGATTTATTTATCATTCTGAAGTGCTTCATCATTGCATTGTATGAGACAGGAGGAACATTAGGAGGAATTTTTTCACTCAGAGGGTGGTGACGCATTAGAACAGGTTGCCCAAGGAGGTTGTGGATGCCCCATCCCTGGAGGCATTCAGGGCCAGGCTGGATGTGGCTCTGGGCAGCCTGGTCTGGTGGTTGGCGACCCTGCACATAGCAGGGGGTTGAAACTGGATGAGCATTGTGGTCCTTTTCAACCCAGGCCATTCTATGATTCTATGAACAGATAAATTCATTGGTAAGGGAGGTTTTTGGGTGAAGTCTGATCATAACCTCTCTTTGAATTTAGACAGTAATGACCAGGACTCTCTTTTGGTGGTGACCTTCACCTCCTCATGTAGAAATTACCTAGCAGATTCTGCCATACAAACATAGCTAGCTACGTGTGAGCTGGATATCCGTGACTTCATTGTGATTGGTGGGTATCTAATTAATAAAGTTGAGGAGCTGTACATCTTTTCCTAAAGCAAAGACTTATGTTTTTTCAGCCACATATGTCTATAGACTCCATGACATAAAATTACTAGCTTTTTGTCATCCATTTCAGATGTACTTGGAACTTAAGTGTCTAGTGTGGGATTCATTTGACCAAGGACAGACATTTGGGACCACCTGAAATGCCCTGGTCTATTCCATATGGACTTAGCAGATGGGAGTTTCCCATAGATCCTTGGTTGTATCTGCAAGCCCCACATAGATGACTTGGGTACTCTGAGGTCTTTCAAATATCACTGGGCACAAGGGTATGTGGGACAGAGTCCCATTCCTAATGCAGACACAGACATTATCCTGTAGACTCTTTTAGGTGTTTGTGTGCATACAGTAACTGCAATGCAGCATTGAGAACAGAGCAATTATGAGCAGGATTTCTTTTTGGACAGCATATGTGTAGTAGGAGCATGAGCAAACTGTCTTGGAAATCACTGGTTTTACCTGCAGCTTGTAGTCCATGTATTGCACAGCTGCCTTTTAGTTACCCAGTAGGAATGTGCCTTTGTGCCTAAAATGAATTCAGACACTTGCATTTAGTCAGTGAATTGTCAACTGTAGGAAAATGCAGCTTCAGTTTGACACTTGCACTTCTACATTTTACATCTGTGTTCAGATGAGATGTCTCAGACCCCTCCTTCTTTTATCCAGTCCCCCAGTGGAGACGTGGCTTTTTGTTTTGTTTGGAGGGCTTGGTGCTCCTTGCACCTGGACTAGATGGTAGTATTCAGTAGTCCTTTATGTTTATGGATGTTGGTTCCTTACTTTCTGTCAGACATGTTTAAATCAAGACTTCCCTCCTCCCTCTCCCCAGTGTACTCATTTGGCCCTTGATTTAGTGCTGAAGAAAGATTTCCAGAATCTTTCAGTAAGATACAGTTTTTCCTAACACAAGTAACTCACTTCCCATAGTACAACAGACTTTCCACCAGGAAGGAACCAGGGAATTTGGGTAGAAGGACTTTCCATTTCATGAACCTTTGTCAACAAAGTGTTACTCTGACTCTACATGCAGCCTGTTAATTGGCACTCCTTTCAAGACTGTTGCATTGACAGTTTTCTGCTGATTTTGGTTCTGGGAAGTCAACATGTATACAAAGCTGGCTCAGATAGATCTGCATGAAGCTACATTGTGCTATATGCATAATATTATCTGAAGGCATTTAATATCCCAGGCATTGGGCATTCTCAGAGACAGAATATCCCACTGGATGGATATATCCTGCTAGACAGCAAGGTGTGTTGGTGATACTTTCCAAGTCCTGAAGTCCATCAGGGTGGGAGAACATTCCATGATAATCACTGACATGTGAGAGGAAAGGTTGAGTTTTTGCAGCTTGTTTTCTGCATTGGCCAGAGGGGACATTTGAAACTGGGGACATGCAGCACTCCTTTTTTTTTCATTTTAGTTTTTTTTTCCCAAACAATCCTGTGATGTTTTCCCAACATTTGTGTGCCAGGAAAGGAGAAAATCAAAACAATAACTCATTTTCAGTTTCCAGGTAATCTTATTGTAGGGTCATTTTTGTTAGGATAGCTTTCAATGCGTTGTCATTGCTTTTTCATTGTTTGTTAATAATTCCTGTTGCCTTTTGCCTGTTGTTCTGGGAACTATCTACAAGCCTTGAAGAGACATCCCATCACACACTGAATAGCCTGATGTTCTCCATATTTCTCATGGCTCTGGAACTAACCCTGAAACCCAACTTTCTGTATGCCTATCGAGGATTATCAGTATCAGACTAGGCAGGAAAATATTTTTGAGTGTTGTGAACTTTGTCTTTTCTTTCATATATATATACGTATGGAAAGGAGATATCTAATGTTAGCATTAAAGAAATTGAAGTGTAGTGGACTGTGATCAGGAACTGAAACATCTGGATTTTTTTCTTATAACAGACCTGTTGGGAATCATTCAGAGAAACTTTAAGGACATGGCTACTTATATGTTGAAGATGGGTTTTTAACTTGTTGTGATGTACCTGTGTTTGCCAAACCCAGATGGCACAAGATGTGGAGTTACAAGGAAACAAATGTTTAAGTGAGAAAACAGATGACTTGGTCAGGAGTGCTGTCACTGGTATCATTGCTTACCAGCAAAGATCTTTACTGTTGGCATAACCTCTATAATTGTCAGTGGTAGTTAATTCTACCACATCAGAGTCACGAGACATCAATCAGATGGAGCAGTAGTGGATCCATCAGAGAGCACATGGATGTATGAGAGCCAAGTGTGAAAGTCACTGAAAAACTTCTCGTGCTCAGAAGTTGTCACACTCCATCATGTGTAATTCACCTCAGTCACACCTTTATCCCCATATTTAAATTTCTTGCATTTTTTTTCCCTCTAATTTTCAATGTTTGCCATTTCCTTCATGTTGCCACTGTCAGAGCTGAGCTCTAGCAAAGGGGAACACTTCCCAATTGTTCTTCCGGCACTTGCCTGGTACAGTAGCACTTCTCTTGGGAGGACATTTTATCTTAAGCAAATATTGAATTTCTGGGATTAATATACCAGTTGGTTAGGAAACAAACCAGGCCAGTTCCAAGAAGCATTTGCTTACTGATAGCAGGTGAGCGTGCTGATTGGGTCTTGATGACTTGTAATTATAGAAGACTAAATTATAAATATTTGCAATCTGAAAATTTTGAGTCACTACTTTAGCTGATGCACTAAATCAGTACAACTGTATGATTTGCATTAGCAAATGTCCTAGCCTCAGTCAACATGGTTTTTTAGGTATTTTACTCCTACCTAACTGCATGGGATACTGAGCACGAGAAAGTCAGATACAGATGAAGATACGCCTTCACGGTCCTGAATGTGACATCAAGATGAATTTAAGTCAAATCCTGATGCAAAGGTAAAATTACTAGGCTAACAAAAGACATTCTGTTTGTAATAGCTAAGGTTTTATCTAGGTTTTCATATACTCCAACAAACTGTTGCTTTTAGCTTTTTTTTTCTTTTTTTTTTTTTTTGAGAATGGACTTGCACATCCATGAAAAGAAGCAAGAAACTGCTTGCTGCCTTACCTATTCATGCCATGACTAGATTTATTTTCGTGTGCCCTTATTGATGTTTATGACCACCTGAATTTTCCTGGCTTTTAGTGGGAGTTAAGCCTGTAAAGTTCTCTAGACTTAACAGACAGCAGCCACAATTCCTCTCGTGTTGCCTAATTAAAGTCAAGAGGACTGGTAGAGTTTTTTTCCTCCACGGCCATAATCTCTCTCACATTTTGTTCTGCCTTGGTTGTATTGCACACATGTGGCCTGTGAAAGTGTGTGCAAGGTCATATGACAGACGACAGGCTTTGACTATGGGAGAGAACATAGCTGGCAGCAGGCTCCACACAGCTCAGAAACCTTGCAAACTCATCTGCTCCCTTGTTTCAGCAAAACCTGCCTGTAACATCCATGGAGCAGCCAAAGGCATCTCATCAAGCGGTTGAGCCTGACCAGTGAGTCTGTGAAGCCCATGTTACAAGGTTCAAGGAAGTTCAGAAACCTTGCTGCACTTTCCTCTATTGCAAAGTGGCCAACCCCTTATTAATTTTGCCCAGGTAGTCACCAGTAGAGAAGATCAGAAGAAAATACAATTGGTCCCATCTAACACAGAATCATAGAATCATAGAATGGCTTGGGTCGAAAGTTTGACCTTGAAGATCATCCAGTTCCAATCCCCCTGCCAAGGCAGGGTTGCCAACCACTAAATCAGGCATTAGGACAATGAACTGAAGAATATATCCACTTTTTCATTATGATTTTTTATTTTTTTAATATTTTTTTTTTAATTGAGGGATAATGTAACTCTTTCAAGGGACAGCCTAGGAAAGTGGAAGCTGCTTACAGATACATGAGGCTTTCTTATAAGTCATGACGGTTGGCCAGTTTGTCTTATCTCATGAATTGTTTCCTTAAGATCCTCTCAGTTCCAGTTGTTTTGAGATCAGAAATCCACTTTTGACACACTGAGGCATCTAGAATGTTCCAGGACACTGGTGTATGGCTAAAAACCTTGGGCATTATTATAGAAACTTTCTCACACTCCAAAACCAGGTTGAGTTATTCATGCACATTTTCACTTTACCGCTAAGAAGACCTCAGGAGCTTGGTCCAGCAGAAGACCTCAGATCATTCATGACAAACCAGCAGGTCTGGGGATCTCTCAAGCACAGTTTGCCACCCCAACTTCTCAGCATTGAAAGTTCTACTCTTCCTTCTCTCCCTTGCTTCTGCTATCAAAAGACAGCTGGTCAGCTCATCTCTTTATCCTAACCATCCTCTCACTTCTTTGCTTGATTTCATTTACAGATTCAAGAGAAGGATCCTAACCATAAAATGGCCAGCCTACAGGTTTGTCCTTGATATGCTCGCTCTTTAATGGACATGATGATGATGGATTGACCGCTGGTCTAGATGATCTTAGTAGGTTTTTTTGAAATCTTAATGATTCTATGATGATTGCATTTTCCCTCTTCAAAACATAAGCAGCAAGTGGGGAGGTGGCTGAAGCTGAGAACATTTATTGTAGTAGTTCACATTGGCCAGAAGACCTTAACATTCTTGGGTGATGTTCACAATACTGTACAGCCCCTTCCTCCTTCTGTTTACCCCTGCCACCAAACACCCCCATTCAGCCAATCCTGTAGAAAAACAATCTCTTCATTTCACCAGAGCAGAATCAAGTAAATTTCATGATGAGGATAGAAAAGTATAATTTCTATCATTATTTTGGATAAGGAGATGGTAACATGGCTAACAAAGTAGCCTACAACAGGGTCCCAGATGCACGGCTGTGGTCCTCAGTTAGAAGTGGAGACAATGTGGGGGCTTCACCCTTCATCATAAGAAAGGCTTGAATACAAGGACTCATGTCTTCTTTTCCCAGTGATTGGCACAGTAAGAGAAATTACCTCTGCATGTATCCCTTGACTCTTAAATAGTTTCATATTATCATGGCTATAGCTATACTACAACTATTTCTCCTTGTTGATACTTCATGGCTGAATTGATCAGCTTTTCTCATGCCAGTGACCTAATGACTTCCTAAATGGCATTCCCTATGGTCAAAGCGAAAATAATTTGGAATTCATATGGGAATGATTCAGGACAAATGTGTGGCTATGTGGGAAAAAACACAACAACCCTCCTCTAAAAAATGCAGACGTCTGCGGTGTAATCACCAAGGGCTGAGATGATCTTCCATATAAAACTCTTTGTAGGATATAGAAGTAGACACTTTAAGATAAAATTAGTTTGACTTCAGACATTAGCTTCAGGAACAGTGCTCCTAACTGTACTGGCTAAGTTAAATATGTCTCCCTGGACTATAAAGGGAGCTTCAGATGACTGGCTCAGACAACTTCGTCTGCACCGTAGACTCTCTAAAGTTAACTGAAACTCGTGCCACTCCGAATACTGCTTTACCATTACAGTTGAGGCTTCCAGAGGCTTAAATTTCCTCCATGCTAAAGGAAGAGTTAGGTGTGAAAGCCTTTAAAGTCTTCTGGAAGAATCTGGAACATTTCCCTCTTCAGAGCAGAGAGTGACAACCAAGGAGTGGGCGACAGTGGGGAAATCATATTCTCCAAGTTCCTCCATTAGTAAACACAAACTGTTTTGTAAGCCGTGTAAAATACTGTAGCTGCAATTAAATAGTCCACATTACACTAATTTTCACCTGCTAAGGCTTTAATTCAACTTTTCACAGCACAATTTGGAGAGCAGCTTCTTACTGAACTAAAGGCCTTACATACACAGAAAAATCATCGTGCCATCACAGAGCAATTGTTCTTATTGGCTGAATGACTATAATTCCTTCCATGAGCTGTAAAGCTACACGTATGGCTTTACTGCTTCAGAGTTATTTTAATAAGGATTCCCCTTAGGGCTGTCCAGACAGCAGATGGCATCGTACGTGAAAATTAAACTCCTGAACTGAGGCTCCAAACCTATTATGAGGCTTATAAAATACAACTGGAGGCTTTAGGTGAAGTGGGAAAGCCAGGAGGTTCCCAGTGCAAACAGTGATTGCTGAATGCACAGATAGAAAAGGTCCCTTTTTATTTCCCAGCATTAGCCCAGTGACTGACTTGTCTCGGACTTGTTTTCATGAGTCCCAAGGCAGAGCTAAACGCTCTCTCATTTCTTGAGCTGCTGGTGCTTTGTGCCACATAAATTTAAAGACAAACCACTCTTTTTTGTTGTTGTTGTTTTTTTTGCTGCTTCAGTTCTGCTTTAATTGCTGGAGAGCCAATGTAGAGATGGTGAATAAGCAAAAATTTTGCAGCGATGTTGGAAGTTTTCCCTTCCACACAAAACCTAAAGAGTCTTGGAATAAGCAAACAGACAATGAATAGGGTCTGAATGGAAGAGAGGCAGATTATATCTGAGCCCATCAGTAGTAGTAGTAGTAGTCTGCAGTGCACTACAGCATTTTCTCACCCAGGAATGCTTTTCTACCAAAGTCTGTGCCTTTATCCCTCTCCTTCCACCTTCTTCCAGCTCTCTTGGTTATGGTTTCATGGTTCATTGTTGGTTAAGCATAAGCAGTGGGAGGTGGACAGGAGCAGATGTCTGCCCAGACCTTCAGGCAGTTTGCAGTGGCTGCGACCGTCCGCTTATGAGCTGCTCCACAAATTAATATTCTTTGCATTTTGCATGAATTAGCAATATTTTGAACGCAGCAGATCTTCCAGAGCACTGTGGATTGTGCTGAAACCCATCTGAAAATTGGGGAAAAAAAGAAAATTACTCATCCTGCAGTCAGCCATCTCTCACGTGAACCAAGAAAATATTCCTGTGAGGATGGAGATATAAAACATAACATTCCTACCACCTTTTACAGCCCACACTGGCACTAGACCCTACTACAAGTGGTGTGGTGGAGTTTGTTTTTCAACGTAACAGAGTATTCCAAAGTGGGATTTAGCTCACAGATTAAGACTCCTAAATTGAGATGCCTACACATGAGAAAGTGCAAATCCACAATGCAGTTGCCTACAGCTGAGCTAATTTACTCTAGCTCCCATTATAGACAGTGAGAGAACACTGCCTGTACATGCACAAAGTAGATAAACTCTCATGGAAGTCAATGGAGTCTCAACAGCTGGTAATGAAACCATGGCACACTGCAGAGTATAGTCTAATCTAACTGCTTTGCAAGGCAGGGAAATGCTAACAGAGGCACTGAGGTGCTGGGGTTCAACTTACATCATTTTTGGGAGACAGAGTAGGATGCAGTGTCCACAATTGCATATCCACATGGACCCTCAGTGTCTGAGCAATCAGTAAAATCAGTATTTATCTAAGACATATCTGCAGTATAACTATGTTCTTTGTTTGAACCTAGAAATGTACTGTGTAAATGTCACAGGGTATCCCTCCTACCCTCATCACCACAAGGGTGAAGACAGCCTTTAAACTCTGTCAGTCCTCCAGATATGACATCTGTGTGGATGTCTCAGACACTCTCAAATGGCACTAGATGGTTTTATTTAGACAGGTGAATCAAGCAATTCCACGGATTTAGCAGGGATGCTTGCTAGACTCCAGTGCTGTGTTGACTAGCCTTCCACTGGCTGTAATATCAGCCCAGACACCAGCTCTCTTGCAGACATCCACATACAAAAACAGTATTTATCCTGCTCTGTGAAATCAGTCCCACACCTGGTGTGCCACACTAGTGGAGCTGCTCCTACACAGGTAAAATAAACTCTTGCTTAACATCCCTATCCAGACATCTCCTGGAAACATGGAAAATGAGGATTATGCTCTGCTAGATTGAATGCAAAGTATGTTAAGCGTATTGGGGTACATTGAAAAGAACAGAATACATAGAAAAGCATCACCCACATCCACAAAATAGTATAGTCACCTGTCAAGACCTGTGCCAGCTTTGAACAGAGCGTGTGTTTATTAAATGTTCCTGACTTGACTTGCAGGTGTGTAAGTGTTCCCACTTACAAAAAGTAAATCTTGAAGCATTCAGAGGGCATCTCTGCCATTGTCTTGTGAACACGAGGTGCGGCATTCAAAGTCTTTGTCAGGAGGTAGTTTTCATGGAGGGTGTATTTTGCTTCCTTCAAGAGAAATTCCTGGAAGGAAGAAGGGTAGTTCAGTACAAGTAGCTAAACAGATCTAAACTTTTCTTTCTCTAACCTAGCTTTGGGTAAATACAACATAATTATCTATTGATGAGACAGGCATTCTGGACTCCCATATTATGAACGTAGAGAAGTAGCCACTTTTAGATGTGATTCCACAGATCTGTTTTAGACTTCTATTTTAGAAGAGGATGAATTGTGACTTAAACTCTTATCGAACGGCACTCCATTGAATCCTTCTTTCATTTACCTCCTTTGGAGCCAGTGTAGCTGCTGTGCCCCTGACAAAGGAAATTGACAATGAAAATCAAGGAGGACTTAGGAGAAGACAACAGATGGTCTTCTAGACATAAACCAAGGGAACATCTCTCTTATAAACTGGGACCCATAGATCAATGTTAACATAGGAAAATTCCAGTAACAGAAAGCAGGGGAAGTAGTGGCAGGAATGAGAGACCATTTCTTTTAATGCCTGATGGCTATTTTCAGTAATGGTTTGTTGCTGACATCAATAAAGAGTTTTCCAGAAAAAGTGAAACCACAAATCTATGCCTTTCTCACCATTCCTTCACTGCACAGGAATTTTTCCCTCCCTTTTAATTATCTCCAGATAATACCCCTTCCCCAGAGTATGGCAGTGCATTTGAGGATTCTTCAATGGGAAGAAATAAGCTGAAATGGCACACACAGAACAGATAGGATAATGAAATCTGAGGGCATAAGATTTCACTGAAGATATTTCAAAGGATGTGGTTTCCACAGAGACATGCACTGTTTTTCTTGGCGACGTTGTGCATTAGTCTTCTCCACACTCATTTACAACTTACTTTTTATCTTTTATCTTTAAATATGTCCAGGCTTGAAGTGGTAGAGGAGAGGGCATGCCATGAGTGCAGATTTCTACTTTGAATAGCAAATTTCTCAGGTGAAATGCTCATATTTTCCCCATAAATGATCTTTTTGGAATCTTGGGGAGTTTATTTCTTTCAACTGTCATTGTGCTGGATGAACCAATGCTAATTTACAGATGAAATGACATAGATTTGAGCAGATTAGTGCTGTAACTCTGAACAGCCTATACACCTACAGGCTATACACCTATACGTTGCCTTGTCATATGTATATGAAACTTAAGCTGAGGACAATCTTTATTATGGCAATCAGATGGCATGTGTTCAGAATTATCCAGGGGGCTTGATTTGGTGATAGACTCAGTGGAGGTGTGGAAATTAGGCTTTAAAATACAGCTGAAGGAAAATGGATTGCAAATCAATAAAAATTTTCTCCCTTTGTTTTTCCAAGCCAGAGTACAAGTCATGTGCCACATAAAATGACATATTTACAATTCCTTTAGAGCCATGTGCCTTTATAGCAACTAAGGGATAAGATCCAGTGTGAATCAATGCTAAATTACAGAAAAGTCTCATAGCTTGAGACTCACGCTGTTGCCCATGGCTTTACACTTCCCTACAGTATACAGGCCATGATTTATGAATTTGTGGATCCATACTGTGGCCTTGGACAACCAAGCTGGGGAATTGTGATGTGGGAGAGACTTGAGTATCTTATCTGTAGGCTGGGAGCATGTTACCTCGCTGCTCCACGCGCTCCTATTGAGGAGGATGAGGTGACTTCCAGTCTCCCTGTGCTGTGCCCTTATCATATAAAGTCTTTGAGAAATTGGGCTGGAAGAGACCCACACTTGCTACCAAGTCCCTTAATCTCATTAATGCAGGGACAGTTTTACCTATGTCATTCCTGACACTGTCTAGTGCATTCTTCATAGTCTACCAGCAGTGGTCTACTGGTGGCTCAGTACCTGGCTCCAATGCATAGTGCTTTGTGATGCTCATGGATTTGTAAAGGTACAGTAAAATCAAAGTGAGTGAACATTCATAAAAACATGTAGGTCTAACACTTGCACTTCAGTTTCCCTTTTGGTAGACACGGATAATGACCTTTCCCTAGGACACAAGGGAATTTCGTAAGCAAGAGTATTTAAGGCTTAAGAGGCCCTGTTCTGATGAGAGTCACGGAAACATCTTGATCAGACACAACTTGAATTCCCCTTTACTGCTGGGTTTTACCATCACATGCCAGCAGAACAATTCTAATTCATTGGAGATGTTTGCTCGAGGGCAAATAATGCAAGCAGTCTATTTTGACTTTCCACTGGCAGTATTCAGAGCAGAGACTTTTCCTTGACACACTTGCAGGACTTGCCAGGAGAAATTCCAATCCCCAACATATTTTATGCAGCTAAATAAATACCATAACATGAATAAACTTCATTAGTAATTGCTGATTGAGTTCAAGCCCCTTCAGTTTTGTAGGGGAAATGTTTTATTATAAACTTCTGTGAAGTCTATCCTCTGACTTGGTTAGTGACCTGAAAAAATTAAAATATTTTTGGCAGTGAAAGTTGCTAACAAGTGAATACTTTTCCATATTCTTTTCTAAGCATACCAAAACTTTACCATTAAAATACGGCTGTTGCTGGAGTGAGAAAACAGTAACAACCCAGTAGCAGTATTCTACATTTTTACGGTGCCAACTACCCAATAGACTCAATAGGAAGAGAGCATCATCCTTTGCACCATTCAGCTTGCTGGAAGGCGTTTCTTCTGTTGTTTCAGCTGTGCTCTGCTGAATTGTCCTGTACTGTATAAGGCTGCAAAATATCTCCAGTGTGAATGAAGTGAGTCTTCCTTTTTTAGAAAAAAAAGAAAAAAGAAAGGATAAGAAGAAAAAGTTCAAAACAGGTAGAAGACCAATGGCCAAGTATATGCAATTGAACAATGAAACATTAAGATCTTCCTCTGTTGGTTTTTTTTTTTCCTAGTTGAAAATTTAAACAATGTCATTTTAGGTATGTTCTCTAACCATCGCATTTCTAGCTGTTTTATAATGTGTCTGTTCCTTTTTATTTTTAATTGTAAATTCCTGCCCAGAGCAGTGTGACCTTTCCCAAGAAAGGCTCTGGTGAAACTGGTGCATTAGAATCATAAAAAGCTGTTTGGGATCATGTTAAATGGTGGGAAGTTACCTTTCCAAAATTTATTAATCCAAATATTAAAACAGAAAGTGGCTTTTCTGCAAATGTAAACATTCTGAAAATTGGAAATTGAATTTCCATTCTATGGGAAATGTGGATAATATATTATTACTTACAGCCCTTTAAAACATGAAGGAAAAAATCCAAAGGCTCAAAGATTTAATAGAACGGCCTTCTTAAAATTTAGGCTTGAGAACACTGATGAGTTTCAGATCAAATGAACAGGAACCTGGTATCTTCCCTAACTGTTGGAGTGCCTCCTAGGATCTGAAGTTTCCTCTTTTCTATTGTGAGCAGCAGCCTCTCCAATCTCCAAAATGCCCGATAGTTGTATGCCATTTCATTTCATGTAAGCTTGAGCTATAGGAAAGTCTTCATTCGCAGTCTCATGCTGCTCTAGGTCTTTTCCCACACTTTTCAATGGGGGGGAGGGGGGGGGAGAAATATAAAAGGAAAAACATTTAAAAAATTCAATTTCTGTAGTTATCGCTTCTTTGGGAATGTTCAACTTTTTCTTGTAAATCCCATATGTATTCATTTGACCATGGACTATACATGTAGGCCAGACTTCAGCTGGTGTATTCCCTTTGCCTCAGACTTTTCCTAATGTCCCCTTTGTTTATTTTGTGTAATATAAGGGAGAGCACCTTCTCGTCACATGAACAGTTCCTTTCCTACCAATCTGCCTAACCTCACCACTGGTAGAATTATGCCACATAAAAACTGCTGATGCCCCATTCTAAGTCAGCTTTGGAGAAGAAAGGTCATCATTATTCTCCTTAATCCATCATGATATCTCACAGATTTGGGTCTTGATGACTTCTAATGAATGCTGTATAAAAACAAACAGTTATTCATAGAGAGGTGAAATCAAGTATCCCTTTGCAAACCCCACCGCCTTCAACAATGAGCTTGGTGGAAAATTGCAGAAGCAAAATAGACTTTGTAAGTGACTTCTTCCTTATTCTGCTAAATCTCTTTGTCTGGTGCCTTTTGTCAAAGAAGTTTTGTCCCAGAAATGCTCATACATAACAGAGTGTCCATTCTTAATGTGTTCTTCTGATACCAACAAGGTGAGGGCAATTTGAGCTTGGTACTTGGACCTTGGAGTAGAAGACAGAAAGGAGTGAGGACCATCCTTGTAGACCTTCCACTTCAGAAGTCCCCGTCACCTTGAGGATCATATGCAATAGAAATAGTTGCTGAATTATGACAGACAGGTTGGGCAGCAGCTGTACCATTAGGGAAAAGCCCTCAAAGAAAATTCTTCCTGCACTGCCTTCTTGTTTAATCCGTACCCACTCTGTGCTTAGTGTTCCTGCTTGTTCTCCTGCAGTTTGGGAGACTTGATTCTTCCCAACATGGAAACAGTCATTTCAAAACTTACATTGCAACCACTTTTTTTTCATAGACTTTGCAGGCAAGATTTGGTGAGCTTCCCAACACTGGCTAACAACTGAACCAGAGCACTACACTTATGTGTTCAGAAATAGATACGATGTGACATCGAAACTTGTTTTTCTTCTAGGGATATCATGACAAATAATTCTCCTCTTATTTATCTCAGCAGACTCTGCAAAGCCATGAAGATTATTTGACTCACTCTGGATTTGCTGTGGGACGAAAAACACAGGATGTGGCCAGATCCAGCAAACATACTTTTCAATAAGATTTACATAAAATCCACTCCTTCACCCACCAGACACACACAAAAAAAACAAAATAATAATCATATTGAAACAGAACTGATTGCGAAACCTCCTTTTGTACTGTGAGAATTTCAGATTTCAGAAGTTTTACCATCAAAACTTGATAATTCTTGCAGACCAGTAATCCGTGAAGAATTCACCATGGGTCTTTTGAGATATTTTTCATGCTTTAGGTCCTTTTAATAATGGAAATAATAATAATAATAAAAAAAGAGTAATAAGCAATGCAAAAGCAAGAGCTATTACAAAGCAAAAATAAAACGTTTCCCTCAAAGAAACTCAAAGCTGTATACAACAATTTCAAAACACATTTATTTATTTATGTGTTTACGCATGTAGGTATTTATTAAGAACCCGAAGGAAACAACTGCAGCTTGGTGAATCAGGGCCTCTTTCTAGGAAAATATGTTAGCCAAAAATTCTCAATGAATTCTAATCCACAAATTCCATCGTTCCTCATTTCCCGAACACGCAACTGAGAGGAAGAGAGAAGGGAGAGAGAAATTTATGAAGTGTTGCCAATGGAATGTAAAGTCCCAGTTTCAGGCTCCTTTTCTGTGACCTAATTTGTTCCTGAAAACCCTCAGCCCCACTCTCAGCTGCTCTGCAAGGGATGGTCTCCACATGCAAGGACACAAGTAGGTCTGCTTGGATGTCTTGTGGAGAAGGAGTGGTAGCGCAAGGAATTAACGGCTTGATGTGGTCTACAAGAATTCAGCATGAACCTGAACCTCACCTGGCATACAGATGAACAGCCTGAGCAGAAGAGTAATCATCCTCTGCAATTCTTGTTCACTCTCTGGTCGTGCTTCTGGGATAGAATTGTATATACTACAAAGTGGTTGCTTCTGCTTTCCCCCCCTTTTTTTTCTATACTTTCAATCTATTCCTAACCCGATCTATTCAAAATGCAGAAAGAAAATGGAATAGAAACTTTCTTATTAAGTAGTTTTTGGGAACATTTGAGAGGAGTGCTCAAAAATTCCATTGCAGTGAATTTTCTCTCAAATTAAGGTAGGATCCCAGCTATAAATCAGGCTGGATTCTTTTCTAAATCTAGGTTTACAAGATTACACTTTGTCACAAACTCAATCATTTGCTTTGTCCCTGAACAGAGAGTCCAGGATTTCCAGACCACTTAGACACTCTGTGATTGAAACGGCTGTCTGTAACTCAGAACTCGGACAAAATGAGAGCTTAGTTGCCCCCCTTGTCAGTATTTCTTTACCTCTTCACAAAATAGACAGAATTTTCCCCATGTGATCAAAGGATCTTTAGATATCCAAACTATATGCTTAATCCTGCAAGATATCCATCCACACAGAGGTAGCCCAAAGGTGCAGCATGATGAATCAGGAAGGAAATGACTCCATCAGTTTTGAGAGGGAACTCAACCCATACATCCTCCAACAGAAAAAAATTCACATTTTCCAGGTTTATTTTCCTGGAAAGCTCAGTTCAGAGAATATTCGAATTTGAATAGCCTGTTCAGTTTAAACTGGCTTTTTACAAAATGCTGGGCATTTTCTGCATCAGGCTAATTTCATTATAGAGAACATCTTGCTCTTTTGCTCAAATATTTTCTTTAATTCAGAAGATGGCAGAAATCAAAGAGTCATAGAATGGCCTGGGTTGAAAAGGACCATAATGATCATCTAGTTTCAATCCTGCTGCCGTGGGCAGGGTTGTGAACCACTAGACCAGGCTGCCCAGAGCCACATCCAGCCTGGCCATGAATGCCTCAGGGCATATGACAGAAATGACATAATCAAAAAATGAAACCAGGGAGCCTAATAATTAGTTAACTAATTATAGACTTCGCCATGCGATCACTCTATGACATTTGAAGGAAGAGGCCTGTCCATTAGGTTCTGTTTGGCTTGAAAATTCAGATCTAATGCTAAGAATGTCTTTATGTACAATAAGAAAATGACTGAACATGTCCACATGATAGCAATAGGCAACGAAACCCATGGAACTGCATTTTACTGACCTGAAGGAATGCACACTAATAACAAAAAGGAGAAAACTGCATCTCCAGAGAGTGAATCAAATCCTTCTGGGTAAAGTAGTTATAAAGAAAGGAGCAACCACCAGGATCACAGTTGCACTACCAGAGTCATGCTCCTTACCTTGACCCTCCAGTTTGGACCACAGAGAACCTGTCCTGAAGACATATGATCAGATCTACTCTCCTAAATTCTGAACTAATCAAGGGATAATGCATAGGTTGGAAAGACTTCATTTCACCTTATTTTTCAAAAATCATATATTCTGAGGAATACTTAAGTACAATACTTAAATACATACACAGTATTTTTCAGACTCTTCTTGGCTGTGGACAGATAATTCCCATTCAGACATAAGTATGCTTGATGCGTAATAACACACTGAAAAATAGAAACATAGAAATTGAACATTTTAAGGCAGTAATTCACCTCAAAGAAACTCTTTTGTAATAGCTGATCTCTTCTGTCAGATAACTGCGAGGCTCTTTAGGACAACAAAGACCTCAGTGGAAGAAATTCAAGCAGACTTGCATCTTCTGTAGGGCAGGAACCTTGCAAAGCACTTAGCTCATCCTGAATCAGGACCTAAGCCTGGATGGAAGCAGATCCTAGAGGCTGCTAGGGTGAGGGAAACTGGAAACGACCACTTGCTGTCATATTTCACTCATTTGTTTTAACCCAAGGTTTCCCCAAGGCTGCAGAACAAATTCCTTCTGTGCAGGAAGTGCTCGTGCTAATCCAGAGGTTCAAAGCCTGTATGAGGAAATATAATGCTTCCTCCAGGGACTTTTCAGAGGAAAGTGGTTGACCACAAGAAAATAAAAGCTCCTGCAGCTGATCGTAAGCTTGTGTGAGAGGGCTGTTGAGGAGTCACCTAGGAATGACTGCAATTCCTGTTTATGAGTCAGCAGGGAGGGAGCAGCCCGAGTCAGATTTTGGGAGATGCCTGCGCTGTCTGCCTCTTTTCAGACCATGGGAACTCTGCAGGGAAAATAATGAGGAGATGTGAGGTTGAGGAATGTGGGAATTCAAGGTTCTATAGACCATGCTTATGGGTGGATTGAAGTAGCTGCCTGCTAGGCATGACGACACCTGCAGCAAGCAGAGATGTGAGCATCCAGCATTGCTGCGTCATGTTAAGGTAAGGCACTTTGATTTTCTTCCACATCTTGGTCTTCAAAGAGAGAAAAATCTTGTGGGCATGAATTGCCTCAATCTATGCCTGTATAATGTCTATTTTAGTGAATTTTCTTTGAATTTTCCCAGATAAGTGTTAGATCAAACCTACAATCTCATTCCACTAAGAGAACGTAAGTTCATTTGTATCTCCACTGGATTTAAAGCAATTTCTTCTAAGCATCTGTACCCTTCCCAACACAAAGCTAAGGACTGAGGCTTCAAGTGGAACTCAAGTTCTTTAAAACAAAAAGATTCAACCCATCTAAATGTGCTGACTTGATTGTGGATCTCTTCTGAACTGGTATATTTACCTAGGTAACTGGTACCATGCTGGGATGCTCTTATACTTTAAAGCACTGATAAATTTGTAACATCAGAATAGAATAATGATAAAACACGTCAGGAAGAGATTTCAAGAAAAAGCAAACCTCATTCTTTTGTTCTCCTTCCAGAATAAGCTGGACGCATGCTTTCTAACCTGTTAAAACCTTCTGTTCTTAGAAGCTCCCCACAAACTTTGACATGCGTAGGTTGGACAAGGAATTCAGTTCTTGACTGCTTGAGAAGTATGGTAATGCTATTTAAGAATGTTTTGACTTATTTATCAGCTTTGTCTTCTAACCTATTGCCTCCTTTCAGACGATTACCCTCTGTTGTTTTGTATTATTTCTCTTTCTGTTTGATTTTTCTTAGTTTTGATTTCATCTCAACATGGATTGAACATCAAGGGAAAATTATTCTCCCACTTAGCTTTAATGCAACATGAAGAAAGGTGTTAGAACGTGATTTTCAGAAAATAAGCCATAATAGTTCTAAATCAATTTGTGACATCCCCATTGGGATTACACAGGCTAGTCATGTGCTGGCTTGAAATCTGGGCTGAAACTGATACAGCTCAATTGAAATCAACTTCACAAATGTATTTACTCAGAGTGAGATCCATGGAGTGCAAACACCCCAGGCCTAATAGTGCATGGAAAATAGAAAAAGCAACTCCCACTCATTTAGTATGATAAATGATCACCTCAAAATCCAAATGGCCGTGGTGTTCTATCAACATGTTCAGCTCCTATCCAACATCAGGTGGATGGTGGTGGCGGATGAGTGCAGAGCTCAAGTTATGCTCTGATCTTGGCAGGTCCCGGATAATTTAACGAGCTTGATTAGATGCTAAATAAATATTGGTTTTGCGATTTGCTCACCAGATTGGCTCTTGGATAAAAGAGGCTTCAAATACTGTTGCACTGGCAACAGGAACAAACAGTTTAAAAGATCCGTTCAGACTGTGATGAAAGTGTTTGAAGAAGAAAATTTTGGTAGAATCATGTTTTGCTGTAATGAAAACCCTCTGTTCTGCAGTAACTGAAGAAAATCAGCAAACTACTCCTCATAACTTCAATTTAATTGTCCATTTAGAGGTGAAGCTGTTTCATGAAAGGAGGAAGTCACTAAAAAGACCCTATGTAACAGGTCAACAGCTATGGACATTTTCACAGTGATGCAGAGAACTTCATGATCCCTCTTACAAAGCAGATCAATCTCGTGCAGGGTAGTACAAAAGAAAGATATCAGAAATCAGACTCAGGAGACTTGTCATTGACTCCCAACAACCTGAAGATGAGCTCTTTTCTTTCAGTGTCGTATTCTCATGTTCTTTGGTTTTGATAAAGTCTACAGTGCTGAAGATATCTGGCTGCATACACATAGTTTAGTATAATATAGTTATAATTACTTCCAATTTTTGCAAATGAGGGACTATTCTCGTAGTGCTCACTTCCTTTGTCTTCACTATATGCATACAAATTTTTGCAGTGAAGTGTATGTACACACACAGAGTTGTGTCAGTGAATGCCTAATTCACTTTTGCACTAAAAAGCCCTCTCAGCGCTTTCAGCTTCAATAGAAGGAGACAGAACTTCAGATAAGATGCTACCTGCTTGTCCTGGGCAAATATGAGTGGTAAACTGTAGAAATTGTGGTCAGTATTTGTCTCTTAAACCCAGCAACTGTCCTGTGCTGTGAAGTCCCTATTCACAGTGGGTGTGGATTAACAGCTTCATAAGATAATGCACAACCTTCATGCCATTCACACCCTTTTCAACTGCTTCTGCAAGTTAGCTCAGCATTACACTGCACACTCTCCTTTACTGTGTGCACCAATCTTAAAGCTTGGCTAGATATCAAATTCTTCCATTTTTTTGTTGTTTCAAATTCAATGTTTTTGATTTTTTCCTGTATTTTAGTGTAAAATAACTTCAGTGGAGTTATACCAAATCATGGCCAGCTTATGAAATGTCTCCTACTGCTCAAGAATGATGGGATATTGGTTTATACTCAGAGATAAGCTCCAGGTGTGTTCTTAGTAAGGAATATAGAAATGCTCAAAACTGCAGTTTAAGTTTTCATTTTTGGAGTCAAGAATTAAACTGTCCATAAGTCCTCACTGCTCTTATTTTTCCATGTTTTCAATTAGAAGTCTTCCCTTAAGAAGAGAGAAAATGTTGATAATGTCTTATTTATAATAAATGTAAGAAATGATGTTGGAAGATCCTGTGTGCAAAAACAAGTATTGATACTGAAGATGATATTAAATGTGATATTGCAGAAGAAAGCAATCTATAGTGAACTTCTGTGTAACCATGAGTAACAAATGCATCTACAGTTCAACAGACAGTGTTGGATCTTTTTTAAAGAAGATCTTAGTATAGATATGTACATGGTCTAGACATTTTTAAGGTATCTACTTTTAATGAGAATCTAGTATATACAAGCAGAGAGGTCAGGCACTGTCTGGGAAAATGCTGGGATTCATGTGGATGGGGCTTTGAGCTTCATTTAGTGAATGATGTCCCCATCCAAGGTTGGGAGGAGGGTCTTTTAGGGTGTCTTCCAACCCACACCATTCTCTGATTCTGATTCTGATTTGACATGATAGGAAGCAATCCACCTCATTATGAAATGGGACTTCTCATCTTTATGAGAGGAGGTCAATACACAACAGGTCACATCTCGTATGATAGGCATCATTGGCATCTTGACCTGCAAAGTGAAAATTTGGAGGCTCCATCCCAAGAGTAGTAAAAGTTATTCTCTAAAAAGTGGTAGCAGAGGAGAAACCACAGCGTATGTCACTGTGGTACCAAATCCAAACCTCTTAGTAAAAACACTTTCTATCACCTCCCCTCCCACTTTTCTGTAAAACATATTCTATTCTGTTCTGTTCTGTTCTACTCTACTCTACTCTACTCTACTCTACTCTACTCCACTCCACTCTACTCCACTCCTACTCTATCCTATCCTATCCTATCATATCCTATCGTATCCTATCTTATCCTATCCCATCCCATCCCATCCCATCCTATTATTTGCACACATTTACTTGTATCTGACCTCTCAGGGATGCTCAGGGGAAAAGCTGTGGTTAAAAAAGGCCCAAAAAGTGCAGTGTGTTTCTCTCTGTGTTTAATTCACAACCCTACTCCCATAAACTTTCCCCTCTGACAGTAAAAATCCTACAGGACTATTAAAACCAGTTGCAAGTAACCAAGATTGCCTGGCTTTCTCATACACCTGGTGTCAGCTTTGCATTGAGGTAGGAAGGATCATCCTACTTGCCACAACACAGTAGATGAGGATGGAGTGACTCAAGGATCTGCATTTCATCATTTGTCACAGAACTCCTCCTCATGTCCTCATTTCTTTGTCCTGCAGCCAACAGCTGATTTTTATTGCTGGGCTGTTTGTTAGGAAAAAAAAAATCAAAAGACAAAAGGTAAAGTTGCAATGTTAAATATAAGGAATACGTTACAAGAATTTATGCTTGAGACTCCCTTATGTGTGCCTGTGCATAGAGCATATAGCATTGCTGTGCTAAAAAGAGACAAAAAAAAAGCCACCAAAGAAGATGTTTAGGTGCAAGAGGGCAACATACTTGTCAGTCGTGGGTAAAACCAGCAAGCCAAGCGCTTTCCAGGTTTTGGAGGCTTTCAGTTCAATAGACACAAGGTGGGTAGCTAGGTCCCATTGAAAGAAAGGCTTTTTGGTTTTGTAGTTATGTGCAATAAGCGAAAGCAGAGCCCATGCCTGCTGGACAGTGTTCAATGGGATGTTCTCCCAGGATGGTTCACAGTGCAGCCCCACAGTTGGCAGTATTGGTCACACAGCTGTCCTTGATGCTATGGAGTAAATGTAAGAGCTCTGCGATGGAAAAATGAAAACATGTGCCTTGGGAAGTGAACCAGATAGAAGGTCTATGGAACTCTTGTCCTAGGTAATATGTAAAAGAGAAGTGTCCTGCTGGTCGTCTTGGCTTTTCCTTTGCCCTCTGGATAACCTTTGCTGCTGAACTGGATGCTGTCAGGCATTCAGGATGGGTGAGCTGTTCTGAGATGTCCCAGAAGAGGGCATTCATGTACAAGTAATCTAGCACTAGGCATCACCTCACTTCTGTTTACCACGTTGAAAAAAATCTAGCAATTTCTAAGACATTCAGTTTAAATGCTCCTTTGGCTCTGAAATGTCACAATACTTGACCAAGTCCATAGGGACATTGGTGGTGGCCACTTCTGAAGGCAATGGAACAATTTTTAGATCTGGCCTTAAAAAATATGGACCAAGACTCATTCCTGTCTTGTATATTACAGTCCTCCTGATGAAGTCATATTGGCACAATAGTGATGCTTAGTGAAATGTCTGTCTTGTTTGGTAGAGCTGTTGTCTAACTGTTTCTGTAGAGGAGACTGAGGATTCCACTTTCACCAAAATGCACAGGAATGCCCCAAATCCTTAAAAAGCAAAGCCTGGTGCCTTACTTGTGCCAGCAGTGCTGTGCTGGAGTGGCTGGAGGAGACATCTGTGCTTGTCACTACCATTAACGTATAGGATGGCTGATAATGTTTTCTCAAGGCCTGTATCCTCAAAGAGAAAAAGGTGGTTTATCTCTTACCTAGTAGCTTCACTAGACTTTCATGGTGTACACGTACATCTGCATTGCAGACAGTTGCTTGATGCTGCCCAAATTTCAATCTACAAGTGAATGGGTCTTCAGATTTTTCATAAGTCTTTCAAATGTGGAAGACATCTTAAAAAATTGGGCTCCAAAGCACAGGAAGTGTCTCCTGAGAGACCTCAAATATTCTAGTGTTAATATGACGGCTGTCCTGTGCACATCCAGATCTTCTCCAGCATTACAGTGAAGGGCTAACCACGCAGCATATACATCACTTACCAAATTACACCTTCTCAAGTAACGTTGATTTGTTGCCCTAGAAAAAGAGTTTATTTATATCTTACATTTTTCTAGCGCTTCTTACTCTAGTCCTTGATCCCTCAGATATGATCATCCCCAGTCCTTGATCCCTAAGATAAGATCTTAATTGCAATTCCAACACATAGCAGCTAGCTACTGTCCAGAGGTTGGCATCCTCCATGTAGAGGTTAATTCACGAACCTGTTGCTGTTTCTCTCTTGGGAATTGGTGCTTATACCAACTGTATGTCCTTCAGGCAGCTGGAAAGGTTCATGCACACTGTTCTGTATCAAAAGAAATGCTATCAATTTGTTAGGTTTAAGCAGTCGGATGAAATGCAACTGCCCACCATGTGTGAAGCTGAGGAGGAGTTCTGTGAGTATTAGTAGTATCTCAGTGTTGGATTTAGGCACCTAAAACCAGCGGGACCATCAGCTGTGAGAGCTAAAATGCAAGCACTCCTTAGGGCTGCATTCATCGATGCTGTAATCAACCATCCTGGCTTTGGAGCTGGATATGGATGGTCAGCTCTTTTGATCAGAGCCACACACACTGTCAAAAGTATTATTTTTTTCCTCAGTTGGGCAAGTTGCCCAGGCTGTGCCCTCATTTATCCTGTAATAACCTTACAACATTAAGTGTCTCCGTGGGGATCTGAGGACATTTAGCACCTCTTAGAGGGGACTGAGATTTTGCCAGGCCTGGCCCTAGAGCTTTATTTTTCTACCAGAAACACTTTTTGCAAATGGTTTGTGGAAGCTGTCAGTAACCCAGATGGGCTGAAGGTTGATAGCAATTTGGTTTAATAGCTCCTTGTGGCTGTTGTCTTTTTTTTTTTTTTTTAACCTCTGCCTCTTAATTGAAGTGGAAAACAAAAATTCCTGTCAGCGTGTGTGCATCTTCTTCTAAGATCTGCCAACAGCATCACATGGCATTCATCGTGTCTCACAAACTGGAGGTGCTCTGAAGCCCTTCCTAGGGTTGTTAAGAGGAGAAGATGGTACAGGCACTTCTACACGTCATAGAATCATAGAATCATAGAATTGCTCAGGTTGGAAAAGACCTTAAAGATCATTAAGTCCAACCACAACCTAACCACACTACCCTAACTCTAACAACCCTCTGCTAAATCCTCTCCTTACCAAGAGCTGTAAGACACTGGTAGGAGTTAGAAAGGAATGAGTGGGAAGAAAGATCTTCTGAGGTCACAGAGGGATTTACAAGGGCATTTTTCCCAAGCTCGAAATAGATAATTTCTATAAACTCCATGCAACAAATAATGTGAGGTCTTGTGACTGCTGGATATCTCCCAAGAGATGTCTGTCTGCTATGAACCTGCTAAATGTCCTTCAGTGATTCATTTCGCATCTATGAGCCCCAGTTTCAGCATCTATAAATTAAGCATAATGGTAACAATTTTCCAGTGTTTTGAGGAGTATTTACAATACAGTTCAACACACAAGACCGTTGGCAAGTGTTTTGATTCTCTCTGCTCTCCAAATGCTCAACTGCATGCTATTGGCTTAGCATGCCTCTGCACCAAAGCGCTGAGAATGATATGGTCTGTGTAGTGCTTTTCAAAGGGGAGAGAGGGGGAGTAAAAAGAATAAAAGAAAAAGACACCCAAGAGATGATGTTTGGGAGTTGCCCAGTTGTGTTTCTAATGTTGTGTCTCAGATGCTGGTCAGATTCCAGAGACAGAAGTTCCTTCCAACCCTATCTGAAAGGGAAAAGAGCCACTGTCAATAAACACGTTTGGGGTACTTTCTCTCAATGAGTTTGGAGAGAACCTCTTATTTATTTTTTCAGGGAAGTTTTGAAGCAAGCCAGCAACAGGCTGCAGCTGGGGTCAGGACTGTGCTTGCTAGCTCCCTAAAGGAAAAGTTTTCTCTGGGAGCTTTGTCTAAGCTACAAAGCCCATTCTGAACATGGTGTCCAGACCCAGTTACTATCTTCTCTGAGTTAGGAGAACTCTCTATGGCTCAATGGTGATAAGCGAGAGGCTGGCACAAGAGGTTATGCCTTGAGGATGTAGAGATGAGATGTGCCATCCGTGAAGATGTGCCATCCATATGAAGAAGGCCACTTCCCTCTCTCATCCAAGTTCTGTGGATTGTACTCTGAAGAAAGAAAGTAGAGGAAGCAAAGTTCCAGGACATACAATGAGAGTTTGACTGGAGAAGCATGAACCTGGGACCTGATTTAGGTGACATTTTCCCAAGATGACTCTTGTGCAGCGGTCAGGTTTGGATTATCACAACTCAGCCCAGCTCAGGGCTGAAAATTTAAGGATTTGCACCATGATCTAGAGGGAACTTTCCCATGGGAAGCCTTTGCAAATCTGCACCATTGGTGCCTTCCCTGGCATTCACCTTATTTTGGGGCCTAGATCTTGGTTGTGTTGAAGCCGAAGAGAGGTTTTGCTGCTGGCTCCAGAGTAGTTAGGCCAAAGGATCATTCCTCAATGAAGTTTCCAAGCCTGAAAATGAAACAGAGCAGTAATGCAAAGGAGCTGCTGTTTTCTATAATTGCCTTCATTGCTGACGTTCTATTTTTCTTCAGTCAATCAACTCCTGCTTTAATTATACTTTTGAGGGCTTATGGACACCAGTATTTGCAGGGCTGAGTCCCTAAAGCATTTACCATTCCGCCTTGTTTTTAAATGGACTAAATTGTGTTGCCTGTTAAAATAAATTCACTTGTCAAATCTCTTTCTTCAACAGCCTTGCCTTACACCTCGCCTTGACAGTGTAATAATGTCTGTAAAAACAACCTAAAGGCCACTTTCTAACTACAGCCACCCCTCAGATGAACAACAGCAAAGGGGGCAGGGGAGTCAGAAATACTAACCTGCACTCTGGGTAGTGTGGCAGTGCTCAGGCCCATTTGTATCACTTGTAAAGACTGGGGAGAGTAAGTGAACTTCATGCACTTGAGAAAATGCTGGAGAAAAAGAAATTAACAGGAACTGATGGAAATAGTCCATGCAGATTGTTAATGGGAGGAGACAAGCTGTGTCCTCTGATCTTGAAGGTCTTTTCCAACCTGAACAATTCTATGATTCCATGATTCTGTTCTCAGTGTGAAGTTTGGGGCTCTGGGACAGATGGACTGCTTGGTGCCTGAAAAATCTTCTGCTTTACTCTGCCTAGGATTTGAATGTGTCTGTCTGGCCCAGAAGATGTGGTCCAAGGTTTCTGAGCAGCTCAGGCAACACTGAGCATGAGGGGAGGGGATCAGGCAGTTCCTGCCATGGTAAAGGAGAGTTTGAAAATGGAGGTTAGACAGAGCTGGCAAGAGAGCCCAAGCATTCGCAGCAATGCTCTCAGTCTCCAATTGCTCCATCCATGGCAGCAGCAACCAGGCTGCTTCTGGGAGCTGTGGGCAAAGGAAGAAGTGCAGCACAGCCATTTTACGGTTATCTGTTTCCTTCTGACTGTTTTGCAGTTGCCTGACTCGAGCTGCCAGGAAAGGACAGATACTACAGGGGATACCAGTGTAACTTGTAATCTTAGTGAGACAGAAATGAAGCTAAAGTTCAGACATCTCAACATAAATGAGGAAGAGGGGGAGACGGGGATCATCCGTTGGAATGTTTGTTACATTTTCCCAGACTTGTATTCTGTTGGTTTTCCAGATTATCACAGAATCATAGAATCATAAAGGCTGGAAAAGACCACTAAGATCAGAAAGTCCAGTCATCAACCTATCGCCACCATTCCCACTGAACTGTGTCCCTCACTGTCACATCTGCACTTTTTTTTTGGATCATTTCTGACTCTTTTCTTCTCTGTCATACTGCTTGTTTGCTTTGCAGCCACAGGAGATAGAAGTAGCTGTCTAAATGTCTTTGTGAACCTCTTGCAATGTTTGAGTGCTAATGTAACTTTGTGTACATGACGTCCACCTTTTAGAATGGGAAGATCCATTCCCTATCACATGGATGTGCTTCATATTGATTGCAGCATTCTGCAGATGTCTCCAGTGACAGAACAAGAAGTAAAGGTCTTAAACTGTGCCACAGGAGGTTCTGGTTGGATATTAGGGGAAAATTGTTCTCAGAAAGAGTGGGAATGCACTGGCACAGTCTGCCCAGGGAGCTGGTGGGGTCCCCATCCCTGGAGGTGTTCCAGAACCATGGAGATGTGGCACTGAGGGATGTGGTCAGTGGGCATGGTGGGGGTGGGCTGGGGTTGATCTTGGGGATCACAAACCTAGAGGGATCTCAGAATGATCTTTGTGTAACTTTGTGACAGCAATGGGGAAACTGAGGCACAAAGAGATTACCGGAGATGCCTATACTAATTAGCAAAATCAGAAAATAAGTCTGTTTTCTCCTGTATCCCAGTCAGATAGAAATGAGGGCTTGAATCCTGCATTATCATCTAGTTTCAAATGCAGCTGTAATGTATAAGAAGAGGGGCAGAGCTCTGGAGACCTGACATGAGTGATACCCCCTTATCCTATTACCACACCTACTGTGGGACCTCCTCAACTGCCATCTTCTTGATTTGAAGCCTTCTCTTCAAGACAGAGACCCAAAGAAGTGCTGCACACACAGCACTCAGAGCAACCAAAGAGTTAAATCACTTCCCATCAACATTTACATGGGATACAGAAACAACTTTTCCTACTGCATCCACAGCTGCCGGCAGAACTCAGTGACAGCTTTATAAATCACACCTGAAGCAAATAAAAATGCCCTGTCCAGAATGAGCCCTTATCTCTTCTTGTTTGTGTTTGGCTATTTTGTTTCTAAAGGTCACGGGTGGAAGCAGAAGGAGCCGTCACCGGGTGATGTATGTTGTCTTTGGCACAGAGTGACTGATTTTCTGTTAGGGCACAGTAACACAAATGTGAATGGAAGAAGTGGGGGAGAGAAGAGGTGGGAAAAGCTACGAAGCAAGCAGTGAAAGAAAAAAAGGAGGGGAAAAAAAAAAGAAAAAAAGAAATGTAGTTGCAATAGCCTCCAAAATACATGGAACACAAAGCAGCTGTTAAGGAAAAATGGGAAGAACAGATGAAAAACAAGGAGTTCAGCCAGCTCTATGTTTTGGTAAATGATGCAGAACCCTATTATTCTGTGTCCAGGGTGGAAAGATACCCTTTTGTCTGATGCTTCTTATATCCCATCTTAACCTGCTCTGGAAGCTCCCCACATATGTTATCAGGGGTCATCACAAGAAAAAAATACAATTTTACTCACATAATCACTAATAGTTCTTCAAGGAGAGGAGGTGGGGAGTGGGAGAGGGTACTGTTACAGAGTCATTACACTTGCTCAGCCGGAAGTAAAACGGTTCAGATCTGAGATTTTCCCTCAGTGATCTACACAACAAAATCTTCTGTTTGGGCTGGGTCATCGCTTTCAGAAGGGCTTTGGATTCTAAGATTTAGATGATGAGAAGCTCACTGCTCTGTGGGGAAATTATTTCAGAGGTTAATATCCTTAATTATAAAAGAATTAGAATTTAGTTGAATCTGAATGTGCCTAATGTGAACTCTGTGTCAGTGAAATTTAGAGCATCTACCTGTACAACAACAACATTTTGCCCGAGGAGGTTGTGGATGCCCCATCCCTGGAGGCATTCAAGGCCAGGCTGGATGTGGCTCTGGGCAGCCTGGTCTGGTGGTTGGCGACCCTGCACACAGCAGGGGGGTTGAAACTAGATGATCATTGTGGTCCTTTTCAACCCAGACCATTCTGTGATTCATATGATTCTATGAACATCCACTGGGACAACAGCAAAGTTGGGCAATATCTCAGCAACCAAATCCATCCTAACTTGCCTGAAATCAAAGCTGTGTTATTTAGATTTTTTAACAGTGATTTGTGTAAAAGGGTTTTACTTCATAAATGAATAAGAATCTGGATAAACAAATGGAAATGGATTTCGTTTTGGTGCAAGCAAACTGCTCCTTGCTGAGCATGATGTCTTACCAGCACAGACTCAGAAAGCACATCAGTTGCCCTGGACTGCCTAATACACGATGGCTTTTATTTTTTAGAGATCTATGCCCTCTGTGTCAAAAATCTTTTCCCAATTCAAAGAAAAATAATTTGACTAAGGCCCCCTGAGTCCTGGTGGTGGAGCAACCAAGCAAGCACAAGTAGGACCAGTTTAATATACGTCAAATTGGACACCACAAACATTAGTCATTTGAGAAAATGTAAGCCAATTCTTGTCCAGCTCAGGAACTCAAAGCACTTTGAAAACATGAAGGAATTAAACCACATGTCCTGCCTGAGGTAGGTGAAGTATTTTTATCCCCATTTTACGGCTGGGTGAACTCAGACAGCGAGAGGTTAAGTGACTTGTTCAGTGTCACAGTCAGTTGGGGAATGGAAGAAGTGAAGCAACAGGAAGAGCCTGACCTGGGGCATGTGTTTGTGTGTGCATGTGTTTATGCACACTTGCTCAATAGCTTCTTTCCCTATAAACCACATAGCTCTATTTCATGGAGTTGCAAGCACATGCCTTGTACAGGGTGTTGGAATGGAGCACGTGGATGAAAGAATAAAGATGAGGTCAAACAGGAACATAAGGACAAGTTGGCACAATAGCAGCTGGATAAAAGGATTAAGGAGTCGGCTGGGTTGTAGAAACAGGAAACACTGTCTCTTTCTGAAGCGATTGGAATTAGTTCAAAGTGCCCTGCATGGGATGTAAAAGCCCTGGGCTTCGAGGGGAGCAGGCAGGCCCAGCATACATGCTTAGATGTCACCCAGCAGAGCTAGAAGCAAGATAAACCAGCAGCTCAAGCCAAGACTGTGAAACCAAGGAGCCTAAATTCTGTTTCTCGCTTCTTGTGGTGCTGCCCTGGGTGACTTGAGCAAGCAGCAGGCCATGGGGTTCACCTTCTTTCTGTCAGAAGTCTAGAATGGGCATGAATCAGCTCCTTGTGCATGCCCAAAAGCCACTGGATGTGTCAAAGAACATCTGAGTCTTTGGCACAGGCCTGGTGGATATGACAGAAGACTTACACAGGACCTAGCCCTCTGAAGCAGTAGCTGGAGGTCTTGTTGATACTCCCTGGTACTAGATGCTTCTAGCTGCCTGAGTCTTCCCTCTGACTGTACAAGCAGGTCAGTGTCTCCGTGTGAACTAGAGCTATCCAGGTATGCATGGACAATTGCATTTGAGATGTCCTTACTTTCAGCTGCTGATCCAAATGGCTTCAGCGCTGTCATTTCTTCCAGCTCCAAATCAATGTATTGACTGTTTTTCCTTGCCAGGCATCTCTCATTAGAGAACTGGATTAAACCTCTAACCAGTACAGCCATTGCCTCCCAAAGAGGTGTTTGTGTTAGCCTAAAGGTCACTCTACATGTCACCCTAAACACCTACATTTGTCTGAGACTGTCTTTTGGAGAACAGTATGGGGAACATAGCAACACGGAGGGTTCTAACCTACTTCCAGCTGCCTCAGCTTGAAAGCTAAAAGGCCCTTACAAAATCAAATGAGTCCCACCTTTACTCACCTTATTGATCTATTTATTAGCATTTCCAAACTTTGAAAAGGGCTTATGATAATGACAGTGGAAAATTGATGCGACTTGCGTTCTCCATTCAGAGTCTGAGTAGCTGCAAATGCTCCATCATTTGCTTAAGGAAGAGACATTATCTCAGACACCCATTAAAACAAATCGGTGGAATAGGAACGTTGCCTGGACTTGTGAAGGGATTTAGGAAGGGATGCTTATTAGCCAGGACAGACAGCCTGGTACACCAGTAGGACATGAAAAGCCAACTCTATCTACAGTCATTTGCTATTTAAGCCACATACCACTCTGAAATGTGGACAAAAATAAGTTGTTCTCGTCAAAATAAGCTCAGTCAGTGGAACAAAATCTATTTAAATATCTCCTACACCAGAAGGGAAACTAAGTTATTAAGTGCTTTCAATCAGACAAAGCAAGCAGAATATGTATGTTGCTTAGGAGCAGTGCTGAATAGCCCCTTGTTAATGGGGACTACCTTCTGTGTGCACACATCCGTGATTGTTTGTGAAACATTAAATCCATATTTTGGGAGCATTTTAGATACGAATTATTTACTTCTTTGTTTTGTTTTAAATAATGCTCTGACACCTAAATGAAAACAAAATCCCACTGGTTAGGTTAGCTATGGAATAAAATCATTCTCAGCCAAAGAAGTAATTCTGGGGAACTTTTTATTTCAACAAGAAAAAGTGGAACAACTCATATTAGAGTAAACTTTAAATAATTTATCATTCTTCTTTCTCCTTCTATTCCCCATGCATCACTCCAGTTCTGTAAGGCAGATACAGGCAGTACCACAGTTGGAGTTAAACTCCAGAAGTGGGTGGCTGGTGTCGGTGCTGGTACCTGGGGGATATGATCCAGTCTCTGTCTATTATTAGATATTATTAAAGGTCTTCTATTAAAAGATATGTCTATTAAAGTTATTACAGCACTAAGCTATGTTTCAACAGGCCTCTACTGCAGAGGCTGCAGTGTCCTGTATGGTGTAACAGGATAAGCCCATTTCAATTCTCTTCTTCCACATTATCTTTACATTGCATGCTCATCCTAGGCAGAAATTATTTTTACACAACACCTAAGGAAATGGATGCCTATTCTACTGGCCTTTTAATTAATACTGAATTAATCATGAATTATACTGCGCATAGGTATTATTTGACTTACGATCCTTGATTTTCACTGCTCTCTGCTCTATGATTGCTTTTTCAAAGCTATCACCTATGTGGATGCTATTCCCTAAAACATCTGCAAATCCCAAACCAGAATTCAGCCATCAGCCTTCCATGGTGACACCGGTTTGCTTCTATGGAGACAGTGACATCCTGAGGATGTCTGACTGATGAAAGATTTCAGGTGACGAAAAAGCAATAGGGATCAGACACTTCTCCAAGACATGGATCCTGTTTGTTTTTCCATGCTTGTTCTGAACCAAACAGAAATTGTCATTGTCGAAGAAATATCCCATTTTGGATAGAAAGGGCACATATGGTTTTGTGTGCCTGCTGTTTATCTGCCAACTCAGCCACAGGGCAAGATACAATTTATTTAAACCAGCAGTCAGGGAAGAGCAAGAGATAGTTTCAGCAGTGATTGACTGAGTAGGTGGAGAGCAATGGTCACTGGAAATCAAAGTTCTGTGGCTGTAGAAGGAACTTAGGGGGTCGGTTCAGCTGCTAGAGCATAGATAGCAACAGCCAGTTGGGTTCCTTCAGGTGTTTTGCACATGCACAAATCACTGACAGATTGGACATGGGGCCAACAGGGCCTTCAGGAGCTGGTGACAAGACATCTGAAAATGACTCCAGTGACTCTGTGTGCAGGCAGGTGAATCAGGTTTCTGATGGCTCATTCACGAGCCCACAAAACAAATAAGTCCTGGTCTCCATTATGTCAGACTACGTCTTTAATCATAACTCTGTAATTTCTGCTTATTTTGGAGGAGTACCTCTTAACTTTCTTCTTTAGCAGAGTCCATAGCCTCATATGCAGACGGGGAGTTCAGAAGACCCAAGGCATGGAAGAGATCTCAAAGTTAACAGTCCATGTCTTGCCCAAGGGCAGAAGCACATGTAGAAATCTTACCCCTGGCAAGTATTTATGTAACTGCTATTTCAATCTCTAATAAGAAAAAGGCTTCATGCCTTCTCCAAAGCAACATATCCTTCTACTTCAAAAGATTTTTCCAAAGACAAAATTCATCTCACCTTTCTATAGACTTGTGTTGTTTAAACATGTACAAATGAATTTGTCCACTATGGTCTCCCTTTGTAGTGAACCGAAATACAAAGGCACTGGACCCATTTTAGATGTGTGTGTCAGAACAACATCTTCTGTCCTTGACTCCATTGCTTCTGTGACTGCCTTCAGTAGGATAAAGAAATTCTGTCTTGGTTATTTTGTTATTTCCTTGGAAGAAATATTCTTCTGTTTATCCTAGCCGTGACATATGGCCTGTTCTCTTCTTCTCTGCAGAAACACCTCACATATTTAAGACAGTTCTTGAATTTTACCTGCATATTTTCACTTTTAGGATGAATAACTGTTTCCTCCTGTCTTTGATCATGTAATTTTTTTCTAAATCTCTCATCATTTTTGCTGCCCATCTTATCTTGAAACAATGTTATAAGCAAAATATTGTGATTAAAAAATAAGCCACAAAAGAGTTAGAAGAGCAGAAGAATTGTGTAATTAAAAGTCCTAATATTTATGTGTTTGGTTTTTTTTGTGGATACAGCCTACATCTTGCCTGTAGGCCTCCCCTATGGGGATCACCTGCAGAAGAGAAAGAGTTTCCTTTTCTCAGGAACACATCTAGCCCATAGAAATTACTAAAAAAATGACTGGTAGCTCCCCAAAAATGGTGATTTTAATTCTGACAGGCACCCATCTAGAAGAGACCACCAACCTGTCTCTATGGAAGCCATCACTCCCAGCTGCCTCTGGAAACCAACCTGCAGGTGCTATTGGCCTTTGCCACCTTGGAACAACCGACTCCAAAGAGTAGATGGAACTTAAAATCCAATTGCTAAATATTGGGTTTGTATTGTTTTAGCCTGATCCTCGCCGTCAAGATTCCTAATTGAATTACTTGTGCCGTGTGTAGCAACAAGGCAGTAATTACAGAAGGTCTCGCATTTGTCTGTGCTTCTGCTGAGGCTGAGCAAATAGGATTAGAATTCTTCTTCCCAAATCGGCAGTGCAAATTAAATGTTTATTCTTTCATGTAGGGAAAATGTCAGCTGTTTCAAATTACCTGCAAAAGATTTCAAATGATTGGGAATCAGAAAAGATAGAAGTCCAATTTCCACTTGAGAATGTTTTGTAGACTTATGGTGTTTTGTGGGTTTTTTTTTTCACCATTTTTCTCTTTTTGAGTTGAGAACAACCCATTAGTTGAATGCATCTATGCTATTTTTAATTTTCTTCTCCCTTTTTTCATCTGTTAATGTGAGTATGGTGCTCTAGTCAGAACTGATCACTTTACTTTTGTAGTCTGTAAAATTCCAGGCTTAAAAGGATGTTGTCAAGTCAAATTTTACTCCAAATTAGGTTTTGGGCTGAGAATCAAGAGACATGAATTCTAATCCCTGTGACCTGCTGTGTGACCTGCTTCACCTTTCTGTATCTCAGCAACCCTCCTGGTAAAATAGAGATACAGTGCTCCTTTTTGCAATAAACTGTATTTCCTATGGTGGTCTCACACTTCTAAGCACCACAAGATGGCTTTATCCACAGAACAATAAATGATTTGGAGGGAAGGTTATGTAGGAGTCAAAGAAACGTAATAAGCATCCACTTTTAGCTTTATGGGGCTGAAGTTGTCACAACAACTGCAACTCTACTGATGTCGAATGGTGATAAGCATAGACCAATGTGTACGCTCTAATTCCTGAGGGAAGGAAGGTGAAACCTAGCCATTTAGAAAATGCAGTCTAAAGAAAATCAGTCTCTGCACTCCAACTGTTTGCTCACATTTTTATCAGTTCTAATCCTGATTCTGACCTCACATATGGAAGTTACTGGTGAGGATGAAGTCAGAAAGGAAGATTTCTGAACCCTGTACACTTTGGTCTCTTCTATACCATTCTGAGTCCTATCTTTCTCTCAAGGGTTATTCCAGAAGGTATACATGGACAGTGTTTTGCCACATGATGCCAAAGCAGCAGGTATCTTGCAGAGCAAATCCTTTGTGTTCAGAACTCTGCCAAAACAAGCAATTTTACTCCTCTCCTTCCATAAGTACAGTGTTTCTCCTGCTCCGTGAACCCACACAAACATTAAGACCAGAGGTCAAAATAAAATGAATGTCTCTGAGTGATGCGGGCAGCATGGAGCAGAAGAGAGGCCATGGTCCTATCTCAGGATTGTCTCCAGGTACAAGCATTGTAGACATGAACAGTATTTCTGATATAAGCTTGACCACTTCCAGACTATGTCTGTCTAGGCTGAAGTGATCCCGTATGAATTAATTCGTGCTCACTCAAGCAATAGAAATTCCCATATTTTTAGCTACCTGGTGGCTGAGGATATTTAGCATAAAAGAGCGTTTGTTGAAGTCAGCTTTCTGAAACAGGTATCTTTATTGGGTCTGTAGGTGGAGGGATGATAAAAGGTAAAGAAATGAAATATGTCTTTCCCTTTCTCAAGTCGAGGCCACCATGGCGATGGACCCTGAAGGATGTCTAAAATGTCCATGCATCAGGTCCAATGACAGATAGTGACTGACTTACTCTTCCTATTCAAACTGCAATTGTTTTGTCCATACACAGCGAGGGGAAAACTTCACATCCCACATTACTGAAGCAATTATTTCTGTCTTGTTCCAGGTGGAAATAACAGGCCATTTATTTTAAGGGAGAAGAGATTAATGTGACTATTGGGAATTGGGGGAGGCAACTTTCTGACAGACAACCTGTTATAGTGCATTCCTTCATGCCCCTTTTCAGTGCAGCCCATGATGATGTTTAACTCTCTGCAACGTCTTATGTCCCCCTCCTACCCACCCAAAGCACCTGTGGACTACCCACCCAAGTGGGAAATCAGCACAAGTTTTGCATCTAATCGGTACTCCTGCTGAGCCATGTTGCAACCCAATGCTCTGAGACCCCCTGACAGATATGGCTTGGGGCCAAGCAAGTGCTTGAATGGCAGTGATTTTACAACCCCTTCCTTGTGTGGCTATTTTCATGCCCCCTTCCTCACTCTGGGAAACGCTGGGGGACAGCCATAAATTTGTGATACATCATCGCTCGCACTCTAGGCTGAATGCAATATTCCCTCAGCGAGGCTTCATTAAGAGGAAATTCATGCCTTAAACACCTCGCAGCCTGCATTTTTGACAAGTCATCACATTTTTGTGTGCCCTGCTTTATTTTAAAGCCCCTCTAGTAATGACATTCCTGAACAGGGGCTGCTTTGCAGCTTGCTAAGGGGGAGCCTTTGTCAGCTGGGAGCAATGGAGGAGGAAAATTGTGATGCAAAGCATGTATTACAATGGAGGAGAACAACCTGTTGTGTACATTTGTCTGTCTTCTTGGACACCCACACTGCTGTCCCTTTTTGGCAGGGATGTCAGCACAGGAAGCAACACAAGGTCTTAAATCCATAAGGAAATTATCACACAGGAGCAGGGCATACTGGAACTTACAGCACAGTGTTACTCCATCTATCCCCTGATGGGTAGCTGTCCTCAGACTTCAGAGCTCACCATGAATGGATGTCTTTTTCATTGCAGTGCTATCCCAAACAACATTACTCATAGGTACCAAGTGTGAATCCCTCCAGTCTTGCACTCACCACGCTCACCTGGGATGGGTTTACAGGACTGTTGTGTTACTATTCTGGTTGATTTGCAGGTGCATTGCTCTCAGCCCATGGCCCAATGTTTTGGTGATTAAGAGATTTAACCATGGACAGAAAACTGATTCTGGGGAATGTAAGCAGTACAAATCAGAGCAGAGCAAAGAAGCATGTAAAGAAATACTTTTCTTTGAGAAAGTAAGCACACAGAGAAATGCTTTCCAGCTTGGCTGATTATGGAGAGCTAGCCAAACCCACGTTTAGACATCAGAGCTGTCACTTGCCTTTGTGGTGATTCTGGAGATCTTCACTGATTATTGGATTGATAATTGAATGATAAGTGCTTTTGATTTTGGTTTCATTTCTGTTAAACTCTTATAACCAACACAATTAAAAATGAAACAAATGCAAGATCTCTTAACATTCAAACACACACCAAACCTTACTAATGTCTTTTCCCAATATATCAACAAGACTCCTGGGAGCAGAGTCTACTTTAAATGCCTGAAGTTCCTACCGTTTCTGATAGCAGATAAATCTTCTATGTTCTGGAGATTTAGATGAGTTGTGGAGCCAGTTGTAATGATTTAAGATAAACATGTTCATCCAGTGTACTTATCTGATATATCTCCAGCTGTGGTAATTTTAAGAGTTTGTGCAAATGTGAAGTCAAGTTTCATCAGTAACTTAAGCTAAACCTCTAAATGCTGAAATGAAGTAAAATAGGTGTGATGGTAACTCCTTATGTACAGCTGTGCTGGAGCTGCAGAGTTGTGATGGACGACTGCAGATTTTCACCTTTTCAATTGCAACAGCCATCTTTGGAAACCATCTGCCTAACACCCTCAAGACTCATTCCCTCTTCTTTCTGCTCATGTGTCTTTGCAAAATCATTTAGTAACGTGGAAATTGTATGGCAGATTTTAAGATCTGCCACATCGGTGTTTAGGAAGGTCAAGTTTAGTTGAATGTTCACGTCCAGTCCATTCTCTGTTCTATCCTAGAAAAAGACTACGAACCATGATAACCAGGATGTACTCAGCTCTCAGAACATCTCAGTCAACTCGAACCTTGCTAATGGTGTAAAGAAGGAATTTGTTGTGTTCACACAGAATAGGAAAGTGTGAAGCTAGTGTGCTCTGTGGTGTGATCATGTAACCACAGGCCTTTTGGTGGGAATGAGCTGAGAAAGAAGACTGAAGCTGTTCAGCTTCGGTGACTTGTCACCAAAAATTCCTTCAGTTCTCCACCTTCACCGACAAGGGTGACAGAGTGTAACTAGGCATACCTCCAGCAGTGTTTCACCACAAGGAGGTGAAGCTCAAACACACAATCAAGATAATGTGGCTTAAACTTGTCATCTGTTACACGGCTGTGTGAGCATGGTCTTTGTCCACCCCAACAGCAAGGTCAAAGCTCACTTCTTTCCCATTAAGAGTTATCTAAGCCAGAGCACATCATACATCTGAAGACTATGCATACTGACAGGTACTATAGCTGAGCCATTTACTTTGAACTCATTAGGCTACTAGACTTAATTATGGGTTCTCTCCCTGACCAAAGCAAATAAATATATTTCTAATTTTCATTAATTTGTGTCTGCTAATATATTATTACTGCTACACTACAACAAGCAAGCTAATAAATGACTTACAAATTCCACCTTTCCCTGATGAATTATCATTTATCTGACCAAGAAACATGCAATGAAAAATTGAAGTTACCCATGAAGATTCACTCTGCAGAGACCTTGCAGCAGAAATGGCTCTTTCTTTTTCTTCTGTGAGAGTCCAGAGGATTCACCTTAACTTTGTAGCTGAAAAAAATCAGCTAAAATTTAGCTAAATACATTGTCCAAGAAGATTTTGCTTTAATATACGGCGATTGAAAAAAGAGAATCTGGTAGGAAAACAGACAGATTTGATGAGTAGATAGAGCACTGCCATGATTTATGCTCTCTCTGCTGTTTCCCTTCTTTCTGGGTCTGAGCAAAGGTGTAAATCATGGAAGAAGTAAAGGCTTAAGGTCTGATAACCCAGGTTTCATGTGGGCTAAAAGGGAGGGAGAATTTATGGATTTATCTTCAAGTGCTCAGACTCGGAACACCCCAAGGAGCTGTTGGGCTCAGACTCTTTGTGGTATCTGGACCAAGATCTCCTGAAGGCCAGGAGGAGTCATGAATTTAAGATGCTTAAAGAAATGTGGGCCTTGGTCTTGTTTCTTATCTGTGACAATGCTTTTTAAAGAATAATTATCTCAAGAAGATTGTTTGCTAATTATGAATAAAAAGGATTGGCAATGATTAGAAAGAAATCCTTATGGTCAAGAACAAGAATATCTCTTTTAATCATAGTTTAAAAACACACACATGTTATGAAGGTGGAAGGAAATCCAACTGAAAACAGTTTGTATCCAGCTACAAACTAAATGAGATTACAGGAAAGCTTGTCCTAAAAAAGTGGTTGCAATGATCACATTCACCTGACCTCTGCCCGGAGGCTGAACAGGAGCAGAGAGTGACGGAGGCATGGGCCAGGTTAGGTGACTTGTCTCATGTTTATAGGGAAGGATGGTAGACTGAAAAACCAATTCCAAAAATTTTGACTCCTCTAGCAGTGCCCAAACTGATGACATACTTCTCTTTCAAGCTTGCTTCACTTTTCTTGAAAGAACCGTTCGGAAGTACATGTCTAAAGTTTCCTGAAGTAGCTTATCTTCTCTTTGAAGACATTATAATGTTTGCTTGCCTTCCACTCCAAGAGTTTCTTCATTTTCTGTCCCTTCTTCTTGCCTCTAGTCAAGAGGATGGAATAAATTAGCAAGCAGCATGTGAACCTCGGCTCTTGTTAGCTACACCTAAATACTACTAAGCCTATTAAGTTTATTCCTGGAACTGTCCTGCGCTACCGCCCCCAATAACTTTCTTATTCAGTAGATTTCATTTCCTTTGTTCTTTCTTAATTTACTTGCAGCCAGGGGCTCCAGCAACTGAGCCATTAGCTTGCTGCTAATTAGCTGGCACTAACAGCCTCTCGTTATTCGGGAGGCTTGGAGAATGTTTGCTTCAAGTCACATGGTGGGACAGCCATTTAATAACAGCCATCCTGTCTAATTCTGCCTTTCCTTTGGCTCCTCATATGGATATCCAAGCTGAGCCCACTGGCACTGCTTGGGGGGATGGGGAGGAGGTATTTTTGTAACAGATGGAGATGAAGAGGAAGATATTTCATGACACTCTTTTCTCTGGAGGGAGATTGTTCCTCCTCCGGTGTGACCATGAAGGGTTGGGAGCAGTGAGAGTTGTGCCTATAGCACCTGTCATTGCATGAGGAAAGGAAAAGCAATACCCTCTCTCCCACCTCCTCCTCCCGAAGCAGGAGGTTCGTGACACCTCCCATGCTAAGCCGGAAAAAACTCATCCTGGGATTTGCTACCATATGCTGCCCACTGAGGTCCTTGATTTGGGTATTCACATCACGCTGTTCTGGTACATTCACAGTCATTGCCAGGGGGCTGGCAGGTGGGCATCCCAGCACTGGGGAGGATAACACACCTTTGTCTGGTTTCCCAGTCACATGCCCCTCATGCTGCATGGGTTGGGCTAGGGGGACCGAGAGTGCCACTCCATCCTGCAGTGTGACAGGTGCCATTCTGTCATGCAATCTACAGTATGGCCCTTGAGTCTCAGGCTTCCAGGAACTGATAGGGTTGGGATGTATCTGAGAAGGTTACAAAGAGCTTCAAACCTCTGAGCATCTTCTCCCCTTGTCAGTAGATCAGGTGGTGTTTTTCCTGGCAAGTGGGGATGCCTGGTGATCCAGGGAAGCCAGTAACCCTCCCCACACCCTCCTCCAAAACCCAAAGATGCAACTTTTGGCACTTGCTGGTCACCAGGTGCTCTCCTTCCTTGGCAGCAAAACAGGAAATGAGTCAAGAAGTGAAACACACACACTCATGAGGAACTGCCTTTGTAGGCCTCGAGAAGAAACCGCCTCAGAGGTGTTTGTTATTCCTGAGCAAGGAGGATGCATCTGCACAGCATTCCCTGAGGTGACATGGCTGCGAACTGTCAGCTAAGGGTGGGGACAGGTGGAAAAAGTTGGTGACTTCTGACACCTTGTTTACTCAAACCCTCCTGGCTTGCTTGCACGGATTCCTCTGTATCCATTTCTCAGTAGTCTGGGATGCATGCCCAGTCTGGAGGTCTCAGCAACCCTCATGTACCTGAAGGAGGGTACCAGAGGTACAGCTTTTCAAGGAAAGAGCTCAGAGAATCCTATCTTCCTCTGTGAGGTGCCAGGATCCTTCTAGGAGACTCCAGTCTCTCTGCAAGGAGGGATAGCACAGTATTTTTTAAGCTCAGCTCTTCAGTACATCCCAAAGAGGCAGACAGCACCTCTGGGCCACCACACCATGGCACCTCTGGACCAGCCTTGCACCATGCAGGCCACACAGAACCGTGCACCATGGCTTGGTTCTCCTGCGGGCATTTCATACCTTTCTCTTTGCTAAGCTCTGGCAAGGCAAGCTGTGCACTGTGCACTACATCTGCCCCAACATCACATTGTGCTTGCCATGAATCCAGGAGGCTTCTTCAGCCTCTGGAAGGGGAGAGCCATAACATGCTTTGCACATTAGAAGGCCCAAGAAAACTTTGTGTCCTTCTCCTCATTGAGAGGTTAAAGCATTTTTCTGTGTTTGGATGAGCTGGGCTCAGCTCCTGGATCGGCCCCAGACTCTGCAGGATCCAGGTCAAACTGGGAGGCTGCTTGGTGTGTCTAGTTTTCATTTCAGTGACGGCTGCACCTCCCTGTTCCCAAGAAGGGAGGAAAAGTCAAAGTGTGGCTGTGTTTCCTGTAATACAGCTGTTATCATCTCCCCATGACCTTGGTCAGGGATGCATAGGAAAAGAGGGAAGTACAGCTGTAGGAGCATGAAAGAAGCTTTGCTGCTGTGCAGAACTTGTGCTGTTGCATCTGCTGCAGGAGTAAGTGGGGAGGGAGCAGCCCAGGAGCATCCCACAGAGCCTCCTTGTGCGTCTCAATGCAACATGGAGGGGGCTGATGCCATGAGTCACCTTTGCTAACTTGTGCAGGGACAAATCTGGGCACCACTGGCTCGCAAGGGAGCAGCTCAATGACAGGGCACTGTGCCCAGCTGGGTTGTGTTAAAGGCAAGGAGGGGTCGCTTTGGCACTGGATGCTCCTGTCCATCAAAGATACCTGTTACTGCATGTCACATAGGCAGGCTCAGCTCCAAATCTCTTCCTCCTTCTTTATGACTTTTTATCCATAAATTTTGGTGGGTTTGGTTTGTTTATTTTCTATCAGAATAGAAGCTTTTTCTTTCCTCTTTCTTGCAAGATAGAAAATTTCTTTTGTTACAACCAAACAGGATTATTGCTTCAAAGAACACTTCCTATCCTTCCTATCTACATGAGCTCCTCATCATGGGATGTTTTGGATACTCAGAATTGATACAGACTCGGGGGTGAACTGCGTGAGTTCACAGAAGTAGCATCCATGGGAAATGATCACGTAGAAAGATAGGCTTCCAGGATTCAGGAAGTCCTGAGCTGTAAATTCTTGGAGGCTGGGAGAGTATCTGGAGAATTATCACTACGTGCTTTGTCTATTCTTACACTCTTTCTGAGGTATTTGCTTTTGGAAATGCCCATTTATGGAAACAAGATACTGGCCCAGATCAGTCTGCGGTTTGGACCCCTATAGCCACAGTTACCTCCCTGGTAATAGCAGCAGTTGGGCTTAAGGAAAGGGAGGGCAGGCTGCTGCTTTAATAATTAGGGCCCTGGTAGAATTAGACTTCTAAAAGGGACTTTAACATTAAGCAGGTCCAAAAGATTTCAGATGAGTACAGGGTGGAACTGTTAATTTGTCAGTTTTCTGTTTGTTTGTTTTTCTCCAGTTATCAGCCTCACACATAGATATTGCTCACAAATATTAGATATCTCCTACTAGGGGGGGGGATCACATCTCTCCTTGGGAGTGAGAATGGTGGTTGACGAGGGTAAGGTCATCTCTTGAATATTCCCAGAATAAGGGAAGGCAGTGAAAATGGGTCTTGGAGTATCTTCTGCCTCTTAAGGAAAGGCTACAGGCTAAGCTCAGCCATCGTTAGTCTTCAGAGAGGCCATTCTATAACTCCTTAAAGCTTTGTGAGCTCCTCTGCTGAAAGAAAGAGTGCCTTATGAGCTCTGCAAGTTCATCAGCTGTGAGGTTTCATTGTCAGACTGTTGACTATAGTCAGAAATAATGATATTTAAACTTCTCAGCTAAGCAAGTCGGTTGAAGAGCAGGCAGACAAGAGGGAGATGGACCTAAAATTCCTAGATGTGTTTCTCCAGTGCAAACTGTCTGGTTCAGATGGTGCAAATTGACACAGCTGCATTTCTGTTATCCTCTTGGTGCATTGGCACTTTGGCTGAGAGACCAGGATGCTCCTGCCTCTCCCTGCACACTGGAGGTTAAGGCAGAAGGAGCAGGTATTTAGTCACCCTATGTATTCTTGCTAATGACCTTACTGTTTGGGAACGAGAATGTGCAGAGGTGGGTTGAAGATATCATTTATACACAATTTCTAAAACTCATCTGTTTTCACTTGCACCCCTGAGTGTTCTTTGTATTTAAAAACAAACAAGGAAGATTTCATTTCGAAGGCTGACCTTGGTTCAGCAGTAACTTCTGTTTAGAATGAATCACTTTATATGTTGCTAGCAACTTGTATTATACATTCCATATAGCTCAGAACCTCAGTTCAGAGACTTTATTGAGCTTTCCTGTCATTTTGCTCTGCAGAATAGTTGGACTTCTCAGACTCAGCTCAGTTCATTCACTAATGTAGCAATGTAGTGCTAATGACTGGGGTTAGTGATTATAATTGTTTCTCTTAACAGGCTGAAAGAATTGAGCTGCTATTTGCAATTACAGCAACAAATAAGGTACATCAAATTAAATCTTATATTCAACATAAAACGTAGACACATTAAACAGATATCTCATTCAGTAGGGTAGGTAGGGAGTCTGAGGATCAATTTATTTTGTCCTAGTAAAATAAATCTGATGTATCTTATTTATCTCTGTGTACTACAAAGCACACCTAAGGTGTCTAGCACATTTGCAGTTACCTACATCTTAGCCAGCTGAATTTGGACTGAAGACATCCCACTCTTGTACCCAATCATTATGGTCATTTCACATTCCCATATGCTGGAGGAGCTGATTTTCTGCAACATTAACTTGAAAAGATGAATAAGAAAGATGTTAAAACTTCATATTACTCTTTTAATGTTTCCATGTTCTTCATGGGCATGGTGACCCAAGCTCCTTATGCTCCTTAGCTCCTTATTTCAATTGATAAGCAACTGAAATTTATAGGAAAAGAAATGGACTTCCAAATGTAAACCATGACTTTCTGGGGAAAGTTACAAATGCAGAAGTAGAAGCAAAACTAGGATCATTCCCTGGTCAAAACATTGGTAAAGTGTAAGCTTTTATACATGCCTCAGTTTTTATGATGCGTACATTATGTGTGCTCATGTCTCTGCCAACTCAAATGGACAGAGCTAGGAAACATTTCAATGGTTTTTCAAAGTTGAATTTAAGTCACATTTTGTCAAAGTAAATCCTGTAACAAGTTTTGACCTCTCCAAGAATATCTTGGATGTCATTCTTGGCCTCGTAATTTCAAGGTGGCAGCAGGAAAAGAACTCAGATCATATTGTTTACCAACTGTTTCAAAATAAGCAAGGAATGAGCTTCATTAGACTATTTCATGAAAGATTTGTGAGATCCTTTTAGAGCATTCTTATTCAATATATTAGAGAGCTGACACACACACACACACACAGAAAAACAAACTAGTGGCCAGTGAATGAAAATGCTATTTTAGAAGTTATTTACATTTTCTGTCTGATTATTAATGGAAAGGCTTTGCTGTGAATGCGCTTATGTGCTTAACAAATTAAGAAATTTCTCCCATTGAGTGGGTCATGATTGACTATATTGCAAAATCAAATCTTTTTCCAGCAACCTATCAAAAAGTTGCCCTCAGCTGACCCAGATGTATCTGAAGACCTGGTCATTCAAACAAGGGAAATAGTGCTGTCTGATATGACTGGTAGCTATAGAGCTCCTTACCTTGCCAATAGCTATAGATGCTGGAGTATGTTCATGCCATCAGCTTTCTAGCTCAACTAATTTTGGAACAGAGTTGATACCTATGTTCTCAATGACTTGATAGTAAATTCTCCTTTGAAGAAAGACAGGAGGCAGGCATGAGCTTTCCTAAGGAAATCAGTTGCCAGCAAAGTTCACATACTCAAAGTGTGGAGAAGTTCCAGGAGGAGAACAGACTCATTGAACAGGTGTAGGCCTGGAAAATTAATTTTATTAGGTAGGAAGATAAATATAGTATCTAAGAGCTATCTAAATAGCATTTCCTCCGATTGTTTAGTACCTTTCTTTTAGCATCATGCACTCTCTCTTCCCTTCCCAACACAGGGCTTGCTGGGAAACATCCAAAGGCTGAAAGCATTTGTCATAGAAGTGGTATGTAAAAAGCAGCCTGCCATAGTATCCACGATGAGTCAACAGATCTCTCTTTCAAATACTTTGTAAACAGCTTGACTTGGTGGCTTCCAGGTCAGCGTTTTTTTGTTGTTGCTGTTGTTGCTTTTCCAAGTATTTAGTATCTTGTCCACTTCCTTTTCCATGTCTCCTGATACTTCATCGTTCTTTGACATTTATTATCCATGTGAAGAACAGTTTGGAGGAATTGCTTCATCATTTCTGACCTCTTCTCCTTCCTCTCTGGAGAGACATCCTGTGCATCTACTGCTACTCTTTGTCATCTGCAGTCATGCCAGACTCCTGCCTACACTCTGCTCCTTGCTTAGCTCCGTATCTGATCAGAAAAGGACCACCTCCTTATTTGTAGAACTCTCTCAGAGAAGAATAAGAGTATTACAGAACATATAGTGAATGATGGTCCACGTCCTGAAAAACTCATTCAGACAGACTAAGGATGAGTTTTTACTCATAACTCAATGAGTTACTGAGTAAAGTTATGACTCAAAGTGTTGAAGTGTGTGATCCCATGATTGTAAGAACTGTCAAAATCACAATCACAGAAACAGACTTGACCCTCTTAGCCCATCTCTCTGATGGTGGTTTATGCTAAACACATCGTTTTTGACAACATCATTGCACTGAAAATGCAATGCTGGGCTATTGCAATAATAACACATTAAGTAGAGTCCTCTAGCTGGTTCAATCTTTTGGCCATACTCAAAATCTGGAAAGCATTTCACCTACATCCCACCTGCAAAAATTACAACTGTATCTGAAGTTTGAGAAGAACAATTAATCAGAAAGCTCAATTTGTCTGAAATGTTTTTGATGCCCATTTAATGGCAAGATGAATGGCACTCTGTTTCTCAATGTTGAATACACAGAACTTACGATGACCAGCATGGGTGAAGATGGCAGGGAGCAGAAAATCAGAGCTGCTCCGTGAGGCCAAAACTAGCCATGAGCTAAGGATAAGCACAGCCTGGGCTGGGAATGCTTTCACTGAGCTTAAACAGAGGGCTGAAATCCCGGGTGAGGTGGCTGCTGCTGTAATTTAGTCCTATTAGTGCACTCATAGCCCTGACAGAGATGCACATGATAGATACGCAATGTCTCCCATCCCATATAACCTCTTGTCATGCTGAAAAATGCTGAAAAACCCGAGACTAGAACTTACATCTTTGATTTATCATTCAGTCACAGCAGTCGTCTCTGTCAAGCAGGATGTCTGCTGGAGGAATTCCACAAAGATTCTCTGCTTTTGATTTTAATCCAAAATGTTAATGCTTGCTATGTTTATTCGCTATTATTGAAGTAGACATCACCAAATAAAAAACAGAGTTTCCTTTTCTGCATCATTTCACCTGGTTAAATCAACTCAAGATCTGCTATGCACAAAAACACCAGTGAAACCCCAGGAGATATACAGTACGATGTTATTTTGCCTCTTAGGATTAAATTATGGCTATCACTACATTTCTGCTTTCCAGTATATTGTCCATTTTCAAGAAAAAATGTTGATGAATCAGATATTTGAACACAGAACTGAGCACATCTCGTTTCTCAGAAGAAAACAAAGGGATGATGTGGTTACAATTTACAAGTGCATGTGAATAAATAATCTATTCAAACTGCAGATTTGGCATATGTAAAGGGTCTAAGTTACTATCATCACTACTGCCAGAGGAATAAAAGTGAAATTCATCTCTTTCTTGCACAAATATCTAAACCAGGTCAAAGGATTTTTCTCCCTTTAAGTATAAAAAGAGGAAATTAAAACTTGGGCTGGAGAGCTGCTGGAGGTAGATTACTATCCTCCACTGAAAGTGATGATTAATTTTTCCTATTTTTACAGGTATGTTTGCCATTAGTTCTATTCAGATTATTGCAAAAATGGCCATGTTACTGAAATAGAAATCAAGGAGTAAAGTTAGTGTTCTATGTCAAATAAAATGAAAGAAGCACTTACACAAGGCAAAACCTTCCTGGGAGTATGCCATCCCTTTTAGATTTTCCAGCTTCTTGACCTGGCAAAATACAGTAAGTAACAGGTACTCAAAATGTGATAAGAAGAAAACCCAAATGAACAACATCATTTTAATATCTAAACTGCTGGTTTTATATAATCAACAGCAATTAAGAGGGTATTCAGAGGGTATTCAGAGGGTATCTCACAATACCCTCTTTATTTAGTTGAACATCAACTTTTGTGTATTTATATCCCTTTCTCTCTATAAGAGAATCCTGCATATCTGTTGCTGCTCTTTGTCATCTGCAATCGTGCTATACGTTTGCCCATACTCTTCTACTTTAACATCACCATTAGGTCACCATAACCTTACAGACCATGAATGTCTTCCCTGTTAAAACCGCCTTGGCTCACAAATGACTTGGGAAGATTTCCTCACCGCACAGTGCCAGAACATCCTCATTTACCCCATCTCAACACATGCCAGACCAACAAATTAACACATCAGATAGCTTTCCTGCCTTGTTATCCAATTAACAAAAAACAGATGCCTTCTCCAGTGCCAAATGCAAATTGTTTCCCACATCCCATTATGCCAGCGAGCATCACTTCCAACCCACTGGGATCCAAAGTGCGTTAATTAGATGGGGAGGAGATCTTCATACAGCTCATCTCTGCTTTGGGAATCTCAGAGAATCCAGAAATAATTCTTCATTCCAGTGACATCTCTGAAATTTATACAGCCTCTTAACCCACCCCCCAGATCAAACATAATCATTTAAGACACCTTTTACCATCCTTTTAATAGCTTCCATTTCAGATATCTATTTAGAAAAGCATGGTAACAGATACACTTCTAATTTTCAAAACCTTTCCCTTAAATAACCTCCCTGTAAAATTCTAAATGCTAGTAATGTTTAGGAGGCACTTCGTAGGAGCCAGAAATTTCACCGAAGTGGAAAAGGAGCAACTATTTTCATGGTTTGGATACTTTAATATTGTGGATATGCATTTTAAGCTAAAAGACACCTTTGGGATATGTTGGTCTAAACAGAAAAAATAACGATATCAGGAAAGTCAGCAAAAAATAAAATGAAGACAGACCAGCAATCTGGAAGACATTTCAAAGAGTCAGAGAAAAAGAGGACTGGAAAGAAACTCAAAAATTCATCAGGATTAAACGTTCCTGATAGATTTTTTTTGCCTTCTAAGACTAACTGCCAATACTTAGTCCTCTTCAGTTCCCCATTGCCACTGAAGTTCTTCTCTCACACCACCACTAAAAATTTGAGCCTTTTATCTTATGTGAGTTTTGAGAGGTGCTTTCCAAACCTGCGACCTTCCCTGTTCTTAGCAGACAGAGGGGGCAGTTTGCTGCTCTCCTTTTCATAGGAACAACAGATATCATCACAATCTATTGTACTCATTCTTTCTTCCTAGACTGTTTCTCTAAGGTCATGTAAACTAGACCATAAGTTGTTTGGGATTGCAGCAGGCAGAGTTGGATGGCAAAATTCATATCATCTCTCAACAGTGTCTTGGGAACAACTCAAACTTTCCTCTGACTTTCATTTCCATCTTTTGCATATACATTATTTGCGTTGTGCCCAAATAAAAAATCAAATAGCAAGGAATGTCATTAATAATTTGGCTTTTAAACAGGCTTTTATAAGAGCCAGATAGGACTATTTGGGTGAATATACAGGGTCTCTTCTAGATGAGTTAAAAGAAGAATCTGACAATTAGATATCTGTCTGAGCAGGACATCCATGTACCTCTCCAGACATCAGAGAAGAACAGGAAGTCAGTGATTCAAGTGACTTATTCTAGATGCCTGTTTTAGGTACAAGACCAATTGCTTTCTTAAATTTCCTTCAGGAATCCTAAAGCTCCACCTTATACATCTAAGAATTAATCATCTGATAATATTTTGCCTTTCTCCTTTTATGTGTTATTGGAGTTTAGAGGGTGATTTTTCTTATCCTACAACAGACACCTATGGGATCAACTGTAGGCTCTGTTACTGTACTGCTTACTTGCCCAAAAATCCTTTCCCTGGGTACTCTCTATATCTTACCCATTTTTAAGTATCTTGATGTGTTATAACTGGAAGACCCTGGGTCAGCCCACACTCCCTGGTGAACCATGTAGGAATTCATAACATATTAAAAGTCATCTCTGTGCAAATATCCATGTGGTGGAATAGCACTGCTCTCTAAGAAAATCTTTGGCCAGGAATGCTGAAAGATATATGAGTTTTGCAATGGAGCTGAGAGGCTGCCAAAAGGATGATCTGAGCATGGAGAAATTTTTCTTTGTATTTTTGGTTCTTCTTTGCTTGCCTAAGGTAGTTGTTTTTGGAAAAGTATTCTTTGAGGAAAGAAAACTGCCTGGAATTCAGTCACAAACAGGAAAACCAGAGCGAGGAAAGTGAGAAGTTGTTCACATGGATGTTAGAAATACTGCCACCAAAGGCCATTCCTGGAGAATTAAGAAATGTCCACAGGACGTGAGAGCCAATTCAACTTGGGAAGCTAACACTCCCTTCAGAGCCTTTCAAACATGGAAACAGAGAATTAAATCCAATAGCGTTCCAGACTGTTGGATGAAAACCTGCCTTTGAGGAACAGTATGGCTGCAGGATGCTGAAATGTGCTAGGGCTTATAAACACTGTACATATTCCCTGTGTTGTAACTAGGCAGCAGCAACTTAGGAACCCTTAGGTGGGTGTGCTTGCCTTGGTTTCCCCATTAATATAATAACATCCTACTGAAAGGCAGCAGAGCTGCTGCTATTGTACCTCCTGGCTTTGAGTGCCTCAGCACCATCCTGAGAGCCTCCTCAAGTTTGACCCACATTGCAAACTAAGACAATTTTGTTGCATAAAACTGATGTTGCTCTCAGTGGTCCCAACCATATAGACTCTTCAGGGTCAAGGACACAGTTCTTATGCTGGAGATGAAGGAGAAGAACCTTTCATGGAGCAGGTATGAAGTGCACACAGGGCACAATGTGCACAACTGGGCTCATACATCTGCATGCAAGCTGTAAGATTTTGGAAAGCCTCCTAGTTTCTAAGCTGTATGCTGGGAGTAGCTCATTGATGTGACTAAAGTCGTCCAATTACCTAAATGTGGGTCTCTGTGACAGAGGAAAGGGTGCTCGATTAGGCTGTCTGGTGGGCTCTCTCTCACAGCTTACCTACAAGACAGACTTTTCACTTGAGCATCAGCCACAGCATCTCTGGGCCACTCACATCCCTACTTGTTTTGATTGTTCGATTAGCAAGTGTCTCGCAAAATTGTAAGGAGAAAAGGTTCATCTCTCTATTTAAGTGCTCAAGGCTGAAAGCACCAAGGTCCAATCTTGATTTATGCTCTGATGTAGTAGAAATAAATTGGTGACATGTATTTGTTTTTTAGGAAACAGGTCTGAAGTTTAGAATTCTCCTCCTGCAAGTAATGAAAATAGTTCATAAGAGAGATAAAGCCCCTGATCTCTTCTTCCTCTGCTCTTTGAGCCTTGTGCAAACAGATGAGAGAAGCAGAAATGAAAATGATAAATGATAAGGCAGGACCAAGATGAAGACTGCAGTGCAGAGGAAGACAACAGCAGGCTCCCTATACCCAGGAAGGCATTTATCTCAGTATCGTAGAATCGTTTGAGTTGGAAGGGACCCTTAAGGGCCATCTGGTCCAACTCCCCTGCAATGAACAGAGGCCCCTGCAGCTCCACCAGGTGCTCAGAGCCCCATCCATCCTGACCTCGAGTGACTCCAGCGACGGGACTTCCACCACATCTCTGGCCAACCTGTGTGAGAGCCTCACCACCCTTACCTTCTGCTTGCTCTTGAAAGGATGACTTTCACCACAGCTGAAAGCTGAAGATGATGAATATGTAGGATAAACTGTCGTGCTAAACAAATTCCCACAGCGCGTGACAGGATTTTGCCTGCGAGGAGAATAGAGGGCTGAATCAGTGGTGAGAGATAAACTTGTCAACTTTGCAGCTGATACGCAAGAAGGTCACCTCACCCAAGGGAAGTTTAAATAAACAAGCGGTGTCCAGGGCTACAGCAAAATCAACAGTTACTCATAGGCAGTTCTTCCAAAAAGAACATCGTAAAAGCAGGTTCTGCTAAGCCAGTCACCAGAGAGCACAAACTAAGAGCTCCCTTCAGACGTGTAAAGTCTCCCAGGTTACATGCGAGACTCACCATGGTTGGCTTCAGCATCTCCTGCAGTCAGAGGGCAGCCACCCTCCTGCTGCAAGCTGCAGTGCGCTGGGTCAGCCCTAACCTTGATCCACAGACCAACTGTGCCCAGGACACCTAGTTGGGAAGCTGGAAAAGGGTGAGAGCATTAGGAAGTAATAAGAAGTGAGAAGAGCTCACTGAGGGCCTCCTGCCCAAGGGAACTGCCATGACATTGCACTCTCAAGACCCTTAACTGTGCTGCTGCCCCACTGAGTGACCCAATGTCACAAGCTCTTCCTCAGCACATCACCAAAAATACAACTTGAAGCATATTTCTCCATACATGTGTAAAGACAAGGCCATGCCTGGTGAGTCTCCTGCCTTCAGCATGGCATGGAAATGTAGAGACAGGTAGTTTGGAGCAGCATTGCTGAGCAATGAGCTGTAAGGACAGCCTGCTAAGACCTGTCATGTGCGGCTAGGATGCTGATGCTAATGGAAAAGGGATATGAACCCAGACTGGAATTAAGAAAGAGCATCCTAACAAGCTGCTAGGCTAATGAGATTGGGTTTTTTTTGTAAGCATCCAGGAATTATGGATCTCACTGTAGCATATTTGAAGGCTACATCCAATGCATTAAGTTACTCATGAATGGGAAGGCCCCTTAGTACAAAGGTATGACTTAGGCAGACTGTGGGAAGTTTCTGTGGCTGTCTGTAGGAGGTAGATCATGTGTGGCCACCCTGTTTTGGAAAACAATTGTTCCAGTAGTACCAGGTGGTTTCTGGGCCATGGTCACAAGAATTTGTCAGGTTCTATGGCAGACAGAAGCTCTTAGTTCACTGTAAGAGTAAGAAACCTTGAGCATGGCAGAGAAACAGAGGGTACCACCTGAAAGAAGGCTCTGAATACTGTTTCTCATCTTTCATGCAAGAAAGGAAAATAGGACTCAAGCAAAACTAGGAAGCAGGACTGAAAAAAGAAAAAGCTCTAATAATGAGTAGGTACAAAGGGTTAGATTTCAAAACGGATGCCAGCATCAAGCTGGGATGTGCTGGCATCCGTGCTGGCTCTGATATGTTATTTGCACTTCCCTACAGGACAAGGTTGGTGGAAGAGGAAAGGATCCCTTGTGGAGGATATGAAGCTGTTCTGGATTGCTAAGTATGTTCCGAAACAGGATTAAAATTCAAATGACCTTGGTGCATTGTGGGATGCCCTGTTAATAAATAAATAACTGAATGAATGAACAAATGAATTAATTGCAGTGGGCTGTAATTTAACAGGGACATATATAAGGAAACACTCACTCAAATGAAAAATTAGAGAACTCCTTAGTTTGAGGTGCTTAATTTTCATTTGTCCCCATAGAAGTTATAGGGGGCATGAGGTAACATGGGCAAGCAGATTGGCAAATTCAGCACAAACAAGAAGAAGACTGTAGTTTATCCTACAAGGGCATGGGCATAGGTTCACTATGTGGGTAGTGAAGCTGTGGAACTCCCTCACTGCATGTTTTAGATGCAGAAAGTTTTCATGAGATCGTGGAGAAACTAAACAAACCAGTGAAAATCATTAAGATACCAAATGCACAGCAACTGTGTCCAGCTTAGGAACTCCCACAGGCAGAAATTGTTATAGACTGTGAGAGTATTTGATGGAAGCATTGCCATATGCTCACCGCATTCTTGCATTCATTTGGTACTTGCAACTTTATGAAATAGGATATTGCGTTAGGTGGATGTTTGGTGGGACCCATTTGGCTGTTTTTATGTCCCAAACCCCCCAGCAGGCTCCAGCCCTCGGTGCAGGATCTTTAGCCTGTCAGTTAATTTAGTGTAGCTCACCTGCAGCACACAGCATCCAGCAGACAGGTCCATTTATAAGCAAGTTTGAAACAGGAATTTTTTAACAGCTGTTAATTCCAATGGTAGGATAAGCTCAGAAGGGTGATTTTAACAATGAACTGTGATGATTTTTGTAAAGAACCTGGAATTCCTTTGCCTTTTCCTGTTTCTCCCCTTTTTCCTCTGGCAACTCAGCACCTTGTCTCCAACACAGGACATCTGAGTGGCAGTTGGGTGCCACCTCTGTGTATTAGGAGTGGGGATTCATATGTTCTTTAATGACTGTGGGGATATAAATACTCACATGGAGACTTGCCATCATATCTCTCAGGTTCTACTCAAGAGAAGGGCAGTCGAGGAAATTCCACACTAAGAGCAGAGAAGGCTGCAGGGTGACCTCAATGCAGTCTTTCAGTACAAAAAGAGAGCCTACAAACAGGAGGGGAGGCAACACTTTACAAGGGTAGATAATAACAGGACAAGGGGAAATGGTTTTAAGTTGAAAGGGGGAAGATTTAGGTTGGATGTCAGGGGGAAGCTCTTTACAAAGAGGGTGGTGAGGTATTGGAACAGGCTGCCCAGAGAGGTTGTGGATGCCCTGTCCCTGTAGGTGTTCAAGGCCAGGTTGGATGGGCCCTGGGCAGCCTGGTCTAGTATTAAATGTGGAGGTTGGTGGCCCTGCCTGCGGCAGAGGGGTTGGAGCTTGATGGTTTTTGAGGTCCCTGCCAACACAAGCCATTCTATGATTCTATGATTCTATGATCAGCAGAGGGTTCTAGACTTAAAAAAGGAGGGCAGAAGTTGTCAATCACAACTCCTTTTGCCAGTCTAAATCCTGGAAATCAGTGAGCTAACTTGAGGACAGGACAGCCACTTCTTTATACAATCTATTTGTGGGGATATGCAGACATCATAAAACAGAAGATTAAACAGATATATATTGATTGCTCCTTCTTGGGATGGAAACAATATTCTCATCTATGGGTACAGCACCCAGCACAGAACCTTCCTTGCAAATATGAAGCAAAATGCCCTGATCAGTATCTCATTGTCACATCCTGGAGACAATGTGTAGGGAGGCCACAGATCCATCAGCAACAATTCACCTTTGTCCCATCCCCTCCATTTTCCTAGTGATCTTTTTCCTTGCTCTGTCCCTTCTAGTATTTACTTCTCTCTTCCAAGAAGAGCACAAGCATCCCCTCAAGGGGAAGTACCTTAAGAAAGTCAAAACAAAAGCCAGCCTGTTCCAACAGTGCACACACTTGACAGGAAAGCAGAGGCTTCCCTGGCTTTTCAGCAAGCCTTTCTCTGGCTTCTCTTTCAAGATCAGCTTTGGCAGTTGCAATGCTTTTGTTCTTCATAAATCAAGCAGAGGGCTGGAGCAGACCTGGGCTGGCTGCATGACCACAGCCCCCATCTCAGCACAGCAAGCACCACTGCGAACACAACTCCCAACCTTTGGATGCTATCAACAGCTATTCATAGAGCAAAGAAAAGCAAGAAGGGAGATGTTCTGGGAGAAAAAACACTTTCTTAGCACTTCTCCTGGACTTTGCAACATTGCATGGGGCTGACATCTATAGCCCATTCTAGTTTGTGTTGGAAGGAGATCTGACCTTACCAAACACATCTTGCCTATTATTCCTACTCCGAAGCTCAGCCGGGGACCTTGCAGTTGCTTCAAAAGAGTGGGAAAGAAATGTTGTACCATCCTGCTCAGTGGCAGGCTGAGCTTTGCAGTGGTGTTAATCTGGGCTGGCAATGAATCTGTCAGTAGCACGTAACTTACCAGATTGACAGCACGAGGCAGGGAGGTGAGGATCTGGCTGCTGGGTTTGCTTTTGTTCCTCTCCTTGTCCTTCAGGCTACTGATTCTGGGGATGAAGCACTTGTACATCTTACTGCATCAGGACATCTCAACAGGAATGACTGTAATAAACAATAATATCAGTGCATGCGTTCGCATGGAAAGTCTGTAATAGAGGGATTCCATTAAGATATCTGGAATGAATTAGAGATGAACCAAGCTTTCAGCACCTAAAAGAGGAGCTTCCTCTCAATGCGAGCCAGCCATGATGTTCTGCATCTCTGGCTTCTTTTTTGTCAAGTACAGCTGTTAGGCAGCTGCACTACTGCTCCCCAGACTTGGCCCCACTTTTGAAATGGTCAAGGGGAACATTTTCATTTTCTTCTAAATATTCTGGGGATGAAAGATTATGAATAAATGGCATCTGTAGAAGTAATAAATATTATTTGCAGTGTAGCTATGAAGTTTTGATTATTTTTCTATGGGAGAAGAAGAAAAGAGAAGAAACGCCCTACAGGCCAGGTTTTGTGTCTGATAGTTTGTAAGAAAGCAGAAAAAGCCATCTCGGATTTCAGAGCTGGAGGCCAGCACTCAGGCATGGTGCTGTTTGCCCAGCAGAAGGAGCTCCAGTCCACCAGAAGGGCATCTGTCGCCCCAGCAGCACTGCCTGAGCTGCTCCAATAGACGCTGTCATTTCAGTTTTCCGTTCCCCGCTTGCAGAAGGAGCAGCTTTGAGACACATTGGGTTGCTGCTATTGGAGAGAGCTTGTGTGCTTGAGGAAATGGGAGCTCTGGTGCTAGCTCCATCACATGCTGTTGGATGTGGATGGATGTGCAGAAAGGAGTTAGTTAGCTAAAAATAAAAGAGCGATGGTGTATCAAGGCCAGTATTTCTCTAAGAATGGGAAGTGGGATTCATTCCTAACAAATGTCCTTTAAGGAGATTCGTAGCACTGAGTGCATAGAACAACATGGTGATGGCACAGTGGGCATGGTGGTGATGGGTTGATATTTGGATCAGATGACCTTAATGATCTTTTCCAACTTTAATGATTCTGTGATTCTATGTGGGCTTTCAGTCCCAATTCTTGCTGCCTGAGCCCAAAGAACATCTCATGCATTTCCCCACACTCTAAATGCAAGGAGTACTACCAACAGCCAGGACCTACAGTAGCTAAAACCCAGTGTGAAGTGTCCAAGGGAGTGGAAGAGACTGAAAGCATCGCCCATGTCTGGGGGCCAAGCTGTAGCCAGCAATTTTTTAGCTTGAAGGTCCAAGATGAACACAGGAGATTCACACCAAGGAGAAACCACTGCTAAAGGTACCTGAGGACCTGCACAAATTAGGGGGAAGCTGTTGTGAAACAGGCATGGAGCCTCTGCAAGTGAGAAAAAAAAAATGATGTAAAAGAAACCACGAGAGAAAAAACACACAGCTTCTGAATTACCTCCTGTAATCAACTCTGTGCAAAAATCCCATTCCTTTTACAATGACTTTTACGTGCTCTGGCGCTGGGCAGCATGTTTGATATATGCATGGTGTCTATGCAGTATATCTGAGCTGAAAGAACAGCTGTGTGAAGTAAGTTTTGTTTTCTGTTAGCTAAAATGCCTTCAGCAATCATATTGCTGCTGGAAGCTACTGGATGGCTTAGGAATCCGTGATAGGCTTCAGATGTTTTCTCTGCTTTGAGACTTTATTTTCTCTCTCTCTTTTTAAAAGGCTCAAAAACAAAGAATTATTTCAAAGGGTTAAAAGTTGACTGTCTTCCTCTCTCCCACAAGCTTTAATTAACAGAGAAAAAACTGAGAAATATGTCATATTTTTAACTGGAACAATTGTTCGTTTCAGTGCAATCTTAGGACAAATTATTACAAGTAAATCTCGTTTTTGTGGAAATAATAAGAGCAGTAATAATAACAATAATAATTTAGCAAAATTCATGAAACTAATAAATAAATCCACTTAGATAATGAAAAAAAATAAAAAATTTTGAGATTTCATTTTTCATTTCCTCCTTAAAGCAATATTTCTGTTATGGGACCAGCTGTAGTTATTCTTTCTGTTCATATATTTGTAGAGCTTCTGAACTTCCTGCTAGTCTAGAGCCCTATTGCTCCAGCTGTTCTATTAGCATCAGTTAAAAAACAAGATTGTTTCCACAAATACCATTGTATATGTGCAGTGCACCATATTGACTTTGTTATTTCATGTAGGCAGAATTTGCTACTGTGCTTCATACCACACAAAAGAAAACCACTTGCAAAAAGGGAGCAAAGGAGCCAGGATTTCTTCCTGCTGGAATCCTTTTCTAACATCATTTACATAAATATTTTGGCTTGGTGGTGGATTGCAAACCTGCCTTTACAAGGGCTTGGTTGCTCCAGCTCTGGTTTTATGATGCTGAAGTAGAAGCTGAATGTATAGAGTGGCCAAAACATATCCCCTCAGACTGATCATTACAATGCTGTAAGAATTAAAATCCCCTGAGGAGCACATACTTCACCTGTGATGTATGCCAGATAGAAATTTCAGGAGCCTTCTGTGACTTGAACCTGAGTAAATTAAATTCATTGGGCACCTTTGCCCCCAGGAGACAGTAAGTTGATTTTCTAAGCTCAGTGTGGTAATGCAGAGAAGGGATGGCTTCATCTCTCCATGAAATGCAGTCACTTCTGCAGTGTTTATATCTGCTATCAGAATTATGAATCCTCTTATCAGTGAATAAAAGATATGACCCTGCCTGGATGACTTGATGTTCATTGGAGAGATTTGTGTAGTCTGATTTTGCCAAAATCTGGAGGGAAAAATGGTTACATTAGGAAAGCTAAAGCAATTGGTGAAATGCTGCCCTGAGCAGAGCATGACTGACCTCCAGCCCTCAAAGGAGCTAAATCCTGCCCAAATGGTGAGACAGAGCTGAAAACCTCCAATTCATATCAACTTAGAAAACCCCAGAAAGGGAAAGTCAACAGACTGTGCCAATCAGTAAGCTTTTCATCTGATCTGAAAGATTTAGGATTTTCACTTTTTAGCACCTATTATTCTCATTTTGGATATTGAGAAGCTGAATAACGCGTCTATAAACATCATTCTGGACCTCAGCCGTGGGCTTTGAGGCTTTTTTGGACGGCGCTCATTTCTTATTTTGTCTGTACGGCACCCTGAGAAGTTCATGACTGGGGCTCTGAAGCAATAATACAATATATATTTTTCTTTTTACTGTTATGTGCCTTATTGGCATTCGTGTTTGAAGCCTTTGAAAACCTACAGCAAAAGGTTCCGCTGGGAGCCGCTGACATTTGAGTGTTTTGCATCAAATTCCAAAATGGCAAAGCGTTGTTATGAGCTGAAAGGGAGAGAGGGAATCTCCAAAGGACCCAGCTGACTCTTTGAATCTGCGTAAGTCAGGGAATTGAGTGATAAAACAAACACCCCAGGTGAGGGGGATGTGAAGTTTGCTTAATGGAACAGATACAGTAGCACCCCCAGGCAAAAGGGGAACGCCTGTACATTGCTTTCCAACCAGGGGAATACTCAGGAGGTCTGGGAACTGGCAGGAAAGTGGCTGATAGATGTGGGCTGCCCTCTGATTTCCCTCTCTCCCAGGCCAACCCTTTCCTGGCTGCCTGCGGGATGTCTCACAGCAATGCCTTTTTTTGTCTGGGCTAAGTTAAGCAAGGTCAAACCGAGTGAGGAGTTTCACTGGAGATCTCCAAGGAACACCTATCTGCTGGAGAAAATTGTTCTGGTGATGCAAGAAATGGCAAATTTCCCTCTGAGTCAGAGCTGGATTGTTCCAGCTGGTTGGGAGGAGGAAGGTTGGAGCTGTAGAGCAGATAGCGATGGAGACATTAGGGCATTTCCTATCCAGCAGGGTTTCGGGTTCAAGGAGAAGTGTCAATGTCTTGTCCAACTCATATCCCAAAATGTACATCTGATGTCAGTGTAACCCGACCATCGCCACTCAAGTCTCCTGCTGTGTCATCTCAGCAGGGTGGTGTGTGTAAAACCCTGAGTAATTTCATCCTGAGCAACGGGTAGGATGGAAGACTAAGGTCAGATTCTTCTCACCTAACTTCAGACTCTCAATTAAGGAAGCTAATTGCCCTCTCCCTAGGGAGAGTAAAAAGACAGAGAAAGAACTCCAGATTGCCATGCCAATCTGAGATCTTCACTGACTATAAAACCTGTGTTGTGCTGTTCAGTAACATATTTTCCCCATTGCCAAGCCTAAAGTTAGGAGGCATGAGCAAACACCCATAAGACCCTGTAAGTCCATATATAATTTTAATTCTATGGTTGACCCTATTGATTCAGGGAAAGTTCTCAAGTTTAATTTAAGTTGTATCATCCTCCTGATTTTGTTTGTTTGTTTGTTTGTTTGTTTTTCCCAGGGAACTGCAGATTTGTTTTTTGCCCTTTGCCCTAAACCAAATGTTTTTGGGAACTTGCAAGAAAAAATGGTGTTTAGGGCTGTCAACACTGAATGATCTGTATGTCTTTCTGGATGAAATTGTCCCACTGTCATGTATGATTGCAGAGGGCCTAGTGAAGGCACAAGCAGGGTACAGAAACCTCCAGATACGATTCTTATGTTGGCAGACAAGAAAATGTGTGTTTTGCTGAATCAAGGTCTCAGACTGCTGCACTTTGTTATACAAAAAAGCTCAGTTCCACTTGCAGACAAAATTAATCTGACCTGTTCATTTTCCCTAACTTCTCTGGATGCTACACCTGCAGGAACACTGTCTAGTGCCAGCTAGCAACAAAGTTCAGTCTTTGGAACACCATCTCTATGACCTCTGACCATCTCTGAGGGGGACATAAATCCATGTTTCATTGTCCCTACTTCACAGACATGAACTAAATTCTCCAGAAAAAAAGAGCAAGCCAAGAGATGTCTCTCTTCTTCTAAAATACCCATTAACTTATCAAATCCTGAGGACGTTGCTAAGAAGAAGCCTGGGGCTATATAAATGTAGGGACATAATTTTGAAGGTGGATTTAGGTTGCTATTTCACAGCTTAAACTGAGAATTACTGGTTGCACTGCAGTGAGCTTTACACTGAAGGTCTACTTCAGACTGCTGGCCTTTGAGGACTCAAACTGAAAGTTGCATCACAAAGCTGAATTAAAGAAGCAACATCATTAACAGCACACGCAATGGAGTTTCACACTTATTCATGGAGCTACACTCATCTATCCAGCTGAAGAGTAGCTCCAGAGCACTGAAATCCTGAGACACCACTGCTTTCCAGTGTTTACATTTGTAGGTGACACACAACAAGAATTTCACAAGTTGCTGTATATAGGAGCTTAAAAGAGACCAAATCTGTGGCTGTTCTATTGGGCAGAAGCCCAAACAGTGGATCCACAAGCAAGCTTCAGCTCAGTTATAGCATCCTGCATTTTCCAGGTAGAGTTCTTCAGTTTTACTGGCAATATCTATTTCTATTTCCAGTTGAAATTGAGAAGGCTGGGTAGAGAGAACCAACTTTTTCCTCTCATGTAACTTATATGCAGTCACTGTGTTAGTTTCCCTTTAGGGTGGCAGTTGGAGTTTTATTGGAATTATCCACAAGGGCGTTACTGCATGATGATGTAGCTAAAAAAATAACCGTCCAAATATGATATCCAGAAGATAAAAATAGGGTATTTTTCTGTTCTACAATGGAAGTATGTTGTTAAATATACTCATATAATTGCTCATATAATAGTGTAGAAAATGAAGCACCAACTATTAAGTCTTTTTTTTTTTCCAGCTTCCTACAACATAATTAATTGCAGATGTTAATAAAATGCAGAGTTCAAGGAATAGTGTCCAGCTCTGGAGAAGGGGTTACCTTTTTTGACAATATGTTAAGAACAGGGTTTTTTTAGGTTAGAAATGATGAAGCTCCAAACCTATTGATGAAGGCCGAGCAGAGAGGTAGAAGAATTTCTCCCATCTGAACTGTAGGTGCAGAGGAGCTTTCAGACCTCACTATGCCTGAAAGAAGTGGAGCAACCTGGCCTTTAACTCTTGAAATTGATTGATTTGGAAGATCTGATGGGAAAGAGCTTTAACGCATTGGAGGAAATGGTACCTAGCCCAAGCTAATGGATATTTCATCTTCACTGCTCTGTTCTGACAAGAGTCCTAAAGTCAGAGAAGAGAAAGACAGACAGTCTACAGGGAAATTCCCAACCCATTGCAAAGGTCATACCATTTCCACTGCATGAGAAGAAATAGCCACTTATTTCCCCACATGCATCCCTAGTCTTCAGCCCCCATACCCTAAACCAGTTTTTATTCTAGAATCAGGCCAAATGCCTTGCTTCATGAGAAGAACAGCAAGAATATTCCCTAGAAGATACTGGAAGCCAAATTCAGCTGCACAATAGTGTCCTTTCCCAACTTGAATGGGTGCTGGACAGCTGGCTCCCATGGAGATGTGATAAATGGCCCTGGGAATCAACAGTCCAGGCCCCTGAGGACACTGAATAAATCTTTTCTTCACTCTTTGGAGTCAATGTAAGGTGGAGAAAGCAAAAGATTATCTTGACCGTAGTGCATGTTTTTCTCAGTATTGTGACCCAAAGGGCACTAAGTCTTGGAATCATTTGTTTAAACATCATGGTATATCACTTCACCTCCAGAGCACTCCCAGTCCAGGAATTTCCAAGCAATGGAGTTTGGATGGCATCCCAGAGGGCAGGACAAAGAAAATCTCTTCTGCAATTCCCAAGTTTTACCTAGTGTAACCAGGACTCTATAGGCTTAATGTTTCCATGGATCATGAGCTCAGAATTTGAGACATACCCAGCAGACTGGTACTCAGAATAACTAAATCTGTCTCCAGTTCCTGTAGCTTGTCTTGAGGCCTGTTATCACACTCTGAATGAGATGTGTACATGTGTGCCAGACAAGCACTGCGAATGGAGAACTCAGCTAGGCATCCATTCCATGAGGGAACTCATAATTTTCCAAGTAAGGTGCGAATGACTGCTCCAAAATATGAGGGACACCGTAAAAAGTGAAAGAAAACTTCAGACCAAGGACAAGGTAGATTCCTACAAGCAAAGCATTCCCAAGGTAATCCTCAGGTGGAACAGGTTGCCCAGAGAGGCTGTGGATGCCTCGTCCCTGGAGGTGTTCAAGGCCAGGTTGGAAGGGGCTCTGTGCAGCCTGGTCTAGTATTAGACATGGAGGTTGGCAGCCCTGCATGTGGCAGGGAGGTTGAAGCTTGATGATCCTTGGGGTCCCTTCCAACCCAAGCCATTCTGTGATTCTATGATTCTATGATTCTCAGTTTACTTTAAATTCCAATTAAACTTAGAGAATGGGAGAGAGAAGGTAAAACAGGTTAAAAAAAGAAAAAAGAAAAGGAAAAAAAAAAGAAAAAATAAAAGGAAAAAAAAAGAGGAATGTTGCTGACGTCTGTTTTCCAGTTCAATATTGACCAGGAAAAAAAAATCACCACCCAGACCCTTTTTCTGATTAATAAAAAAGTGATGGAAATTTCATATGTTGTCTCGGCTCCTAATCACTTCTCAGCAACATCTGGCAGTGACTGCGAGCTCCTTCCAGCCTGTTTATGTTCACAATGAGAACATTTTTTCCAGCCCTGTCAACAATTATTGTTTTCCCTATGGGGAGGTCAGAGGTTGTCCCTCACTTTGGTCATTAAAAAGCCCTTGGCTTTGAAGCGCCTCCTGGTCGCCCCGTGTCAGTGCATGTCTGAGCTGCGGAGCAGAATGAGGGCAAACACAGAGGAGATCTGGTTCTTGCTTGCTCCTCTTCCTTCAGCAGATGAGCAGAGGTGGTGTCAGGAAAAAGGGTGCTGCTGTGGCGGAGTCTTGCCAAGAGCTGCCCATGGGAAGGGAGAAGATGACCCAAGGCCCACCTGGGGGCCTGCAGTGGCTTGCAGCCCTGCTGGCAGCTCCAAGGGTGCTGCAGAAATGAGTCAGTGCCTTTGATTTGAAGATTTTGGCTCCCTTTCATGCCTTCCTTTGATGTCAGGGTTTGTTTGAGGAGAGGAGGCGTTTTTACAGGCTTCCTTCAAACTTGCATGACTTTCCATTGGAGGCCAGGGGAAGAGATGGGGGAGAGCGAACCAACCCCAACTCTGAGCTCCTGCAGCCCTCAACCCAAAGCGCAGGAGCTGCAGGTGAGCCAGATAGTGCATTCTCAGAAACTGAAGGGAAACCAACTGCATTCTTTCTTGAGGTAAAAAATAAAAGGCAGCTTCAGTGGCACAGCCAGCCCCTGCCCAAACTCCATCTGTTTTGCTGGGGCTGTCCTCTGATCTGATTTTCTGCTGAGTTCCCTGCAGGCCCAAGAGAGGGGATATGAGCAACACATTTTGGTTCAGCATCTCTCTCCTGATCACAAGGCTGGTGTTGGCAGCTCACCCTTGTCTGATACAGACAATTGGTCCTGAATGGGTCCTTGTCCCAGTTTTAGAGAGGAATGAAGCAAAGCTCAGTGACAATGCAAGGTCACACTGTCAAAACCACTGGAGTGTCCCCTTTGGTGCATTAGCTCAACAGCTGTCTTGTTTCTATTTTACTCCCTTGCCGTCTTCAAAACCCTTGCCATTTCTGTCTCACTCCTCTTCTCTCCCCTTCTCTGCATACTTAACCAAGTCAGGTCTCTTCAGGTTTGCTTCCCCTACTGCTACTCTTCTCCTCCTGCTGAAAAGCCTAGAATTTCAAACATTGTAGAATCATTCGAGTTGGAAAGGACCTTTAAAGGTCATCTAGTCTAACTCCCCTGATAATAACACAATCTGGTCCATTCACAGCTCAGCTGCTCTTAAGGAGAAGAAAGGCCCCTTCTCAGGATCAGGTCTCTTTAGCTTTGCTCAGATAGTCCTCATTTTTATGCCATATAGAGAGATAAGTGAAAGGGAAGAGGATCAGGAAAGGTGGCAAGAGCTCTGCCACTGACCCCTTAGGAGAACAAATCAGTTCTGAAGCACAGTGCCTCAGTTTCCCACCTATGTGAGAACAGACGTAACACCATCCAGTATCATAAGATATGGCAAATAACTGCAAGTGCAGCCATGAAGGTGGTCAGCAGGAGATTCTTGAAGCATGAGGGCTGTTCTAAGTTCACTGGCTATGGGGCATTCGGGTTGGAAGGGATCCCTAGATATCACTTAATCCATCCCTTTGTTCCATCAGAGCCAAGAGGAATGGGTTGCTCAAGGTCTTGTCCAGTTGGGTTTTGAATGTCTCCAAGGATGGAGATGGCACAGCCTCTTTGCAACGTGTTCCAATGGCTGACCACACTGACAGTAAACATTTAAATGATATTTCCCATGTTTCAGGTTGCACCCCTTGTTTCTAAATGTAAATCAAACAGAAGATTAAGAAAACCCTAGGTACGTGTCAAAAATCAAGTGAGTTCTTTCTCAGAGTTCAACATGAAATCTATGAAATTACAAGTCCAGGATGCTCCCTACAGATTTGATTTCAAAGTGTGTTCATTTCTTCTTGAGGAGGTGAAAAGTTTAAATATTTTACAACCAAAATTTGGATATGTTTTCTCCAATCTGTCTGGCATAAAATGGACAAGTACACTAAACTTTTAGTATCCACTCTTTGAAACCCCTTTATCTTATAAAAAATTAGGTCTTCAGAAACTGAAAATCACCCTTTTCTTTCCTAAGCTGACTGCCTTCAAGAAAGCTACACAAAGTGCTCATACTCAGCAATTAGCACACTTTCCATGCTCCAACTGTGCTTTCAGTCTCCATGTGTCATAACAGAATCCAAAAATAATAATTGATGTTACTATGCCCATTAACACTTTATTTGAAATTTTGCTTGCTTAACAATTGCTTCATACAGAGATTCTAAACAATTCCAGGAAGAAGCCAGTGTCAGTATTTGAGTGATTAAACTACAAAACAAGAACAATATAAAAGCATCTATAATCAGCTTGATTATTGCACACGTCTGTTAGAGCCATGCAAAGCAGCTGCATTGTGTTAGTGAATGTTTCCCCCAGTTTCCACTCAATGCAGTGTTCAAAACTGTTAGCAAAAATGCACAACAAGTAAAGAAGGAGAGACTCTGTGTGAGTTAGGAAGGGAGTTCTTGTTTCAGGGTAAGTTTAAGGAGGCACTGAGGCTCCGTTTACCATTTATGACTTCCTTCCTTCCTGCCAGCCAGCGCCCATCCAAGAAAGAAAACCTTTCTGTGTGACAGTGTCAGACAAATGGGGACTACAACAAGGGAAGAGCTCTGCCTGAATCCATTCTGAAGTCCACCATACAATAGAAGAAGCAGTACGAGACTTTCCAGCCCTTAAATAAGTGCTACCTAAGCAATGTATCCCAACTCCTCGCCTCTACAGTTTGTGGTGTGCATTAATTTCTTCTGCTTGCCTACTCCTCATTTTTATAGGATCACAGAGTCATAGTGTCTTTTACAACACTGTTGTGCTATAGGCTGTTTTCTTACAGTGATTGCAAACAAGATTGCAAGCAATCTTCTTCAAATTTTGAGCACTGTTGTTCATAGTAGGATCCCAAGAAATACTGCAGCAGAAATATCTGGATTGATGTGTAGCTGTCTGAGCATTTGCTCTTGTTTTAGTCTTCCAATGTCTTGTGTGACGTGAAAATAAGCAAGGCTAGGGAAACTAAGAGGAGAACTTAACTAAGTAGAAGAAAATTGAACTAATTTCTGGAGGGCTGGCCAGCCAGTGGAGTAAGTTCAAGTAAGGGCTGTTTTGTGCTTAGCAGCTCCTTACAATCTTCCTCAGTACTGCTGAAGATAAGGCACTGCTCTCCCTTGCTCTAGCCTCCTGAATGCCTCAGATCACCTAAATGCTATCCTTTAACCCTTAATGCTTTAGCACCCTTAACAAGGAGAAATGAAGAGAAACTGGAACACAGGAGGTTCCATACAAACACAAGGAAGAACTTCTTCACTGTCAGAGTGATGGAGCACTGAAACAGACTGTCCAGAATGGTGGTGGAGTCTCCTTCTCTAGAGATGCTTGTGGCCCATCTGGATACCTGTTTGTGTGACCTGCTGTGGGGAACCTGCACCAGCAGGGTGTTGGGCTAGACGATCTCTAAAGGTCCCTTCCAACTCCTACAGTACTGTGATTCTGCAATTCTATGTCCAGGTCATGTCAGTCCGTCAGTCATACAGCAAACAGCGAAGGCCAGATACAAGTGCATTACCTTTTTGATTGGAAGAGCCATGTCTTCATATCCTGACTGACAGTGAAAGATATTCTTCTGTTTCTGTTTCAGTTCTGGATCCAGTGTCCTCAGGGGTTAGCAAACATCATTTCACAGATGCAAGCAACCACAGCCAGTTATGCTCACATATTCTGCCAACCTAAGCCAAATCGAGATGCCCAGATTCCTAGAAGGGAGCTGGAAGGCCTTTATCACTGTAGTACCTGGCTGTGCAAAGAGAGGAGCATCTGAGCACAAATACCATCAGTTGGAGAGGAAGAGTGTTCGCTTTCCTTGACAGTACCCAGGAGAAGAATGGGGAGAGGAAGCCAGAGCTAACTTAACCTTCAAGTACGTAAAGGCATGAAAGTGAATGCAAGTTTGGCACCAGACAAAATTGTTTAGTCATGCCTCTTGGAGGGCGCAGCTGTGCACTCAGTGCATTATAAGTTAACAGCAAGCAGAGATTTTGCACAGAGGTCAGTGCCTGTCCTCTTCTAACTTTGGTTGTTGCTCAAAAGAAGCACTATTTGTTGCTGCGTGTCTCTCTTTCTCTCCTTCCCTTCCCTTCCCTTCCCTTCCCTTCCCTTCCCTTCCCTTCCCTTCCCTTCCCTTCCCTTCCCTTCCCTTCCCTTCCCTTCCCTTCCCTTCCCTTCCCTTCCCTTCCCTTCCCTTCCCTTCCCTTCCCTTCCCTTCCCTTCCCTTCCCTTCCTTTTGTAAACACAACAGTTATTCCTTGGTAGCAAACAGAATCTGTTGCAGGTCATTCCAATTCTTAAACTAGCAGGATGGCCAACCTGGAATGGCACAAAGATCATGGTGAATATTTATTCAGGTGAGGCACGTTGGTTCTCATTGCTCAGACTTCTACTAGGTTAAATGAGTAGTTTGTTTCGGGGACACTGGAGAAGTTCTCACTGCAATGCTTGTCCTTAAATCCCTGAGTGGAAGGAGGTTACTATTATTTTTGTGTAGAAGGAAACTGTGGACTAGCAGGATGCTGATGATTAGTTTTTATTTTATGCAAAACAGCCAGGAAATCTGAAGTTAATCAGATTGATCTCCATCCTGTTCCAACCTCCAGGTAGCCAAGCAACCCTGGTGTCTCTTTATCTAGCTATATTTAGAGTAAGTAGGATCAGGAAGTTATAAATCTGAGAACTGATACTCTGATGATAATGCCCCATGTTTGCTTACCTGTCTGTTGGTCCATCTACACACTTACCTTTCCACATTCTGAGCATCCTACAGCTATTAATGATTTTCCATTGCTCCATTTTTAACTCCACTGTCAATGAATATTGTTTCCCTTCCTGTTCAGTGTTACAAGAAGTATGGTGTTCAAAGATGCAAAGCTTTGTGGGCTACTGCTGGAATACTACACTGTAGTCTTGTTCATTTTGTTTATGGTCCCCAGGGCTTGCTGTCCAGAGCTGTGTCTGGACCTTGCCTAGGCGACCAAACCATCTCCAGAAGGCTGTTTGAGCTTGTTTTCTGGCTTTTTTTTATCAGCATAGACATGGTCACCAATATCACCCAAAGGTCCATAAATTTCAGAAGATGAGCATGCACTATTGCATTAAAAACTGATCCAATTGGAAGCCTCTTTTAGTCTCCAAATAGAAGAGATTGCTTCTTCCTAAGCTCCTGGCTAGACCTGTCATTACCCATAAGTGTTGGGCAGAAACAAAACTCCCTCAAGGAATCTCTTCCTTTTTTTGCAATATGAAATCCTTCCTACTCATCAGTAACAGCCAAATAAAGCATATATCCTTTCAGTTAACATCCAAGACACTGAGCCTTGACAGCTTTTGCATATAAATGTTTAAAGCCTCTCCAAACTCTCCTCTCTTCTCAGTGCTCCTCTGATCTCTCGCAGCCCTCTGGGAGAAAACAATCTCAACCAAATGCTTGAGTCTTTGCAGCCTGCTTTGCTCCCAGCTTGAGCAGCAGCCAGGACAGCTGGCTGCTAACCTCTGCCCTTCAAGCAGGTGTTTACTTCTGCAAGTTAAAGCTGATTCACAGCTAGGAAAGGAAAGAAGAGCTTGTTTATCACCTTCGGCCACAAAATAAACTCACCCCTTCCCCTGGGATTGAACATGGTCCTATTTTATCCTCAGTGTTTGTGCAAGGAGTGCTTGAACAGATCCCTGTTTAATCACAGATGGAATTAGCTCTTGCAACATGGTGTATAGGGACGTGAGCACATTTGCATGTGGATTGAGTACGAATTGCATGTCATGGCTTTTTTGGCTCAGTGCAGCAGGAAGAGGAGCAAATAGTTGTTGGTGTGGCTGCATTGTCCCCCATAGGTTACACCACCATCTGCTCTCTGCCCTAAAGCCATCTTAATTTCTGCACAGAGCAGAAATCCCACTCTGAGAAAATCTTGTGCTTTTTCAGCATATGTGCCACGCAGGTGAAATCAGGAGGTAAAGTTACCTTCAGAAGGTGAGCACCTGGAACAGTTTCAAACCCCTTTTATCCCATATAGAGATATAGCAGAAGGAAGGGAAAAAGGACCTTGCAGAAGAGCACAGACCCTTTGTTTCACTAGTATTTTTTCTTTACCATCTCCTCCACTGAAAATCTTTGATGGCAGACAGGTGGGAAATCAAGACAGAGGGGAGAAATGCATGGAATTTGCCTGCACTGTATTCCATGTATCATGCTACTCTAATTAGCAGAGATAGGAATTAAAGTCATTTCATAAGATCATGTCATTGGGCTCTGGTGGAATTTTCTGCCTTATCTGGCATGTAATCTTATCCAGTTTGATTTCAGCAAGAGATCAGGAATTAGGAGACATAATGAGATTGTATCGTCTAGACTAAATAAGCCAGAGACCAGGGGCAGATGCAAGGAAGGGGAGGAGGGAATGGGGAAGGAACCATTCAATATGTACCACGTTTCAGCTTGCAGCATCTGCAAACTCAACGTAACTCACAGCTAATTTCTCATAATCTAGTACAGATGCTACATTTTAAGTCCTGGAGCTGCAGACTTCATCCCTCTCAGCTAGAACAACAAGTTAAGCTCAGTTTCAGCCCTGCCATTGTCGAATGTCAATGCTGAGGTTTTCATTTGAACTATCCTCAGGGACAATTCAGAGCCTGAATCCTGCTCTCCACTTTGCAGCTTGCATTTGATGAGGGAAAATCATTTCTCATTTAATGCCTTGCTCTCTGCCAGGATCCTTTTGAAATAACTAACATAGGTGAAATAAGTACCTGAGTCTTCTGTCCCATTTCTCTCACCAATGACCTCTTTCTCCTTTCTCACCCCTTTCCTTTTCCACACCTGTAGGATTTTAGTAATTCATCTTGTTCTTTCAAATTCAGCAACATTTCTACTTGGTTCTTTTACTTTACTAGGCTGAATAAGCCAAGCCCCATAAGTTTTCTTTGGTAAGAGAAGCTCTCCAATCCCTCGATTACAGCAGGAGCTATGCTCTCCAGCCATGCCTGCTGTAACCTAACTTTCCTGAACATGAATTTGCCCATTCTGTAAATCACTTTCAATCTCAATATGATTTCAAAGACCATTGCTCTTACTGAGGAAGGACTTTGCTGACAGCCAGAGGGACCTTGAAGGCTAACTCTTCTTCCTGGGGCAAGGCATTTGTGAAAGGTCTCATTCTCAGTTAATTATTCAAGTACAAGAAGATTAGGTGAGTTGGCAAAGGTCATGTTATGAATCACTGGCAAGGTCAGTAATGGAACTTAGGACTCCTGATTTTTTTTCCTTGCAGTGTTTTACATATTTCTATGGCTCATCAACACTGTGCTAGGAGGCATCCAGAATCCCCAAGGGATGCCCGTCCAGTCAAAACATGTAATTCCTCTGCCCATGTTCCAAACCAGTTGGCCATGAATTTGGCTCTATCCACAGGATCTGTGCTCAGGCTAATAAGCTAGAGAATAAAACCTTCAGCACAGCTGAAGTGTCTATAAAGCCTGTCTGCACAGGATCTGGAGGTTGGATTGAGCCTGCTCACACCTGTTTTCAAAACACTGTGCCAACATAACCTACATTTGCAACCAAAATAGAACTGAATCTCCAGTATTTGCCACTGCTCACCTGTCTTGGCTGTTAGAAGTTAAACTAGATATGTTTCCGTGTAAGCCTCTCCCTGTCTTTTTCTTTCTTTTTCTTCCTGGTGCATAATGAACAATTTTTGCCCTGCTGAGTGCATGTTGAAGTGATTTGTAGGAAACCAGGTTGTTTTATGTTCTCAAATAGACAACTAAAGAGTTGCTGGAGTTCAGAGTGTTTCGTATGAGAAATAACAAGATTCTTTTCCCTCCTTACTTAGTCTCTCACTTTTTTTTTCTTATCCTGGAAAAAAATATGAAATGAGGGGAAGCAATTCTGAGATTGGAGAGCCCATCAGGAGGAAATCCTGCCAGCATCCGGGCTTATTTCAAGATGAACCTGCATGGTAGAGGAACTAAGGAGGGCGCAACATCTGATGAAGGGTTTATTGCACCAGCATCTCCCCATTGTAGCAGCTCGTCCACCTAAGTGTGGTAATCCCAAGAACATCTCTGTGGGTGATGACTGGGAGACACTGTGAAAAACACATTTCCTGACTAGTTTGAAATCATCGTCTGGATGGAAATTGTGCCCTTTCTTTCAAGAAGGAAAGATTTGTATCTCTTGTGGTTTCCAATGCTCACATCTTTTCCTGGCAGTCATCAAGGTCCAGGTTTTTAACTCTGACATCTGAAAGTTATTGGGTAGAGGTGAATAGTTGGAAATGTTAGGACTAAGTCTTTTTCTTTAATTTTATTTTTAATATGAGAACATGCATATCTATAAAAAAGGTCCATCTACAAGGCTACCTTTTGGCATTGCTCTAGGCACCCCGAGTGATTGATTCTCTTCTGCCCAAGAAAAGCTATTGGGTGTGTGAAGAAATGAGAACATGAAGGGGCAGGAAGAAATTTTAGGTGGCTGCTCAGAATAGACACCAGACTTACAAGGCAACGCTTCCACATCTCTCAGCTCTCTTCCCAACCACTGACCAGCCAGACCAAAGATGTAACTTGTTCTGCAGACTTCAGCAAGTGGCAGAAAGTCTTCCACTCAGGACTAAAACTTGTGTGTACATATTCCCAAGTGTCAGCTCAGCAGCAGGACATTAGCTCTAAGCTAAGAAGGAAATAAAAAGATAAAACCCTTTTTTTCTGCTCTGAGTAATATCTTCAGTCCATGTATAATCAAAACAAGAAAGGAAGGATAAGACATCAGTTCAAGCTTTGATCTCACAAGGGCCTTGGTCATACATTTCCCATCTGACTTTAAACAAGCCATTTAATCTCCATCCACTAATTTCTCAAAGTAGAATATTGCTCTAAAATGGATTTCTACTCCCTCTGCTCCTTGTTGTGTCTAATGCAGCTGGGGTGGGTGAAAAGCACTCCTCAGAAGCCAAAATATTTCACTAATTCCAGATCCACTGCCAAATTATCGTTTGCTCAATGATCTGGAGGATTCTTTTTTTCATTTTTGAGTATTTTCACCACATATCTTTCATGATTGTTAATTTCAGTAGATGTCCCCTCTATCAGAAAGGCTGCCTGCCACATCCTCAAGACAATTCTAACCCTCCCGAAACCCAGTAGACACTTTTGGAAGAGGATGAAATGTTTCCATGGCATGTTTTATAGGTGAAAGTTTCCTCTTATTTCAAACATGTTGTTTATTATTTTTCATCCATTTTATTGTGAAAGTCATTACAGAAAGACGAGCATGTTTTTTTTTTTTTTAAACAAACAAGCAAATAAACAAACAATTTTGGGGCTCAGTTTGTATTTTGTTATTTTAACTTTCCACATGAATCAGCCAGTGGTGGTAACTATATAAAAACAGTATTTTGTAGCTGAGCATTTGCTCTATCAAAAGATGTTATTGTGCTCTTTGTATCTGTCATAGTTTTCATGGAAATAAATAGGAGCCATTACTTTTGGAGCGACCTACATATGTTGACTACAGCCTTTCTGAAGAGAGAACACGGGTATCATTTCAACCATTTCTTTTCCCTTGGAGTAATGCAGGATTTTAGGAGGAAACAAAAACATTTTAGAGGACAAACTATTGCTCTTCTAATAAGAAAAAAATATTTTTCCCCGAAGCCATTTATTTTTGTATGTGTATGTAAACAGCACCTATTTTTCTTGACAGATAAGCTCACTGACACTGTAAATCATCGCACTGAAAATATTTTCTATCATCGGTACTTAAGTCTTTCATTTTTTTGTTATTGTTTTTTAGCTTTTTCTAACTGGCAAACTTAACTTTCAAATTTTTTGCTGTGACTTTAATTCAGATTTCAGTGTCATTCAAAGCTCACTGAAATACTTATTTTTTCAGGTTGTTTTGCTTTAAAATAATATTTAGAAAGATCAAGACTTTTTATTAAGCTATTAACACTATTCTGTTGCTGCTACTGCAATTAGATTATTATTTATTCATTAATTTTCCATACGGATCGCTTCTGGAATAGGGACTTAGGTTTTGCTTTTAACAGTGTGACAAAATGAGAACAGAATCTTATGGAAAATATCTTAACAACTCACCCAAAACTCATATGTCAGAATTCTAGAAGTGCAAAGCTGCCCCAAATTGTATACAATAATATTTGTACTTCTTGTCCAGGCAGGTGGTATGCAATATATCTTTTGGGATATGCTTGCCTTCAGCTATCATCACATAGTGCATTAGTTGCTTTAAATCATGTATAATTTGGCAGAAGCTATTGATATGTGTCAGCAAGCAATTCATTCTGCTTCAGTGTTGCCCAATTAGGAAAGATGCTTTCCTCGAGCTAAAAAGATGCTGATCCTTAAGAGGTGGAGTTTACCTTCCCCTCAGACCAGAGAGCAACATCTGGAAAAATTTGTAGACAAAACTGTTATTCCCAATTGTTTCTTCTAAGATTTTTCTTTCCTTTGCACAAGACAGTTTCAGCGCCAGCGGAAATTATACTTAGCTCCCAGTTCAATACAGTTTCAAATAGAAGGAGATGCTTTGGTAATCAGTGCTTATTGTGAACCCATCAGCAAGGAGAGGTTATCAATGAAATGTAAGATCTTGTCAGGCTGGACACTGAATAAGGATGCTAATGTTGAATATCATCTGAATGCCTTGTAGCCTACCTTTAAAGGCACAGGAATGCTGGAAGGCTGTCATTTCCAGGATGCAGGAAGTGTGATGCGTGGTATAGCAGCTGCAGTAATGGTGAGATTAACCTACGTAATTGGTGCAATATGAGATAAAAGCATAAAGAAATACTTTGTTTATATGACAAGTCTCATATTAGGAATTAGGATATTAGGAAATATTTCTTCTCAGAAAGAATGGTAACACACCGGTGCAGGCTGCCCAGGGAGGTGGTGGGGTCAACATCCCTGGAGGTGTTCAAGGAACGTGGAGATGTGGCACTGAGGGATGTGGTCAGTGGGCATGGTGGTGATGGGTTGGGGTTGGACATGGGGATCTCATTGGTCCTTTCCAACCTCAACTCTATGATTCTGTCATTCTATTTGAAAAACCCTCTTGTCTGTAAGTCGCATAGAGTTTGGTTTATTTTGTACAGATACTTCTTAAAGTCAACATGAAAACCCTAATTTTTTTTTTCACTCAGACCATTTTTCTCATAGTGTTTTTTCCCTCATGAAACATCATCTCCTGGTGTTCTGGCAAGTCAAGGCGGGAAAGGAAAGCAGAATCTAGTGGGCAAAATGGTCAATTCTTTGGGAGAATGAAGATAACAACTTGTCATGACCATCACTGGATGCGGGTTGCCCAAGGAAGTTGTGGATGCCCCATCCCTGGAGGCATTCAAGGCCAGGCTGGATGTGGCTCTGGGCAGCCTGGTCTGGTGGTTGGCGACCCTGCACATAGCAGGGGGGTTGAAACTAGATGAGCATTGTGGTCCTTTTCAACCCAGGCCATTCTATGATTCTATGATTGCGTGATCAGATTCTTGTCCTTCAGATTAAGTCCATATTTTGGCTAGCCTTGGCCACCAGCATGACGCTGAGGGAGCTGACATCTGTACTACAAGAAGGTAAATCAGATTAAGTCAGCGTGGGATATTCTGTCTAAAAGCTGAAGTTAAACAAGAGAGAAAACACACAAAACCTGGTAGATCTTACATTAAGGCTCCCTGCAAACTCTGGCATTCAAGAGATTTGCCTTTCAAGCCTTTCACTGAAGCAGTAAAAGTGAGAAACGTATACTTTTGTTGTTGTCCCTTGTTTGTTTGTTTGTTTCTCCTTTGTCTTAAGTAACAGCTGAGATTACAGCCCACCTTGTTTCTGAGAGTGAAGACTCCAAGTGCAGGTTCAGGTTGCCTTAATCTGACCCTTCATAACGGAGAAATTCTCTCCTCCAAGCTGAGCACAAGTTCCCAGCTGAACAGACTTCTCCCGCCTGTACATCTGCACAAAGGGAAATGACAAAATGTTCCAATTTTTCTAAAATGTCAACTTAAAAAAACACAAGCGTGCAAGTCCAAATAGAAAACAGATGCACCATGGCTGTCTGGAAGATATAAATTTTAAGCTTGGAGCTGTCTTCACATCCCTCACTACCACTTTTATGATCTTGCTTTCACTGGAGCACACCTGAGGCCTCCTGGCAAGATGCTGTTTTTGAGTGTTGGTGATTCCCCAGTTGAAAACAAGCCATGAAAAAGTGTACTGTTCCTCAATACAAGAATGTAAACACAAAAATAGACACTCCCTGGCATGGAATCGAGTGCTGCCAGCTTCACTTAGGCTCATTTTCACCCACTGAGAGTCTGACCCATTACCTCCAGAAGAAAGAGCATATAGAAAACAACTGTTTTTTTCTGGTTGCAGTGCTGTTCCACTTTCCTCGAGAACAGGAAGAACAGATTAGGCATGGACAACTCCAAGTGTCCCACTAACAGGAACTCACCTGTTGTTGTTGTTTATTAAAATCTGTTCTTCTCCTTCCGCATTTTATTTTCTTTCCATTTCTTTCCTTTCCCATTACACATTTCCACATGAATTCAAGGCAAAACTCACCGGTGGAAAGGAACTCTTAATTCATAAGAATTTGGAAAGAAAAGGAATAAAAGGAAATTCATTTTATAATATTTTTCAATAATTATTGCCTTCAACCAAAACTGAAGACTCTGACATAAGATGTGCCCTGTCCCCCAACTTGTTTAACTCATGGGATTATTTAGTTTCAGTTCTGCTGATGGATTTTAAAAAAGTAACAGTGAAGAGAACACCACGGAATGACATTAAAAAAATCAAGAAAAAGAAAAACTGGTGGACTCTGCAATAAGGAAGGAAAATGAATAAGATTTGAGATACCTAAACAGAGACAATATAAAAACACCCTTTTGGAACAGATCCCACATGCCCAGAAGTTCTACTTGTCCAAGAACCTAAGTCTCCAAGCCCCCAGCCTCCCTAAGCATACATGTGCTTTGAAGTAGCAAAGCTCCAAGAATTGACACCAATAATATTTCCAGTAAAACCACAAAGAGGCAGAAAACCTACAAGGGATAACACAGGAGCCTCTGGAAGGCTGCTCTGAAGTTGGCTCTCCATTTTCCCTCAAGTTCTATGTTGGAGGCTTCCATCTGAAACAAAAATCTGGCCATTAGAAATGATCAAATTCCTTGGAAATCTCTGCACTTTACAACTTCGGACTTACAAACACTTTAGAGACATTTATTTTCAATGAGAACATAGGGCAAGGGGAAGCCCAATGGTTTTTGTTCTTTTCTAGGTGGCTTGATTACTGCAAGGAGCAGACACATATAGAGTACAAATGGACAAGATTTGGGTTCTTATTTCCTGCTGACACTATGAAAAGATGGTAGTTTTTGAATCTGAGTGTGGTCTGCACAAAAAGTGGTTGTCGAACAAGCCCTTACTAACCTTCCAACACTGCCTTTGGAAACTCATTGTCAAAGAGGGATGCTGAGATGAGGAGCCTATCAGGACTCAGAAAGGGACTGGAAACTTTGTCTTGGCAGTAAAGATATCCTGAGCTCCGATAAATAGGGCTCATAAATGCTACAAGAATTTCAAAAATAAATCAGCACAAACTATAAATATGTTGTACCAGTCAGTCTTTCCATGCTTTCTACTCGTGATGCATGAAAGAAAAGGGCAGGTTAAAATATTGTTTTTCTTTCCTTTTAGCTCCAAGATTCCTAAAATATCCTTTATCATAATGCCTTGGATTTTAAGTGAAAACTGAAAGGTGGTGAATTTGTATTTCTAAAATCCCTCCTTTTTATTATTCTTTCTCTTCGCAGCTTTCTCTCCCATTCCTATCCTTTCTCCTTTTTTTTTTGCCTGGCTCTTGCTTCTCTGATAAAATATTTACTGAGATTTCTAGAAATATTTTTCATTGCCTTCTTGTAACCAAAGCTTTCATTAAATGCTCTGAGCCATTCCCCTCTCAGGTGCATGGCGCATTGCCACGTGTTTCAGGAAACCAGCTACCTAGCTCACATGCATTGTGTGATAACATGCTGCAGAGGTGAAAGCCTCTTCCAGCCTTCCAAGTGAAAGCTGGAGATGTGCATATCTTGTGCTACATATCAGCTGCCGAGGTATCACATGAAGAAGAAACGACAGGTCACCAACAGGGCTCTTGCTCTATCAGAGCTGAGCAATGGAGCCTCAGAGTTACAGCACTATTAATTCAAGCATGTAATTATTCAAAATACAGAGATAGCACTTTCCTCTTTACTTTTTTTCTCATCTGACTTTTTCAGTCCACTTAGGATTCCCCTAGGCTGCGGGAGCAGCAGAGCTGAGACTGTGCAGATGTCTCATCTTGTACTTCCTCGTTCTTCGTCATCTCCAACCCACTTCATTAGTCTTGTATTTAGGTTGAAATCTGACTGCTCCCTTTTCAAAATCTGCAGTTACAGAAGCTTCAACATTTCCCAAATAAGTATCTCTACAGCATCATCCTGTAAATAAAGCAGACAAAGCAGTGCCATGAAAAGGCACAGTGTTTACCAGAAGTCACCACATCTGAAATATGAGAGGAGTCAAATCCAGGTTTTTTCTCTAAAACATCAGCTAATTTCAGGGTTGTTTTTTTTTGCTTATAGGAAGCAGTGAAGATGAAAGCGCAGTCTGAGAGGAACGACCAGTGAGGTGCCAAAAGGATCTAATGTACATCAGTATATTGCTAAATGATCTGGAGAATTATAGAATCGTTAAGGTTGGAAAAGTCTACTAAGATTATCCAGTCCTGTTGTCCCATCACCACCATGGCAATAAAGCTATGTCCCTCAAAGGAGGAGGAGGTAAGAAAGAAGATAATGGATTTTTCTGATGATAGGAGAAATTCTTCAGGCTAGAAAGCAGTAAAATTGATTGCAAAGAATGACAGGAAGAAATGAAAAAAGAAATGTAGAAGAAACCGCTACAAAATAAAAATAGAAAAAGAATATCCACCAAAAAACCCACTGCCACCACAAAGGCAAAATAACAACAAAACAACAGCCAACCAACAATAAAACACAAAGCACCTACTCTGGGTATCCAAACTGGTCAATGGGCTGTTGCCATTTGGGAAACTGACCTTGGAAGTGCTGTGGAGAAGTTTATAATCAACATTTTCTCAGAGGCCAGCAGCTGTCAAAAAAGACAATGAGGTTGTTAGGAATAATTAATTAAGGACTAGATAACAAGGCAGAACAACCTATCTATGCTCCTATAAGGGTAGATGGCGTCCCTGTGTCTTGAATGCTATCTACATCTCCGTCTCCACTCTCAGAAATGTATAATGGATGTGAAAATGATATAGGGCCGTATGGACAATCAAAAGTATGGAATAGTTTCCATATGAGAAGAGAATAAATAGAATAGCTGTCTCTGCCTGGAAAAGAAATGCGTGAGTGGTATGCTGCAGAGAACACAGAATCACTGTGTTGCAGAGAAGCTGAATGTGGAATTAGTAATTATTCACGCAGTTAGGAGTGCTGTGGGACACCTAATAAAACTATCAAGAAGAAAATCTTAAACAAACAAATGGATACATTACTGCAACACACTTCAGAGGCTAGAAGTACCAGCGGATTCAAAAAGCTATACGTTAATGGAAGCAAATTTCAGCAAGAACCTTTGAATGCAGAGGTACAGATAATAACTGTAGGCTCTTGAATCTTCTTCAGTGGCAAACTCACTTGTGCACATCCACATGTAAAACACAGGTATGTCCTAGGGAAAGCATTACTCCATATTCGTCCTGTCCATTAGGTTCTTTTATAAACCATGCATTCCACGTCACTGCTGGCAGCAGGGCAATAGGCTACAAGAATAAGATCAGACTCACCTTTGATTTTAAATTTAGCTTTCTATCTTGGTTTGTCATGAGTATTCCCAGAATCACAGAATCACAGAATCACAGAATGGCCCGGGTTGGAAGGGACCTTGAGGATCATGAATCTCCAACCCCCCTGCCAGGCAGGGCCACCAACCTCCCCATTTAATACTAGACCAGGTTGCCCAGGGCCCCATCCAGTCTCACCTTGAACACCTCCGGGGATGGGGCAACACGTTCAACAGCTTAGATTTTTCAGTGCCAAATGAAAATGAGCTTCCTGCACACATACCTAAATAAAAATAATAGTAATTACAGGAACCATCATGGTGATCGTTTACTTGGTCTTCAGATCTGAAGAAGATTCAGTGGCCCACAGGCAAGTTTCCCTCTCCATTGTCCTTCTAAGCAATATGACCTAGCCAGAAACAAGACACCATCCATTTGGGGTTTCCACTGAGCTCAGTAACTGGATACCTACCACAGCCTATGTCATGGGTCCCATGTTTAGCACCCTTCTGCCATTTAAATTCAGCTCGGAATGATGGCAGAACATTATCTTAAAGTTCTGTACTGGGCCCGTTTAATCTTCCATAATGGGGCAAACCAGCACTTTCTTAGAGAGAAAAAGAAAACTCCTTATTCCCTGTGTCTCTGGTTGCTTCTCAAGCTATTTACATGCTGTTTGCCTTCATCATGGAAAAATAAAGGTTAATTTTATGGAGGGCTTTTGTGGCCTTATAAAACAAAGTAAGAATGTTATAGAATACATTGCATCTGAACTGCTGAATGAATACATTATGACTGCCATCTGTTCTTTTAACACTATTTAATAAATAATATTATTTCTGTGGGCCTGGAAGGTTTTTACACAAAAGAATTTGTTTGAAACTGGAGAGTTTGATGTTCTTATTACTATCTCAGTTTAAAAACAAAACGATACATAGACACAGATTTGATGTCTTTCTTTGATGCCTATTATTCTCACAGGCTTCTTCTGAAGTGTTGCATCTCAAGTTAGAGGAGGGAAAAAGCAGAATGCAAATTCAACAAAGCATAGGTTGGGCAACCATATCTAAACAAAAACTTTTTCAAGATGAACACTGTGATTCACCTGTCTCAATTTACTATGTGGCACGTTCCTTAGGTATTTCTACTAACAGACATCTCTGTCAGTTATCAGGGAGAGCTTCAATTGGACTGCAGGAAGAAAAATGTCCCTATGGTAAGAGAGCTTCTAACAGGTAGGTTATACTTCTAATTTTCTTGGAAATAGCATCAAACAACTCTTCAGCCAAGCTCTAGAAACAACTTAATAGAGAAACAGGGGAACATAATGTCCTCACAGAGCATCTCAGAGCTTGCTGTGGACTATAGTCCACATGTTCCCACTACCTTCTGTAATGTAGTACTAGGAACTTGATGACCATTGAGGTTCCTTCCAACCTAAGACAATCTTCTAGAAAAATGAAGCCCATTCTCAGTTCTGCAGTGGGATGTTTCTGTATACTCAGCACAATGCTTCTGTTTCTACTACAGCTCAGCTAACAGAACTAGGAATAACCAATTGATGTCTGGCATTAAAATCATCATCTATGGGTATTAATATGTTCTGGAAATAGAACAACTAGGAAAACTCTCAGAAGAACATAAATCACGTAAGACTCTTCCTATTCAGATGCAAATGCTTCCTAGGAGCATTAGCGGATCACAATGAAACAAAATTTTCTTTTGTCCTAACAACTTAAGGAGAAGCTTTTGTCCTCATTGGACAGACTCTGTATCCTACTGTGTCTCAGCTGTTTCTTTTGCCTCTGATGGAGATAGCCGCACAGAGCAGAATTTTGTCTCTTGTTGCAGTTATTCTGGGATTCTTGTTCATGTTTCACCTGCCTAGCTTCCTCACAATTAATTTCCTTAGCCTTCTGGACTATTAATTCTCCAGTTTCTGTACTGATTCTCTCCTATATATTCTTCCTTTTAAAATTTTCCTTCTACACAACTCTCAGTTTTCTCTGTGATCAGGCAGTGGAGAGGCCCTTTGTGTCAACAAGGTACTATATTCCTGCCTACAGGTTTTGTATCCATGATTTTACAAGAGTTATGAAGAAATAAGTGAGGACTACAGAAAATCATTTATTCACTTAGAGCCTAATCTACTCAGTCTATGAAAGGAGATTGGCAGCTGACTTGATTGTAGTGCCTATGCACCTTTACAGGCACACAGCATTGGCTAACAATGTGTTCTGTAGTCTAAAGACCAAATGAAAACCATGTGTAGAAGCTGAAGCCAGACAAGATCAAACAGGAAACAAACCACATTTTCAAGGAAAGATTTCCTAACAAAGAAAACCCCTGAAAGAGGAGGATACATTTTCCAGCATTTGTCATGAGATTCAGTAGATTAAGGCACATCAAGAAATCTACATGGGAGCTATATCTATATATTAGTCTAAATCCCCACTACAGAGAATAGATGTTTTTAGCAAAGTTCAATTGCTTATATACAGAAATGTACTTTCATTTAAGGTGCTGTGAGGAGTTCTACCTGGTGTACAGCTGTCTGCTTGGGAAAGTCATTTTTACCCTCAACATCCTATGTAAATACTGCAAACTCCCGTGGATGTCTGTGCCATTTGGGTTTCTCACGTGGCATTACACCCCTAGACAGTCATTGGAGTAAAAAAATCATTGTCCTGGTCAAATCATTCCCTGTTAGGTGATAAGAGCTGCTTTGTAAGCTCACTGATTATACTGATTAGGAACTTGATTCCGTTGCACCTTATCCCTTCTGAGATGCTCTAAGGTAACCCTCCTGGACACATATTCATTGCTCTCCTGAAAGTAATGCAGTAGAGGCTGTGCAAATGCTTGGGCTATGCAAGGCTACTTTGGATGGCATAAAACATCTGTGTTTAGGCAGTAAATCCCATCTGTAGCCAGTACAGGCAATTAAGCCTGGAGAGCTATTCACCTAACCTACATGTGATCCACTCCATTCTGGATTAGCATCTGGAAGCCAGGCAGGATACCCTACAGTGACTAAAATAAAACTAAACAACTCTGTTTATTTTCCTATAGTTACAGGAGGTCATGGGATGGAATCAGTGGCTTCTAAGGGAGCTCTGAGAAGGTTTATCTATTTGAAATACATGCAGCTATCTTGCTAAGGTTCTGCAGAAAAGGGTCCAAGAAAGCAATTATTCAAATATAATATATATATATATCTGTGAGAGAATAAATATCTAGGATGTGAGGAAGATGTAACTGTTCATATCTGTATGTAGTCTTAATTTCAAGTCCTAAAGGTGACAGTAGATCACTCTGTCTCAGATCATCAGCTTTCTCCCAGTCACCCTGTAACAAGCCCAAAGAGTTTTGTTGGACAAAATGTTTCAGTCTTCAGCAAATAAAGCTGCATTTCAAAACAAGGACCAGAAAGATCAGTTTTTGCTTCAGGGAACAGACAGGCGAGTCATCCACAATTGGGCCAGCAGGTAAAATTTGGCCCATAGAAATGAATCTGAAATAATCCGACAAAGGAAAAACAATTTTCATACCAAGGTAAACAGTGTGGTTTTGAGCACCAGTGTTTACATCACCCAAACTCCATCTGATTGTAGCCCTTGTGAAGTCAGATACTTTACTGAACAGAAGAAAAGGAATCCCAGAAAACTTCACAACACTTGGTTTCAGAAGGGCTGTGATATGTCCAAAGCTCCTCTGTCTCCTAGAAGTAAAAAGGCATTACAAGTAATTGGAAAAAAATAAAAATACAAAGATCAAAATCTAGTCTCATGCTGATGGGAATTGCCAGTGACTATCTATCAAAAAGTGATAAATAATGTGAATGACTTTGATTCATTACTCTTCTCTAGTAGGTATTCTGTTACAAATAACTTAGCAAAAAGAAACCTACCAAAAGCCAGCCATAATGACATGAGCCTTGAAATTGGATGCAATCCATATTCTTATGCTATCTACATTTTTTTCCCCCTTTTTTTGCCAATGTATCTTTACTGCTAACACCAAGACAAAACCTCCAAGATTGATGGACTTAATCTCACCAAACTTTAACCATCTAGGAACTAGGCATGTACTCTGAGCAAAACATCTAGTTGCCTTCTACAATCTCTGGACAGTGAGGAATGCTTCCAGGTTATGAGTCATCGTGTCCTGGCAGAGGTGGCTGAAGCAGCTGGAAGGAGATGCCTCCCTCTCACTTCATTGACTACTAAGGAAACCTACATGACTGCTTTGGACCTCAGGCATACATTTCTGGTGGTTAAAGTTACACGGGATAAATCCAGCTCTAACTTCAAAGCTTTCCATAAATTTGTCTTTCTTTTCATCACATTAGAGGACTAATTAGGAACCTCTCCACAAAATTTGGCTTAGAAAATATATAACTGTTATTTAAGTATTTCTTCCGAAATAAACAAGCAAGAAATGAAATAGAGAATGTAGAGCTGAAGATATATCTAGGAAGAGAAGACTGCTAAGTTTTGTTGTTGATGTTGTTTTCTTTAAGAAGAGTATCACATTGTGATGTTATATATTCATTAAGTGACTGTTTGCTGCTTCAGATTATCTACTGCATTTCAGAGGTGCTATTCTGCAAACATGTTCATGCAGAAAGGCTGGTTATATTTTATATAACGAACAGTTTGAATATTGAGTTCTTATCAACGTTCTCCTCCATGGGCTGAAGGCATCAAATGTTTAGATGGTGGTGGCAAATTTCCCCTTTTGGAAAGTTCGGTTCTTTTGACAAAAATATTGTGTTTGCAAAAAGAAAAGTCCATTAGAAATTCATACTTTCTGAGATTACTATTGTATTCTCTATCTTTATTTTGACACAGGGTATTTCTTCCCAAATAATGGAATATTTTCATCTGTCTCTTGTATTTTGCAGCTCTGCCATGAAATAAGTAGATGCCTTTCCTTATAATCCTTCATAACCCTTCAAGGGTTATGCATATTCATTACTTCATGGTTCCTGTAGACATTGTCATAACAAAGTCATTGTTAGTGAGGCACGTGCCAAGACTCTACTCCATACCATACATCTGTCACCTGAGATGGAAATTAACTTTCAGTTTAAAATGACAAATTTTGGCTTGTACTGAGAAGATTCACTTGCCTTAATGTAGCTTTTTAGTAGTAGTTGACAAATCCTCACATATTCCATTTGATGTTCCTGACTTCTCAAAATGACACGTAGGTCTCATGTCCAACCTGTAAGCCCCGATGGAATTCTTAAGGTCTTAGTATCTCCAGTGTTATAAGACTCCTATGGTTAGATTAGGTAACTAAATTGTATTGTAGCATCTCATGTGCGCAAGGAATCTAAGCTATTCATAGCAGATCGAGTCAATAGGATCCACTGAGTTGGAAGAACATTTTAGCTAATGAAATGTAAGAGAATGTAGGAGTTTGATTTGCCATGAGCCAAATCTCTTCAAGAAACCACCTGAGGTTTTTGTCTATGCTTATCCTTGTTTAAGGAAGTAAATGTCTATATTTTAGGTCTTGCATCCTGGAGTCAGACACGTATATTGAATGGCTTGAGTATTACATTCATATTTTTTGGGTACATAGGAGAGGATGATCCAGGTGCTCCTTCTGACCTGCTCTTTGGTTCCCAACAGCACCGACTCCCTACTCATCAATCTTTATGCCTTTTCTCCAAAGTTTGAGTACATTCTTGCATTTTTTCTAGAGAGAAGTGTTTTCTTCTAAAATCCCCAGGCTCCTCTAGGAATTCTACTTAAGATACTTTTTTTAAGACTTGGAATGCCATTTGTTCTTATTGATCTGTTCGCCTCATTCCATATGATATCTTCTTGCTTTGAGTTTGGCGTTTTCAAAACTGCACCAAAAGAATGTTATAGTGTGGTGTGACTAGTTATCAGTGAATAGTGTGAGGTGTGTCCTTTGTTGACTCCTTTGGACTGTTCTTTATTCTATGAATAATGTGATTATTTTTGAAGATGAAGAGAATTCACTGCACTGCTGTTTTCCAATCTATTTAAAACTACTCAGTATTACAAGTCTAACAGGAAGTCTAATAGGAAAACTGAGTCCACGTCTCATTGTTCTACTTCCAATGGTCTAAATATTGTACTGCACTGTCCTTCCAGCGAAAATGAAGACTTGCATAGCACCTTTTCATCACGGAAACCAGTCCTCCTGATAAGTATGTACACTATGTCATGTAATCTGTTGTAATGGCTGTCTATGACACAGCTGTTAGATCATTTAATCAACACTTTCTTCTTTGGTTTCTTCCAAGAGTGACAGCCATGATGAATCAAAAGTAAATCAGGGATGAGGTTGTAGCTTAAGAGCTAAATGAAAGCATTACACTGTGTTTAATAAATACGTCTAGAAGAACCTAGGTGAAGGCATAAAATCATGCTCCTACATATTACCCACAACTCACTTCTAAATCAATTTGCATAATGTTCTACCTAAACGTAATTTCTACTTCCACCCACTAGATGGGAGCAAACATTAATTTATGTGATTGTGCCAGCTGTGCACAATGTATTTAATGCTGGAATGCTAACGTGTGTGGTCTTGTGGGTTTGACTTACCTTTTTAGTACAGTTTAATAAGGGAAATACATAACCTAGAGCAAATCAATTCTCGGACATCATAAAAGGTGATTGGCAAAGGACCAAAGAGACCACTTCAGTACAAGTATCTTTTCCAATAGACAAATGTACTTATTTGCTCATAGGGTGTTTTACTTTTAAGCCTTGACTAAGCATCTAATGTTTTTTGAATCTGCAGTGTAAATACTTAAGATCTGGATCTCTCAGTGTTCACTCACTGACACTGCCCTCTGTTTCTAACCAGTAGGCCAAGAATAAAATCATGTGTCAGTGAAAGCTGTGCCATCAAGAGGAAACAATTTCTAGAATTTTATTGACTGTACACATGTCAGCTTTCCAAGAACTGTCAATTAAGTGACCTACATTTTCTGTTGCAGCAAGGAGAAATATGAATCCTACTAGCCACTGTTTACTGGAAATGGTCGATATATGAAAGTATCAACACAGTGGCTCCCGAGTCACATACAGCTTGCAAGAAATTCAAGTAGAGCTCCCTTGCAGGACCCGTATCATATGGTAGGTAACGAGGCAATGCTTGCATAAGGGGTTTTGGTAATCCAGAGACCCAATGAGGGAAAGGAATTGATGGGCAGAGGCAGCTGAAACCCTCCCTGAGATGTTTTCCTGGAATCCAGCTCCACACCCAATCCAATCCCAGTCTTTAGCAGAGGGGATCTCTTGTGAATCCAAGCCACTTGTTGCTGTGATCATCTCTCCCTCCTTCCTGTCTTAGGAGTACATAACATGTTTTTACTCTTCAAGTGCTCATTTTGGTGCTCATTAGACAGTACTGGTGACATTTAAGTTTTAAGTACTTTATGTTAAGGCATACAATCTCCACAGCTGTTCACTCTCTGATCATCTGTGCACAGGAAGAGAATTCAGTGTTGTTGCTTCACTTTTGTTGTTGCTTTTAATGTTTGACAACAAAGAAAGAGTGTAGCAGGCACCTTACCATGTCTCTCTGGCATTAAATTAAATATTTTAATTACACATAGGAAAGTAAAGAAGGACATAAGGATGGACAGATGACAGGACAGAAGGCTGGAAGGAATGCTGGTTCTCTAATAGACCTGACGAGGGGCAACCAACTCATGACAGAGGGGTGGAAATAGATGATCTTTAAAGTCCCCTCCAACCTAAGTCATGCTATGATTTTATGATACATGACATATTACATAGAATAAGAGAAGAAGTTAGCAAGAATCGTCATCTCTCTGAGACTGCTCTGGGTTTAAAGCAAAAACAAAAAAATCCCTATTATGAAGGACAAAACTATTCACAATGCAACAAAACATGTCTGTTTGTTGCAAGGTTGATTTGTGAGAAGACAGAGCAGTGTTCTGGAATTTCTAATGGCAGTCATGGCATTTTGGTAAGCTTGGACTCTTCTCTGGCAGATTTCCTTCTCTTCCTCCTCAGCCTTTTGCAGTTACTGGGACTACCTCTTTTTTAATCATGATTTATTGATGTGTAAGTCTCCTGAATATTGCATCCACTTCTCCATACGTGACTTTCTCTATCACCGGAGAGATGGATGCCATGATGTACTAGACTGAAAGACCTTGAGTGAAGTCTTGGATTCAAGATTTACCTTTGTTGCAGCTTCTCTAGGATGAACCCGCAAAGTAGGGATATTCTCTGCAGCCAACAATTCCATACAGCATTCAGCTACACTGGACTCCAAAGGTGCATCCTTGCATTGTGTTTCTGATCTTTGTAATTTATTTGCAATTTTTTATGATCTTAGGAAGTGTTTGGTCCTTGAATTCATAAGACGATTGGAAATTCATTTTTGTTTTTATTCCCCCCCAAGTCCTTAGATCTCACAATCCAGAGTAAAGACTGCAACAGTGATTTTGGTACAGCATGGAGTGGATTTAACAGGGAAATGGGGAAAAAAAAAAAGATCCAGGGGATGGTAATCACCCTCCATTCACAACATCCAATGTATTGGAGCTATTACTTATGAGGAGATGTGGGAACACCTCTCCAGCCCGAGTTCTCCCCTCTCCTTTACATCAGCCCAGAACATATCCCTATAACAGGGAGATGCGATGCATAATATTATCACCTTAAATGCACTTACTTTACATTTTCTTGATAGTTAAAATAGAAATATTGCTAAAGTCTTGATGTCAATGACACCGACTTCCAGAGACGTCATCATAATAAAAATAAATAAACAAATAAAATATTTATTTAGTGCAGATGCTCCTTACTTTAATGAGGGGAGCCATAAAAAGGGCATCTAATGTAAACCAAAGAAACAAGACCAGTCCTTTTTAATTAAAGCTGTGCAAACCCCAGAGCAGCTTTGCCCAGGGCATGCATGCAACAGCAGAGACTAGTCATTAGCCCTAACGAGAGCTGCCAGGAAGTGCCCAGACCCCGCAGTGAGAGAGCTTTAGCTTGTCATAATGAAAGCACATTTGTTACAGCTAATGAATCTTGGCCGCGTTCTATAAAATAGTGGTATCTGTCTGAAGAAGCCCTGGCTGCCTTCTGCAGTGGTAACCTTGTCATGTGCGTTGACAGAGGCCAGAGCTGCACTGCGGGACCCTGAGGAGGTTACGGGGTCTCCGAGCTGCTCCTTTAATTAGCCCACAGATAGCTCCAGAGTATTTCCTGCTGAGGTTCATGGTGGGACAGGGCAAAGGCCTCTGAAACAGCCCTGTGGAGTGGAAGAGATGTTTATGCAGAGAGCTGGCCTCCATAATCACTGCGTTGAGTGCAATAGGCAGGCAGGGAGCCCAAGAGAAGCACAGCCATGCTGGTTGCTGTTTATAAATGAGAATGGGGGTAGGGAAAAAATGGGAGAAAGTAATACCATGAGCATGGAAATTGACTGCATGCTGTGATGCTGGTGGAGATGGTTTTCCTCCTGGTGCTTATTCCAAAACGCACAGGAATGGCTGAATGTGCCTTCCATGGAGTGATGCAGGACCCACATCCGTCTCTTCATCTCCTTCCAGAATGCTCTCTGCTCAGCTGTGCCATGGAGCATCTGCACATCCCTCAGTGTTGTTATCCTCTTGCTGTTCTTGCCAAAGTGAAATTAGTAGGTCGCTCCAAAAGTAATGCCTCCTACTGATTTCCATGGAAACTATAACAAGGAAGGAAGGAAGGAAGGAAGGAAGGAAGGAAAGAAGGAAGGAAGGAAGGAAGGAAGGAAGGAAGGAAGGAAGGAAAGAAGGAAGGAAGGAAGGAAGGAAGGAAGGAAGGAAAAGAGGGAAAGAGGGAAAGAGAGAAAAAAAGTGACAAAGAAAGAGATCATTGCTCTCTTGACAGACAGGATGCTGGACTAAACTGACCTTTCATCTGACCAGGGACAGCTGTTACTTCCTTCTTTTGCAGAACCACATCCATTTAACAGCTGCTGTGGCAGCTACTGGTTTTAACTCTGAAGATTCCCAGAGTCATGCAGCATGGGATGACAAGGCAGCTATCACCCCAGTGTGTCTTGCAATATATTTAAGCCCAAAAGTACCCTTCAGACAGTATATTAAGGAGAAATCAATGGCCCTGCAGAGTTCTTAACCCCACTAAAATTTAATTCATGTAATTCTGAGTTTGATAAAAATTCCTTTGTGTAAATTGTGAAAAGGACTGGGATTTTTTGGCAGATCTTTACTCAAGACACCCCAGCTCTTGAGGTAATGAGATTATATCTTAAAATTTATGAGGGAAAATATATTTTTAAAGTTTTTATTAATAGTGTTTTATAATATTCTATTCTTAGAAAGGAATGATGAGAAAAAATAAAAGGATGTGTGTGTTGAACTTTCAGTAAGTACTTACTGAGTACTGAAATGGCATTTAGGAACAACGTTCAGCAATGAAGATGGACAAGGATTCTCTCTCTTTCCCCATCTCAATGAATGCTGATTCTCTTCATATTCCCACTGTAGGCTCTCTTTGTAAGGGATTGCATTTTTACAACTTGTAAAATGTTTTTCATGTAAAACCATCAATTTTTTTGATGAAGCACATAGACAGTGACCGAAACATTTATGTATCAGTAAGCAAACTGATAGCCTCTCTGTGCTGGCCATATCTTTCTACTAAGAATGCAGCTGTGTGTGCAATGTGGATGCCTCTGTGGGTGTATGGCTTTACTCCATTGACTTCATATGCATAACATCATCACAAATCCAATCCCCAACATGATTTCCAGCTTCCATGAGCAAGTGCAACCTGTGTGGTCTAAGCATAGCATAACACAATACCACGAGGGAACAATAACGATGCTGCTGATGTCAGAGTGCCGAATTGTTCTGCATAGGATTTCTCAGGCCACATCCCTGTGATTCTCAGGTGAAAAATCAGGGTTAATGCTTTGAGAGGACTGCTGTGTTTTGGTAAGGCGAAATGTGGGCTGCGACCCATGAAAACGCCACTTCATTAGTTCTTTCATTTTAAAAGCTCAGATCCCATTTTCATGTCTTCAGGTTTATATCGACGTACTATTGAATTTGGAAGTCCCTGGACCCATTTTAAAGGCTTTCTTTGCCACTATAAACCTACATCTGTTTTGGCTGGAAGTTCTCTGGTCTTGGCATGGATTTCTATTACCAACTTGCCACCTATATAGTCTGAATGCATAAAGCTTTGAGGTTGTTGCTGCTGGAGGGAAGATATATATATATATATTTTTTCACTATTTGTTTCCATGGAGTATCCCAGCATTTTCTTAACTCTTTTTGTTTTCCTTCTTTGCAGTCTCCCCCCAAAATTTAGCCATTCCCAGTGATTTTATATGCCCCTAATCCCTTCTGGGTTGGCTATTTTGCTGTTGCCCTGTTAACAAAACCAAAATATCCTCAGGTTTATAATAGCAGCTATTGTAATTTCCAATTTATTTCGTGTTCCAACTGACAGCCAAGTGGTTTACCTTGCCAGAAATACATGTCAATCATAAAGAAGCAGATGAATTTACTTGTGCAGAGAGCATCAGATGGTACAAGGCCAACACTTCAGTATTTCATCTAGCCTAACTACTTCCAATTGTTTTGTTTGCTCTCGTAACATTGACAGTGAGTAGGGCTACAAGAAAGAGAGAAGTAGTTGTGGATACGCCATCCCTGGAGGTGTTCAAGGCCAGATTGGATGAGGCCCTGGGCAACATGATCTAGTGCCTGATTTAGTGATTGGCAACCCCATCCATGGCAAGGGGGTTGGAAATAGATGATCTTTGGGGTCCCTTCCAACCCAAATGTTTCTATGATTCTACGATATTTTAGTGATTTTTCTGTGCTGATGCAATGAGTCTAGAGCTAAGGTTTTTTACAAAGGATCAGTAGAAAATCAGAAGGAGGAAGAGGGAGGAAATAAGGTCTGTATGACTTCATTCACATTTGTAGGAGTGTTTACATGAGTTCACAGCTTGTGGATAAGTGTGAGAAAGATGTGACCTTGCTACTGCCTACCTCTCCCCATATCCATCAAGAACATATTGTTAATATAGCAGTGATCTTCAAAACATCCAATACAGCACTTAATGCTGCTGATTGGTTACTCCATAATTCAAATGGCCAAGAAGCAGCATGGCAAGTCTGCACATATTTATCTCCTGAATACCTCTGGCTGTCACTCCAGGAACAAAATCCTCTTCTGCCAGCACATATCAGCATCACTTTTAGCAACAAAAATCCCCAACCATTTGAACACTTAAGTGCATGGATGTATTTATAAACATGATATAGTATCTTAATTTTTGTAGAACTGTTTGTTCTTCGCACGCTCAAGTATTTCCTGTTTCATGGGCTAATGGCTGGTTCTTTGCTGTTATATGTCAGTGATTGATTGGAAAATCTCCCATCGTATCTCTATTCTGAGACTTATTTCCTGAATAATTTCTCTGGTTTACCTATATCCTGATTTTAAATGATATTTAATCCACAAGTTCCTAAGGAAATAACTGATACATTTCTGATAAACTGGAGCTTCATCCTTTTGTCCAAGCAAATCAGTAATGGTTGACAGAATATAGACTTTCAAAGGCAAAAGCATTCTGTTTGTGCTCTGCAAGCAATTTGTATACATATGCGACATTAGGATGCTTGGTGGTTGAACACTTCTATAATGGCACTGTGAATTAGTATCTCCTGCCTCTCTCTTCAACTTGTTTGCTGATTTTGCAGTGGGTCATTCATGGAAAAAGGTACGTTGAATTGAAGTCCTTGTTTTGACCATGCACTTGTATGAAATTCAAGAAGAGAGCTCTGGTTAGAATGGTGACAGTGATCCCAGTGCAGAGATGGTAGGCATCATGAGACCATTCTTCAGCAGGTGTGTTGGGAAGAGGTGACAAGTGTAGGGAGGAGGAGCTGGTCAGGCAGACAGGGTCCTGCAAGTGTTAACCCTAGCCAGTTCCTGGTGCAATATTCAGTGTCTTGCCACCCCTTTTCTCTCAGACTGCTGCCTTCCACACTCCATGAAATCCTTCCTGCAGCTTCATTATCAGCATTTGGTGATGACAGTTTGCACAGCAATGTTTTCCACTGCTGAGCTGTGCAGTTTGGGGTATATCAGAGATGCTGCTTTCCTTCACAAGAGCTGCTGTATTCCTGCCCTTTCTCAGAGGCTCATCAATACCATATGGGTGAGACCCAGGCAACAATACCTTCAGCTAGGTTTGGAAAACAAAACACATGTGCAGACAACGTGAAAAACAGACTCACTCAGTTTTATGGGCTTTTCTTGTTTTACAAATGTTGTCAAAAATTAATACAAGAAAAATTTGTAAGCTATAATTAGAAATGTAATCATCATGAGATAAAATTATGTGTGTATATTTGCATTCAAAAGAATACTTATCCAGAGATAAGTGAGACATCATTACTTTTATTTAAAGGTTATACTAATGAAAAAGTGCCTTTGATTGCAGTTTCTCCCTGGATCTGGAGTGCTCAGAAAGAGACACTGGTTGGGCATTAAAGGCTACAGCTCAGACCCACCTTATTCCACCTGATGAGAGTGGAATAAGGGAAGACTGCACCTTCTTCACCACAGTTGATGGTTACCTCCCTGTAACCTATAGCCCCTATACCTCCCTGCTCTCTTTGAGGTGCGAGTGATGCCACGGGTCTGCAGGAGAACAGGCAACACAGCTGTGAGCTTCAGCATCATTCCAGTAGAAGAACTCAAAGGAAAACCTAAATAAATAGACCTACGCTCCCGTCCTTCTGCTCTTTAGACTCTTAGTGTTCCAAAGTGTGATGTACTCCCAAATATGATGCTGCCTCACTGTGGGCTGAGGTGCTCTTGGTAGGGAACATGGTGGCTATTTTCTGCTGCTGTGGCCTCTTCTAATTTGGATGGAATGGATGTCATCTCTTGTGCCCTTCTCTGGATGATGAAATATGGGGAAATGTCTCAAAAGTCAGAACTCTGCACACCCTGTGAAAGGCTGGGCAAGACCCACAGCAAATGTAAATCAAGAGAGGTGAACTAGGACAGAGTCACACCTGCTGTGTATATCATCGTTGCTAGAGCAAATGCAGCTTCTCAGCAGGGGTCTTTACAATTCTTCTACAATGAAGTGGGCAGAAGAAAGCAGTCTGGCTTTGTCTGACAGCAGAGAGTGAGTGGTTTAGTGGACATGGTGCTGATGGGTTGATGGTTGGCCTGGATGATCTTCTTGTTCTTTTCCAACCTTAATGATTCTACAGTTCTAAAAGTTTCTGAAAGTGTAACTCGGCTGCAATAAGAGTCATACTTCCAGGTTCCTGGCTGGAACTGCTCATCTGTTAAATGGAGCAGTTCAGTCACCAGTGATGTTGATTTGAATCTTTATCGTGGCTATTTTTACACTTTTATTAACTAGGGGGAAAAAAAAGTTTATTCTTTAGACTTCTGTCATTGTAAGACCCCAAAGTGATAAGCCACAAACTCTTCCCAATCCAGCTCTGGCACCATCTTTCCCTTACAGTCGTGAGGCCATTGCCTTCTTGCTTATCGCACACAGCTGCATCTCCTGTGCCTTTGACCACTGTTGCTGGCTGCCATAGTGCATGCCCAGACGTTTATTTACTCTTTGCTCTCTCCCAAGATTGGATCTGAGGCCCCTTTTCCCCTGCTTGCTCCCACCATCCCCCGTGAAACCCAACCATCTGCTGCATGTGTTGACAGAGCTGCTGTCATGCGTGGCAACAGTTCTTCAGGTTGACTAGCTTTCAGCTGAAAAAAATGGTATCTCAGTGAACCAATGCTATTCCTTGGCATCTTCACTCTGCGTGCAATGCAAAGACAACCTGTGGCAATAAACAAATATATGAAACACAGAAATTTTCATAACCCATTCTCTCCCCTTTCTGGTGGTTGACCATTGCTTTGGAGACTTACTTTGTCCTGTATATCCTTGTTCAAAAGTGCTGAATGTTTTCAGGGTTCAGTATTACAAATGCTCAGAGCTCCAGTGAGCTGAGGCATGATGGCTAGATTTATGAGGTAAAGACAAGAAAATGTTTCAGCAAAGAATTGCAGATTGACTGTGGCTTCGCTTCTAGCTGAAGGGCAAACATCTGAGTGGCTTTAAGCACATTAAGCCTCCTGACCTGTGCTGGCTGTCAGCCCAGATAGAGCTTAGGAGCATAGATTGTCTCAGTAGTATATAGGACTGCTTGTCCAATGATCCCAGGGGCCTTCTCAAGGCAGGATTCCTTGACCATCACATACACTAGCCTTTCAAGGTGTCTGGAGATGAGCCACACTGCTCTGCTCAACTGTCTGTGCACAAGTCTACTTGGACTTGTGCAAGGCCTTTGACAAGGTCCTGCAGCACATCCTTATCTCTAAATTGGAGAAATATGGATTTGAAGGCTGGACTATTCAGTGAACAAAGACTTGGTTGGAAGGGGATGCCTGGGGGAGATCTCTTAGTGGCCTTACAGTACTTGAAGGGAACTTACAAGCAGAAGGACCAAATTTTTATATAGTCTAGTAATTAAAGGACAAGGGGAAATGTCTTCAGACTAAAAGAGGGGAAATACAGGTTAGATGTTAGGAAGTAATTACATACTCAGAGAGTGGTGAAGCCCTGGCACTGCCACCCAGAGAAGCTGTGGCTGCCTCAACCCTGGAGGTGATCAAGGCCAGGTTGGATGGGGCTCTGGGCAGCCTGATCTGCTAGGGGGCAACCAGTCCACGGCTGGTGACAAGGTGAAGAGATGTATTTCTCTGTCCCAATCATTAGAAAATTTAAATCAGCTTAAATAAACTACCACTGTACTTAGTAGACATAATGAGTGTCTGATAATTAGTTTGATTGAATGAAGGATTTTAAAACTGTAGCTTTTTTTTTTTTTTTTTTTTTTTTTTTTTTTTTTTTTTTTTTTTTTTTTTTTTTTTTTATCTGCATTAAATTTTACAGTGGACAGTACAAAACAAAGGTTAAGCATAATTTTCAACTGGATGGGTTGCCTGCAGGTAGGAACTCCCTTTCCTAACTTCGCTGAGTTAAATTACTTTGGGTATGTTATTCCTGGATTTCAGCCCACTGAAGTCTCTCAAATAAATGTCAGCAAGAAAATGGAGTACTCATCCTCAGTTCCAGGTGGTTGATGTTGGAAAATCCATTCAGTTACTTGATATGGCAGGAGTAACAGTGAATGACCAAGGATTCTATGGTAGTTAAAACATGTCCATCTAGTCCCTACTCTGTGGATATTTCTAAGCCATTCCCAATCGTCCATCTTTCCTCAGGGCTTATTCAGGTGAGAACTTCAGTGACTGGAGGAACTAGCAGGACAAAGCCTTTGGAACTTGGTTCATCCCTGAGTCAAAAGCACTGCAACAGTTGCAGAGCAGTTCTATTCACAAATGTATCCCCAGTGATACTAGCCAACAACTGAAGCCAGCAGCTGTAATCAGGTAAGATCACAGCTCTTCAGGAGGATGCAGGGAGTCAGAAACTAGGAGAGATCTTTGCAGCCCGGAGTGCAGACATTCAAGCAGAAGTAGCAATTGCAGACAAGGGGTGTCTGGTCTGAGTTATGCCTGCAATTGGAGGTGCGACCTCAGCTGCCCCTTCCAATTCTAGTAAAATCAACAACGAATAATGACGTTTAAGGAAGTCTTCAAAAAAAGGAAATTGAATCAAAGGACTTTTTTTTTTTTTTTTAAATTTTCCTGAACCCTAAATTGGTAATGAGAGAGCAGGAGCTGAGGAACACACATAATGGTCATTGCAAACAGAAGTCGGGAAAGGCACTAATCAGCTCCTGAGAGGACCCTGACCACTTCAGAAGGCTTCTTCAGGCATCCTCCTCCTGGAAGTGGAGGAGGCCGCTCTGGTTCTCATTCAGTGAATTGCTGCTTTTACACTTCAATGGATTTCTGCTTGAGGTTCTTTCAAAAGCTTTTATAGCCTCTTTAGTCTGCTACTATCATTCCTTAGAAAGTGGATGTGGGAAGATGAATAGATTTAGGATCCAGTGCCCTAGTTTTGCCCTCGTTGAAATCAGTAACACACGTCCCCACTGATTTAAACAAGGGCAGAGCTCGAGCCCTTCTGAAGAATCAACGTTCAGTGCTTTTCAGCGTGGGATTTTAAACATGATGCTGAACACAATGCAAAAGCAAAGCAATCTTTGTGACAGATGCAGCAATGCTCAAATCTAAGAGCAAATGCTGATGCAGCCTAAGCTAATACTGTTAAGGCAGAACACATAGTTCATCTGCCTGATATGTCAGCACATAAACTGTAACACACTCACAGTATGTATGGAGGGAGTTCATTGCTCATAGTACCAAGGGCTGCATCCCGTGTTATTAAATTGAGTGCAAAAATCAACGGAAACACAATGATTTTTCCTTGGTAATTCAAATGTCACTAACCCAGTTATTTTTAGACCAAATATCCAGTCAGGGTCGTTAGTACTGGAAATGAAAGTGTGAAATTCTGAGGTCAGAAAGCTCACCCTGCAGGACACTGACAGCACAAGAACACAGAATGTTTGGAGATGACCAGTTGCTTGTGGTTGGTGCAGGTCCAGGCACTCCCATCTCTTTCCCCGTATCCCTGTGCCACTTAGGTAGGATCATAGAATGGCCTGGGTTGAAAAGGACCACAGTGATCATCTAGTTTCAACACCCCTGCTATGTGCAGGGTCACCAACCACCAGACCAGGCTGCCCTGAGCCACATCCAGTCTGGCCTTGAATGCCTCCAGGGATGGGGCATCCACAGCCTCCTTGGGCAACCTGTTCCAGTGCGTCACCACCCTCTGAGTGAAAAACTTCCTCCTGATATCTAACCTAAACATCCCCTGTCTCAGTTTAAAACCATTCCCCCTTGTCCTATCACTATCCACCCTTGTAAACAGCTGTTCCCCCTCCTGTTTATACGCTCCTTTCAAATATTGGAAGGCCACAATGAGGTCTCCCCGGAGCCTTCTCTTCTCCAAGCTAAACAATCCCAGTTCCCTCAACGTTTCTTCACAGGAGAGGTGCTCCAGCCCTCTGATCATCTTAGTGGCCCTGCCCTTCTAGATCTACTGATGAGATTAGTGATATGTTTAATCAGGTTCATACAGACCCCTACACCATGAGCTCACAGTGTCTGTTACGCAGCTCTCTGTGATAAGAAAAGCAAAGAGCTGTACTGTGATAGCTACTTCCGGAGTGCACATTGAAATCATGTAGATGGTAGCATCAACAATGGACACAAAGTTCTGACTTTTTGTACCAATTGTGCTTATTTCTCTGCATCACAATCGTGAAAGCAGATCTTCTTTATAGGAAACAGGTTGATTAGCCATTAAAAAAAGAAAGAAAGAAAGAAAAAAAAAAGACACTTGCAGAGAGATCCACAGTATCTCAATTGGAATTTAAGCAAAATGTAAGTTCTGTACAGTATAACAATAACACTGCTTTAGTCTGCAGCACTTAATGGTTGTCCCCCTGCTATTTTTAGGAGTCCTTAGGTTTGTAATCATAAGCACTGAGCTCCCTGAGAATCCTCCTGATATGAGGAGCTAAATAGAAACACGACATCTCACATAAGCATTCAGCAAAACCCCATAAACTCAGAACGTCTTGATTTGCCCACATGTGTAGAGGACCTTTGTTTGCTTATGCATCACCATCTCAGAGAGAGAATTGTGTTCTGTCGTTGTTTGGGAGCTGCAGCACTGACATCGGACCCTATGGAAGGTCACATACACCTGCCATTGTGTGTCTGGACTTCACTACTCTGTTAACTCTGAAATGAGTTGAATGGCCAAAAATCTAAAGATCAACAGAGGAATTATAAATCACTTAGTAAAAATAGCATTCTTCTTTCATTTTTTGCTTTTGCTTTTCGAACCTTTAGGAAACCACTTATTCAAAGTTTCTTTACTCCTGCAAGGAAAAAATACAATCTTTGGGGAAGAAGGAAAAAAAACAAAAAGAAGTCTCGAGAGTCTCACATCATCACATGACTCTCTGGGAGTTCTGGAAATAAAATGCTAGATATGGAATCCTGTTCAAAAAAACCACAAGAGTCACCGCAACCTCTGGACTCACATTGGTGTGTATGTTGTGACAGCAGAATATTTTCCAACTCCTAACCAGAGGTAAAATACAAACCAAAATAACCAAAAAAGCTTTGTTCTTTTAGGTAGTTCTGGTTCATCAAAAGGTAGCACTTCAGTTAACCTCTTTGATTTAAAAAACACACTTATTTCCCTTTAATGCCTATGAAAACTCCTTTCTCTTGTAACTCAAGGAGCAAGATATCATTTGCACATAGCCTTTGCATTGTAATTTACAGCAAAGACCTTGGTTGGCTGCCAGTCCAATAATCATACAGAAAAAAAAATAAAAAATAAAACCCCTTACAGAATGAAATGAAGACATTAATATTATTTTTATTAAGCTGGTAATAAGACAAAATGAAGCAGTTTAAAGCAAATGCAGGTGGAGGGGATTTTATGCCAAAGGAATAAGTACATTACTTGAGCATGGCCAATCCCAGCTCCAGGCAAGGCACTTGGGAGAAGCAGGCAAAATTCCTTCCCTTTAGGTGTTAGTCTTGAGATATACACAACTGTTCATTTTCACTGCAGTCAATGGGAGTAAGGTCCAGCTGTTCCTTGAAAAGATTAGTTTTCATGAATCTTTTTACCTATAAGCTCCCTCTGTGTTCTATGTTGTTTCAGAGGAAACTCCCTGAAATTGAATGCCTTTGGCTACACATTGATCATCAGAATATGTGCCAGAAAACAGACAGAAATAGCAGGTCTAACACATTTCTAGGTACCTATGAGGTGTCTGTGGTGGTTATTACTTCGCTTTCAAAACTGCCTGGTTACCTTACCTATGATTCACCTGGTCTTCCAGACCTATACAGCTTTCTTGGTTCTAAGTTACAGTTGCCATTTCTTTTCAGATGTCTTCAGTACACTGGGACATCTCAAAGGTTGCTAGATTAATTTTATGAGCACCTAAATCCCATTTTGGCTTTGTTGTCTGGGCATGAATTAAGATAGGAACCCTTTTGCTTCTTGTTATGTGACTAGATTCAAACTACACATGAATGCAACTTAATTTAGATGTCCAGAGGTTTCTATCTCTCTCTGCATTGGATGTCTATGTCAACCTCAACACTTATAGGCAATGGGGCTCAACCTAGAACATCAACAGTTAGTGCCACTGGAGGTGATCAAGTACAGGTCTCCCCTGGTCCCAGCCAAGTGTACAAGATCTGTGAGAATGCCTGGGATATCCTGAACCAAGGACTGGACCAAGCCCTAAATTCTCAATGACTGCAATGAGAGCTCAGACACCTGAAGAAGGGAGACAGACAGAGGTGCCTGAATAGAAGTCTGAGACACACCTCTAAAACAATCAGTAAAAATCTCTTATATCATGTGTCTAAATGTCTAAATGTATCAAGAAAATGAGTGTTAAACTGACTCATCGTAGATGTCTCCACCAGGACTAGTCATCTGTATGTCCTCCTGTAGCTGATAGGGATATATCTGTAATAGTCAGCAGAACCTACAGAGTAATTCTTATCCTAAACGAGGTATCCCAAATCAATCAGATGAAATGAGTTCCACAAACTGTCCCCATTTTTCATAATTCACTATCAGGAGTACCCTGGCTGATCAGATCAGCTGAAGAGATCTTCACTGCTCAAAGCCATTGAGAGAGTTTGATCACATTTGAGGAACGTGAGATTCAGATTTCAGAGAAATCTAAGTGTATGTTATAACAGCATTGTTTAAATTTCTCTCTTGGAACAGAGCATTTTGATTCGACATGTGGCAAGTGAAATTTTAAGCCATATTCACCTCTCCTCTGTCATGGGCAATTAATACATTATTTGTGCTACTGATACAACCTCCCTCTGTCCCCAGGATGTGGCCATCAGCCCTGATTCACTTCACAGTGTTCTCCCTCTGTTTCAGGGAGTATAAAGGGTTAGGATGACAGAGTGGTTCCCTGAGATGCCCCACAGAGCCCTTTGGTGTGCTTGCTTAGAAAACTGAATGTTCCCCTATCTGTGCATGCCCTGACAAGCTGATGCCTCCTTTTGGGTTATCTGCAGGTCGTGGGAAACAAAATGTATATTTAAAACCCATCAGGTCTGCTGAAAAGCTCAGTGTAAGGAGCTAGCCAAGGGAAATTGTCACAGTCCCCTAATCTCCACTTACAATGTTGATTTGAGCTACTATTTCCACTGCTCCAGAAGTGCAATTGTCAGTGTGGTACCAGGTTGTGTTATTTATATCGCATGCCACACACTTCACGTGTAGTGGAAACAGGCTACAGAATCTACTCACAAGCCTCCTTCCATTTGTTTGGTGTTTTTTTTCTTCTCTCTCTGGTTTCCCTTGACTCCTTTTAGCTCAGAATGCTTTTAAATAGCAACACCCTCAGTGCAGCACATTGTCTTGCCGTGATAAACACGGCAAGTTTCAGAGGTCAGAGAAGGAGATTTAAAATTCAACAACCATTTATTTGCAGGGAATGCTTTAGGCCAAAGCTGGACTCATGTGTTTGTGCATAGACTGACCACACTTAATCTGTGGCTTGCAACAAGCTTCTGCACAGCAGTGCTGCCTCATACACTCCCTAGAATGGATTTCCTAAACTGAGATGTTCTGAAGCATAAACAAGAAACAAAGACCTAGGAGATTTACCCAAGCAGACAATGGGATGTTCTCTGTAGAAATCTCTTGCTACACGTAAAATAGCTTTGCGACCATTCTAGCATGTGCTTTGGTCAGTTAAGCATTGAATGCATAGTAAAAGCAGAGCAGATTGAAAGCTGGTTGCAATGTCAACATCTCCAACTTAGACTAGGAGAAACAAGGTTGGTTATTAGGATGAATTTCTTCTCAGGAAGTGTGGTCAGGCATTGGCACAGCCTGCCTAGGGAGGTGGTGGGTTCACCATACCTTGAAGTGTTCAAGTGAAGTTGAGATATGACACTTGGGGACATGGTTCAGCAGGCATAATGGGGTAGGTTGATGATCTTAGTGGTCTTTCCAATCTTAATGATTTATGATTCTCTGAAAGAATAGGCAGAGTTCTCTTTATAGGTTCCTGTGCTAAAGGAAGGTGGTATGGGAGAACCAACATGACTTCAACAAGGGCAGGCCCTGCCTGGCCGACTTTGTCACTTTTTATGATGGCATAACTGTGTCAGTGTTTTTCAATACTTGAGTCAAATCCACTTGCCACCTGCTGAAGAGCAAAACCACAGATTCCTGTTTGCTATTCCTGACACTGTGAACAGCAACTGAACAATTAAAAGTTGTCTGTACTTCTGGGGAAGGGCGTAAGACAGCTTTTTAATATAAAGTTGTCAAGACCGTGCATTAAACTAATGCAACAGTCTAAACATGTGCATGAACAGAAGAGGGAGAGGGAGAAGCGCAGGTGAACAACGAAAATGAGATAAAAATCACATAGAAACTCTAAGGTGTTCTCAATTATGGAGTTTTGACTTCTGCTCTTTGTATAGACATTGCAATTAAAAATGGTGGGGAAAAAAAAATGGAATTTTGTTTTTTCAACATTAGTTCTCTGAGCTTGTTTGAGCCATGATTTCGGCACAATACCTTACAAAAATAACAAAAACCTAGGAAAGAAATTTAAAAGCTTGAACTTCCTCACTACCAAAACTTTTAGATTTGCCCATTCTTGTAATGTTTGTGCAAAAATCAGCTGGAGGTTTCAGTTTACAGAATCACAGAATCACAGAATCACAGAATCACAGAATCACAAGGTTGGAAACGACCTGCAAGATCATCCAGTCCAACCGCCTTCCCATTCCTATTAGTACCACAAGCACCAAACCAGATCTCGTAGCTCCTCATCCAGGTGCCTCTTGAACACTGCCAGGGATGGCAACTCCACCACCTCCCTGGGCAGCCGTTCCAGTGCCTGACCACCCTCTGAGAGAAAAAGTTTCTCCTAATGTCCAACCTAAACCTCCTTTGGTACAACTTCTGGCCATTTCCTCGGGTCCTATTATTTGCCTGGGAGAAGAGGCCAGACCCTTTTTCATCACAGCCTCCCTTCAGGAAGTTGTAGAGTGCAATGAGGTCTCCCCTAAGCCTCCTCCAGACTAAACAATCTCAGCTCCCTCAGCCACTCCTCATAAGGCTTGTGCTCCAGACCCCTCACCAGTTTCGTTGCCCTTCTCTGGACTTGTTCCAGGGCCTCAATGTCTTTCTTGTAGTGAGGGGCCCAAAACTGAACACAATACTCGAGGTGCGGCCTCACCAGTGCTGAGTACAGGGGGACAATTACCTCCCTGCTCCTGCTGGCCACACTATTTCTAATGCAGGCCAGGATGCCATTGGCCCTCTTGGCCACCTGGGCACACTGCTGGCTCATGTTCAGCCGAGCATCAACCAACACCCCCAGGTCCCTTTCCTCTTCACAGTCATCCAACCACTCATCCCCAAGCCTGTAGCGCTGCATGGGGTTATTGTGGCCACGTATTTATTAGGTAGCTGCTAGCCAGGAAATGAACTGACCAAGTTTCTAGTCCTGGTTCTGCCAATGACTTTTTGTGACAGCTGGAGAAGTTGTATCAGTGCCATCTTCTTATGCATGAATGTATGTGTGAGTGTATGGAACTCAGCTAAAACTTTTCGCTCTCCTGATGCTTTTTTTAACTTATTTTGAAAAATATCCACTATTTTTTGGTGCCCAACATGTTTTATTAACCTCTATGTAGGGATCCTTGTTAGAAAGAATCATTATTTACTCTGTGTTAGTCTTCTGGCTTGGGACCTACCTCTTTCAAAAAGATAAATGTGCTAGAACCTTTAACCAGGTAAAAAATACACATACGGGACAGACAAAATTTTATATAGAATAGCATAAATAAGCTTTCCTCCTCTTGCCTGAGCAACACATGTCTTCATGTTCTCACTGGGTTTTTGCTGGAGAGGCAGTGAGGTTGTGTGTATGTGTTTGTGTGTGCGTCAGGAAAGCTTGGTTATGGATGACCTACTATAAACACTTTGCTGTTTATTGTTTCTGCTTTTCCTTTGGCTTTCTTCTTTTCTGCTTCACTCACTTCTCCTTTCCAACAGAAGAAAACAAAAGCAAACCATAAGAATTACAATTCCGCCTGACTCTCAGTTTCATCCTCTTTTTTTTTTTTTGGAAACATCGTAGTTATGGCTGAAAGAGAATCAAAGCACTCTGTGTTTTTGTTGGTTTTCACACAGCAATGCAAAGAAGACCACAATGGTCTTAAGTGGAAGGATGAGGAGAGAGACTACAGGGGGAGGGATGGAGGCGCATGACCCTGTCTTGAGCTATGAGGTAGCAAGTGAAGTATCAAAAACCCCAGTTCCAGCAACAACAAAGGGAATGAGAAAGATAGGAGGCATGCAGGAAGGCAAAGAGGGGAGTTTTCAGCTGGAACAGCTTCTGTCCTGATTCCATGGACTTGAGCCCTCGCTGGAGGCATCATATCTGAACGTCCTCCTTTCCTTTCCTATGTAGTGCTCTGTTTGCTTTGAAGAGAATCCCAAGAAATACTTGCTCAGTAGGCTGAATATCATTGGAAACATCCAGTGAGGCAACAAACAGATCCACAAAGAGAGAGGAGGAAAGAAAAAATAGAGAATACGTCCAAGTTATGTTTGGATTCTTTTGGTTTGTCATCTTTCTCTTTCTGCTTCTGTGTTTTCCTTCTTTATGCCTATTAACCAGAGCTTTTATTTCTGACTTTGTCTGGTGTTACCATGCTTAATAAGCTTTCTGTCTTGTATTTTTTGAAGCCACTGAATTCAAAGTGAAATAATTAAATTCCTTACATGCTTGACTCCAGGCTACTTTTGATATAGCATGATACAGAAAATATTCTCTTATCCTCCACTCGACAGCAAGGAGAAAGTAGGCTTCTACTGGTGTATTTTAAACTCATTCTCATGTTGGTAAGAATAAAAACCCTTTGCTGGCCTTGAGGGCCTTGAGTATAAGCAAATCAAAAGGAAGTACCTCAAAACTTGAACTGATGTTGCATGTCATGAAATGACCAGTTTGCCTCCATTAGGTGATTTTCATCTTGGTCCTTCTTCTTTCAAGAGGAGACTGAGGCCTTGGATATCTTAAAGGTGAGCTGTACACTTTCCTACTGTGGACCTTGAAGATGGATGGGAGAAAGAAAGTTAAACAGAGGAAGAGACGTAGAAAAAATAGGTCATGGTCCTATCAGAATACCAGAATCAGTTCTGAAGTTACCATAATCAGTTTGTAGCTATATATTTGATAAGAGTCACAGAGTTAGAAGAGTAAGAAATGATCTGTACAATCGTTTTATGGTTTTATTTTGCTTCTCAAAACACAGTTAAGTCAGTTAAGCAGAAGTGTCAGTTCTATTACTGAAATAAACTTTAAGAAAATAGGGAGAACATGAAAAAAAAAGTTCCCATTTGAGAGTGGCTTTATTTGAACCCGAGTGGGGAGAATCCAAAATCATAGTGCTCTAGGTGCAGTTCTTGCACTAAAGCTGCCACAAAGCTGGAGTATGCTCTACAGTATCCAAGGTAATGTGGGTTTGGCTAGCATGAACTTCCTCAAAGCAGTCCGGACACAAATGAATCTGTCCATATCCATATGGGTGCCCTTACACTGATGTCCTTATGATCTTGGTATGGTCTGTCTGCTCAGAAAATTCATCATATAAGATACCGTATGTCCAGAGCGTTCTTGGCCATAGTTTCCTGTATCTTTTATGCTTGTAAGCCAAATCCAGTGCAAATACTTATGTGGCAATTCCCCAGGCCAGATCAGGGAGCCAGTCTGAGTTAACACTGTTTTCTTATTTTGGGTTACTTTCAGCCTCTTCACTCATTCCACCTCACAGATACATAAATGTTTGGACTGGCACAAGGCAGCAGGAGCTGCTGTTTGTGGGGTAAGACAGAATTGCTTCTGTCTGCAGTAAAACACCAACTTGCAGTGGGTTGCAGAGCATGCTGAGCTATCAGCCGAGCTGCCCAGCTTAGGGCCGGTCAGGTGTCTCTGTAGCCAGGGTATGGTTTATTCACAAAAACGTGGAATGTATATTTAAAACGTTTCTCCAAACATCCGGCATTAGAAAAGTATGTATGAGTCCTGCCCACAGCAATTCAGCAAACCATATTTTCCACGAACGCATTTGATTGCAAATATGAAAAACGTATGGGGAGCTGATGCTTCTATTTTCCTGGTAGGGGGAAAAAGCACCAAATGCATGTATCGAATAATCAGAGTAATTACAGCATAAATACAAAACAGCCATTTGGCAAACACAGTCGTTCAAGAGATATTTCTGATTAATATTGCTCAGGACCACTGGCTTGACGTTGTGTATTAAAAGGAAACAAAAAAATAATGCAAGCACTCATGTGACCTATTGTGGTTGCCCTGCTGAAGAGAATGGCTTCACATTTGCTTTGAATTATTCAATGCAGAGCATGAAAGGGTTTTTGTGTTGTTTTTTTTTTCCTTTTCCTTGTATTGTTATTCTATGTGTTTCATATTGTTTTATGTTTCTCCCTCAGAATACTTAATCCTTCTTGGTATTCTCCAGTCCTATTACGGTATTAAAGTAATGGGCTGCTGAATGTACCTCTTGGTGTTCGAGTTATTGCTAGCTGACAAATGTTTCTCTCCCCACCATTTTTGATAAAGCAGTGTGTTCTGTAGTGAAGAACAATAGATGAAATCCAGTCTTATGCCTTACAGCTGAAGGGGGCACACCCTATCCACAGAGACTTTTAGCCCTTAGCAGCCCTCACATCTTCTCATTTGAGTTTCATCTAAGAAGAAGCTATAAAATGCAGTAAATTTTACTAAATACATTAAATACGTATATAAAATTCCAGTATTAGCAACCAGAAGAGCTGCTTGCAGACATTTGCACAAAGGTTCCACTAGCTTCAGTCTGCTGGATTTCAGAGCCTCACTTCTTCACATGCTTGATTCTCATTACTGAGGGGATGTTCTTATCTCTCTCCAGATTTGAAAGACAATGAGATCTGTGTACTTTATGGAAATTTATACCACTTAGGGCAGACTGCAGTGTAAATGCCAGTTTCTGAGCATTCCAGTCCCTTCCTCCAAACACTGGACCACATGTCTTTCCTTCTTCCTTCCCAATTTGTCCTTCCCCAGCTTTTCTGTAGGCGCCCTTCAGACACTCTATAATGTCCCCCAGAAGCTTAGGTGTAATTGAGCTCCAGATGCACGTCTACATGTGGATGCCTACTTATGTGCTAAAAGCTCAGATCAATTTCTTAAAGACAAGCATCCAGTGCCATTTTGCATACCAACTCCAAAAGATCATGGGACTCCCACAGCACCAAGCGTCTCATCTAGCAACCCTGTACAGACACGCTGCAATGTATTCAGATGGCAGAAGGAAATTAAGCAAGATATACCCTTGGTGAGATCAGCAAACTTGGAGACCTTAGCATCCAGACAATTCATATTTATTTTATTAAGTACCTTGTTCGTTCAGGATATTTTTTTCTCACCAGAAAGAGCTCAGATAGAAGTAACTGCACAGAGATCAAAGCTAATTTTAAGGAACTGGCATCTGAAGATAAAATAATCAACTCTTTTGAAGACAGTCTATGGAATTTTTTTTTTTTTTCTAGATTTGAAATGCAAAACGTTATTGCTGCTCAGAACTGTTTATTTCCAACCTTCTTTAGAGGCATAACAGTATGTACTTACACACAGAGGTCTGTCTGACACGACAACTAAATTTTTTTTGTTATGGATCCAGGGGTACGTGCCCTACCTAGCCTTGCACAGGACTTGTTCCAAAGATTTTTCTAGCTATCTCAGCTGTAAGTCAGTGACTGATCTTTTAGATTAGATTTCTAAAAGTGGCCAGAGACTCCCAGAGACATTGCCTAGCACTGAGGACACTTAGTATGCCTTCCGCCTGCTATCGCACCCTCGTAGCTGGGCATACGTAGTGGGATTTTGTCCAAATGCTTATAATGAAATATAAATATCCAATTTGAAAACAGATCTCCATAATGAATTATCCATAATGAAAACAAAACAATGGTAGACCATGGTATAAGTTAAGAGAAATAAGCAAACAATCTTATTTCTTCTACTGCACTTAGGATTTCAGCAGGTCCTTAGGAAGTTTAAAAACCAGTGCTTCTGGGGAAGGTAATTATGAAAAATCTGGAAAAGCTGATTGGAAGAGACAACCAGAGGTCTACTAGTCTGAACTCTCAGCTGGAGCAGGACTATGGTCAACAATAGCCATTGCAAACCTTTAAAGAGGCATATGCCACAATTTTTTTTGATAACCAGCTTCAATGTTACAATATGTTGAAATTATTTTATTCTTAATAATTAGCCTGACCTTCCAAACCACAACCATTGCCCCTTCTATCATGTAGTACAAATCAGAAGAGTTGTGATATGACATTTTTTTCTAGACACCCCTCAAACAGTTATAGGAAGATATTCACTTCCTTAGTCTACATTTCAACCAATGCAAGAGCCCAGATTCATTGGTCTTTTCATAGGATACACTCAGTGACTGATGGTGTATTGGTAACCTCTTAATACAGTCCTCCAAATTCTCCAAATCCATCCTGAACTGTGGATAAAAAGCAGAGTGTTTGACTAGGTATGCACTTTCTAACACACTATATTATTACATAGTTTGTCTTATCTACAATGGGAGTGAACTGTTGGCACTCAGATTTATTCCTAATTCATGGCAATCACCACTATCCGAGATCCTTCTTCTCCAGGGTAATATTCAGCCTGATCCTTTCCAGACTCTACCTACAATTCCATTTGACATTTCTGAAATCAGAAATGTTCCTAACTGTATATGAAACCAAACTCTGAGATTACATGTGTTTCTATCTCCTTCTCACAAAACTGGGGATATCAGACAATTTTTGGTCCTCTAGGCCCCCAAGGATTTCAGTATGGAAATCCAATACTCACGGGGAATATCTGCTGCATAAAAAGGGAAACTAGGCCAGTGTGTGTAATTCCTGCTGTGAATCCTCTGTTATCTTTTTTTTTGCACTGTAATATATTAAAAAAAAATAAGTAAGTCCTCTTCCTTCCCAAATGTCTTTTATGAAGGAAGTCTTGCCTAAGTGTTTTTGAAAAATTAATTCCAGTTACATATAAACTTGAGATCAGCCCTGAAGTGTTTCCAAGGCAGAGGGAAGGAAAAAATAATAGGACTTTGCTGTTCAGAAAGATGGGGGTGGGAGAAGAGGACAATTAAATGGGATTTTGCTCTGTGGTTAGTCACTGGGGACTGATCTGATTACGTAACCTAACTTAAACATTGACCTTTATGTTGTCAGTGTTAAAAACAAACATATTAAACATGGGCTTGAGTTCCTGTACAAGATACAGCAAATTGAGGAAGAGAGAGACAGACTGAATATTCTAAGAAGGCCAAAGGAAAGGCTTGATTGATGGATGACACCCTGGGGAGGGCAGTGTTAAGACTTCCTGTCTTTTCTGAAGATCTCAGCGTTTCTACCTGAAAGGAAAAAAATAAAAGGGGGCTTTCTCGTATATGTGTGGTTGATATATACAAGTTCCTCTTCTCCCTCCCCCCCCTTTTCTTNTCATTGCAAACAGAAGTCGGGAAAGGCACTAATCAGCTCCTGAGAGGACCCTGACCACTTCAGAAGGCTTCTTCAGGCATCCTCCTCCTGGAAGTGGAGGAGGCCGCTCTGGTTCTCATTCAGTGAATTGCTGCTTTTACACTTCAATGGATTTCTGCTTGAGGTTCTTTCAAAAGCTTTTATAGCCTCTTTAGTCTGCTACTATCATTCCTTAGAAAGTGGATGTGGGAAGATGAATAGATTTAGGATCCAATGCCCTAGTTTTGCCCTCGTTGAAATCAGTAACACACGTCCCCACTGATTTAAACAAGGGCAGAGCTCGAGCCCTTCTGAAGAATCAACGTTCAGTGCTTTTCAGCGTGGGATTTTAAACATGATGCTGAACACAATGCAAAAGCAAAGCAATCTTTGTGACAGATGCAGCAATGCTCAAATCTAAGAGCAAATGCTGATGCAGCCTAAGCTAATACTGTTAAGGCAGAACACATAGTTCATCTGCCTGATATGTCAGCACATAAACTGTAACACACTCACAGTATGTATGGAGGGAGTTCATTGCTCATAGTACCAAGGGCTGCATCCCGTGTTATTAAATTGAGTGCAAAAATCAACGGAAACACAATGATTTTTCCTTGGTAATTCAAATGTCACTAACCCAGTTATTATTAGACCAAATATCCAGTCAGGGTCGTTAGTACTGGAAATGAAAGTGTGAAATTCTGAGGTCAGAAAGCTCACCCTGCAGGACACTGACAGCACAAGAACACAGAATGTTTGGAGATGACCAGTTGCTTGTGGTTGGTGCAGGTCCAGGCACTCCCATCTCTTTCCCCGTATCCCTGTGCCACTTAGGTAGGATCATAGAATGGCCTGGGTTGAAAAGGACCACAGTGATCATCTAGTTTCAACACCCCTGCTATGTGCAGGGTCACCAACCACCAGACCAGGCTGCCCTGAGCCACATCCAGTCTGGCCTTGAATGCCTCCAGGGATGGGGCATCCACAGCCTCCTTGGGCAACCTGTTCCAGTGCGTCACNTTGTTTTGCTTTGAAAGAAAAAAAAAATAAAAGAAACCCTCAGATTTGTATCCGGCACCTTGCCAGACTTCTGTCATCACCAGGAAAATGGTTCCCTCGGCAGACACATCTGGGCAACTTCACACCCATTCCTGATGTAAGCTGTCAAATCCCATCCCAGATAGCAACAAGAATGGTTCACCATTCCTAGAGGAAAAAAGAGCAAGATTTACTCTTACTTAATTGGAAAGTGGGTGTATTAGGAGGAAAACAGATAATTTCTCAGAAACAACATCTTAAGTGGCCCATCTATTTGTAAGCACTGCTCTCTCTTCCTTATTCTCCCAACTCCTATCACATACTCCCTTTTCCTGTTTTGATCATACCATGCTTGACATCACATAAATGTATATATTTTAACTTTACAGGTTTCTTGAACTCTCTACATAACTAAAGGTTCTGTGTCTAGATTGACAAAGATGATTAAATATAAACTATTTATGCATGTGTATACAAGCATATATAAGTATGCATATATAAGTATGCACTGCAGCATATTCATACAATCATAGAATCGTTTGAGTTGGAAGGGACCCTTAAAGGCCATCTAGTCCAATTCCCCTGCAGTGAACAGGGATACCCACAGCTCCATCAGGTGCTCAGAGCCCCATCCAGTCTGACCTTGAATCTCCAGGGATGGGGCATGTGTGTAAAGCATGTGTAAAATGTGATTTTGTGTCAATAAGGGATAAGAAACAATGAATGTGAATGTGCACATGCATGCACTGGTTCATTTACAGACAGCTCCAGCCTCCAACATGAAGAAGGGCCAGGAGAAGTGGCATGACACAGATGGCCCCTCACTGTTTCCTTACTCCATGGAATTGACCTATCTCAGCCCTCCTTCTCCTTGCTTTCTCCTGAACACGAGACACAGTACTCACAGCCCCCTGTTCCCTTATAAAACATACAAAAAAAAAGAAACATAAAAAAAAAACAAAGGGGGGTCACCCTGTGTGCTTGGCCAGGTCCTTTCCTCTCTCCCCTCCTGCTCTTTATCTTGTGCTTGCTGTGAGCTGTATGTCCCAGCAGCAAGATGTTTGGCAAGGCTTGCTTTGAGCAGCATTGTAGGTCCTAATTGAAAATGCATATTGCTTCATAATCCCTTTTATTGGCATTTACTTTCCCTACGGAATAGCAGGATAATAATAATGTTCAGTGCATTAGTGTTACACAGCGAAATGGCTTTCCACTTACTATTAGTTTTTTTGTCCTGCTTTTAAAGAAAAGCACAGAAAATACTAACATGCTCAAAACGTATAGTAAAACAATATATTTCACCACTGTAACCAAACTGGCCAAAATGCACTCTCTCTGCTTTCAAATGGCTAGCAGTAAATAGCAGATCTCTATGAAAAGTCCTACAGACAGGGACCACATCTCTAGTTGTGGCAGACTAGTAAAGCTTCATGTTGGATATTAGGGAAAAAAAAAGTAACAATGCACTGAAACAGGCTGTCCAGAGAGGTGGTGGAGTCATTGTCCCTGGAGGTGTTTCAGAACCGTGGAGATGTGGCACAGGGACGTGGTCAGTGGGCTTGGTTGGGGTGGGTTGAGGTTGGCCTTGGTGATCTTAGAGAGGTCTTTTCCAGCCTTAGTAATGCTATGAACTTTGAATCAGAGAGCAGAGCCTTAAGATAATTTTTGGAAGGGCCTATGGAGAGCATGAACCCCAGTGCCTGGTATAGAACAGAGCCAACTAAGATCAGAGCGCTCAGGATTGTGCCCAGTTGGATTTTACATGAGATCAGGCATCCTCGCTGGGCAATCTTTTCCTTTCATGGTCAAAGTTGAAGTGGCTTCATCATCTTGATCTGTATCTACTGAGGAGCCATGTGCCCTGGATCATGCAGTATGGTGAGGATCTCACAGGCTTCCTTCCAAATCACATTAGTTCTGTGAGGCAACAGGCTAAGAGACAAAGATACAGCACAGGGCTATAGCTGAGGAAGGCAGATTCAAGAAGAGCTCTGCCAAGCAGAATCTAGACAGTGGCGTGGGGTTACAGCCTCCTACAAAACTCCTGTGAGCAGGCTCAGTCAAGGAAAATTCATGGAGCAAGAGGGAACTGTCCCATGCATCCTAAAGGAGATCAACACACCTGAGTGATGATTTTCAACAGCTGAAAATCCTGTCCCAGTAAATTTGCTATTAAGTTGGTAATCACTGTTTTCAGATCTGACTCTGCTGACTGCAGAAGGTTATGTTGTGCTAATTATGAGCCAAATGAAGCTGATCTTCTGTAAGGATGAATCAAGGTAGGTGAAGAACTCACTCCTTTCAGTAAATTTGGGCTGAAAAAGAAAAACAAGCCCTTGCTTCTCTGACTTCAGCAGCTCTTCCTGATTTTATCAGAGACACTGCTGCTTATGATGTATTCACATTAATGGGAAGGTGTTAAATAATCCTAATGGCAACCACAATGTAGTGGCTGCTGGTTCTTTCCTTAAAAATACTCAATATCTGCATAACAGCTTTGTCTCACAGCATCTTTCTGTGTGAGGAAATGGTAGTTTGGCATGGTACTTACCTCTTTAGGAACACCATCTAGCCTTTCCCAATTCCACATTCAATTGTAGATGACTTCCTCACACCTTTCTCCTGAGGAGGAGGGAAAGTGAGCTGGAGGAGTTGCTTGAGATGAAATGGCGCAGTTCTCTTGGAAAAGAGGTAATTTACATGGATGACATGAGCACTATGTATAAATTCTCAAGCTCACAGTAAAATAAATCAAATGTAAGTATGGCATAAATATCATGTAAATATATATCATAGAATCATAGAGTGGCTTGGGGTGGAAGGGATCTCAAGGGTCATCAAGTTCCAACCCCTCTGCCACAGGCAGGGTTGCCAGCCAGTAGATCAAGTACTAGATCAGATTGCCCAGAGACCCATCCAACCTGCACTTAAACACCTCCAAGGGTGGGACATCCACAACTTCTCTGGGCAGTCTGTTCCAGCACCTCGCCACCCTCTCAGTGAAAAACTTCCTCCTGACGTCTAATCTAAATCTCCCTTGCGTTGTACATGGAAAACATAGAACATGTCAAAAACAGTTTTGGAAATATGTTGAGAAGAGCTAGCAAGCGTACATTGGAGATGCAATTGAAATTCAGTATGAAGGGCTTTTTGATGAGGCATTTAGCAGAAGGATTTGGAGGTTTATATGTACAGAAATCCACCATCAGCTGAAGGCAGTGTGCACCAAGTTGTAAACCCTGTCTCTTCTCAGATTAGCATACTCTGTTCCCTTTTTTTCCCTCCATGCCTCCTGAACGTGGTCAGTGGTACTAGAAGAGCACAGTTTGTAGTGGCTTTGAGATTTTTCTGTATCCCATGGCCAAGAGACACTCCCCCTAACCAGTAAAAACAGTCCAAATCAGCAGCTTTTCTATGTCATAAATCTTCAGCTTTTCTCAGTCCTTTGCAGTAAGAGTTAATCTCTCTGTGATAAGTGTAACCCTGCTCACAAGAACTTTGATGATGGGTCTGCCTCTGGTATGTGACCTGGAGCAGATCTCTGTCCCTGCCACCCCATTTCTCTCTCTAACCTATTTAAATTATAAGCAATTTGGGAGCAATTATTAGTACATAATATCAACTGGAACTGTACGTGCTTTTGTATAGCTCTTTGGGAAAATGAGGATTCCCTCCTGAGGGAATGGATTAGTGCAGGCAGGAATGGGAAAAATCTTCCAACTTATCCAAAGCAGAAGAAAAACAGCTCCAAATCCTTCTCAGAAGCAGCGTGTGCTCTTACTTTATTGAAGCCTATCTGGAAGCCAAGATTAACTAAACTTACCCAAATATTCACCAGTTTTCCCCGTTTCTTTATTACAAACAAGGGACAAACAGGTGTGTAGAAGCCTGTTCTATCCTCTTCAATCCCCTGAAAAGCACTTTTGACCAGTCTAAGGGAGGAAATGAGCCACCGACATTCATGGGTTGCATTTTTTTTTTACCATTCCCTTAAACCCAAAGCAAGAAAGCAAGAAAAAGAGACCTTGGAGAGATCAGATCTGCGCACTGTGACTGTTCAGAACAACTTAGCTCAACCCAAGCCTGAAGGATTAATAGAGCCCTGGACAATTTGGAAGAAGATTCATAGCGAAAGCCATGCTGATAGTTCCTGCTTATACCATTTGAAGAACTGCTGCCTTCTTATTTGATAAATTGAGGTAGTCTTTGAGGACAGTTTGAAAGTCTGTGCAATCCTGTGAGAGTCTTTGTATGGATCTTTGGATTGGACTGCAATTCTTTCCTGGACAGAGTTTTGTCATGAAGCATTAGACTGGGAATTAGCATTCCTTGTTTTTGATGTGTTTCAGAATATCAGCAATAAAAAGGACATATCACAGCAGCCTTTCACGTAAGCTATACCACTATGTCCCAGGCTGCCCGAGCTCCCAGAGGACCTTCTTGAATATTCCTTAGCAGTCATAACTGGAACCATCATCCTTGTAAGTTATTTTTCCCATCATCACTACAGCACACTTGGGGTTCCATAAAGCTGTATTGAAATAAATAATGTGTGTAGTATTACAGAAAAAAAAAATAAAGCAACTAAAATGTCCCCAAAGATCTAAGATCAAGTAAAAATCCAGGACATAAAAAAAAATATAGGATGAAGAAAAGCTTTTACCATTGAAAAAGAAAAGAGGGTTGAAATGAGAGGCAAATGAGTTCTAAAAAAATTATTATTTGAAAATAGTTCCTTTAAACTTAAATATTTGGTATTAAATGGATGGACAAAGAGATGGATAGATGAACAAGTCATCTTCTAGCACTTTAGGAACATGAACTGGAACTTTCAAGTGATAGAGCTTAGTAAATTTTCCATCATGCAATTGTTTATCAGTGTGTGGTTCTCAATGAGAAGTTCCTAGCAATGGAAAACACAGTTCAATGGAGAATAACTACAACCACAAGTCGGAGCACAAGATTGTAAATCACCACTGTGAGGCAGAAAAAAAAACAAGTACCAATGGACAAATTGCAAAAAATAATAATATTCTAATTCCTTCTTCAAAAGTAAAAGTTTAATTCTCCTTCTCTCAGACTCCGAGACTTCAAAGAAGCAAACATTATTTGTATCATTAATAATCTTGCCCAGGAGTTTAAAGCCGTAAGAGACCCTCTTAAGAAGTATTATTTCACCATCTCATCACTAAATTTCTGAGTACCACAATACTTTTTTAAGATATTTATTTTCTTTCAGTATCGCTTGACACTGTAGGCTGGTGAGAAAACTTCCAAAGAAAGTGAGTGAAGTCTTTTCTATGTTTGGGAGGGCTTGTATAAATGATTTTAAAAGTTAAGGAAGTTACAGAGACAGCATATGATGTAATGGAGAAATAATTTCTGAAGCTAGCAGAGAACATATGAATTAGGACAGTTTTAATTTGAGCTGGCAAATATCTGAGGTTGGAGCTGGGATCTATTGTATAAGCTGAGGTCTTTTGAGGTCTTCTATATGGCAGTGGTTGCTGCTTTTATATGCAGTCCTCAAGATTTAGGTCCAATATAACGTAATCCCAAAATTTGCAGAAAGTCTGACAGTTAATCAGAAGCCAAAGACGGTAGGAGGATTTATTATTCCTTTTTTTCATAAAGATCTTTAAGGATAGAATTATTTCATACTTTCATGAAGCTATCCTATTCCTTTTTAAAGAAGGTTCATTTCAGGAAGAGTTGAGGTTTATGCATATGTGTCCCCCCCACTTCTGTGCACCATAAAGAGCACTGTTAGACAGTGTGAGTGACTTACATGGGAAAAGCTTGGTGTAGGCATCTCAAATTTTGCTGTCTAGTCTTAGAAAATGATTCATTTACTTCACTCCATGGTTAGTGAAATAAGATATGCACCTCAAAATCCTGTTCTTCATAACTATCCAGTTCAGGACAGGACAATATTTTCTCTAAAAAGCATGATCCTTTTCATTGACTCTAGCCTATACAGGTTCCCAAATCTACCTGAGACAACTGGAGTCAGATGAAGTGAATCCAACCCTCTATTCAACTCATCTGTACTTCGGTGACGTTCACACGTGGATAACCTCTTGTTCATTCTAATTTAGTCACCTTAGTGAATGATTAAATTCATTTTCGGTGTCTGAAAACCTCGAGTTTTAGATAAATTATTTCTGGAAAACTCTTGAGGGTGACAGATACCAAAATGTAAAGAGGTAGGAGATGGGAAGGAGCTTTCATAAAACAAAAATGTTTAAAGATTGATTGCGAACTCATCATTTACAGGTCAGAGCAAAACCAATGTTCCTTTAGTGTCCAAAATTAACAGACATTTCTATTCCAGCTCTGGGAGATGTTACCAGACACTATAAATCAGGGACCTGGCCTGCATGGTAATGTCATGCATCCAGCTGCACAGAGTGCACATCAGTGTGGTAGCTAACGGAGCAAGGCAGCCCAGCCAACGGAGTCCATGTGCCTTGTAAATATTATTACAACATAGCATGGAGCCTCAGCAGGCGTAACGTTTTATGTCAGACTACCTCTTTGTTTTCATCATTTGAGAGACCATTACCTCCATGCAGGAATGTGTTTTTTGGAATGTGTATGTGGGGGTGGTGGGCACCTCAGATGACTGTCACTGTGAAATGCTTTGGAAGCCAGAAGCTGGCAGAATGATGAAGGTATAGCACTGGACTATCTCTGAAGTTAGAGGATAGAGGAGTTCTAACAATGAATCATAGCACAGGATATGCGGCCTTTTTCCAATGTGATTTACAATACCATGTGTAAATCTGATGGTGGTGTGTCCAGTAATGGACAAAGCAAAGACACCTGACATTGGTTCTGCTTCACTTGTTGGTATTCAACTGCATCTACAGGTGTTTTGGGTTTCCTCTCCTCTCCTCTCCTGTCCTCTCCTCTCCTCCCTCTCCTTTCAACAAAAGAATCCCAGACCAAACAAAATACAAAAACCTTATCGTGGTATTGAATCAAACATTCAGGACAATTTTTAAGCAGACGCGATGCTTTATTCAAAGTGAGAAGACCCTGGAATAAGTGACAGAGAACTCTTCAGTGTCTGAAGAAATGCTTTCACAGCTCAACCAACAACTTTGGTCACTCCCTCTCAAGTGTCCTGAGAACAAAAGTGAAGAGCCCCAAAACATCTCGTGTGTGTTGTCTCCAAACGAACAATATTAATGATAACAATAATAACATTTTTTATATTCTCTGACATTTGAAAAAAAAAGTCAATGGACATTAAATTGGAAAATGATGATTTTTACGTTTAGATGAAAGGTATGATTTCTTAAAGGAACACAAGGGAGCAATTTACTCCTTGTCCATAGAGATATATATTTTACTTCACAGTGTAAAAAAAAAATCAGGATATTACTTCTTTTCCATTGCAATGAGTTCCTCGAGCTGGACACTACCTTTAGGGAATGATCCATACACAATTTAGCCAACAATGGCTCCAAATGTTTTTGGATTAACAGCTGTTTTGCTTTTTTGTTGTTGTTGTTCCCCAAGATATTGAGTTTGTAGACTATAAAGACTTACTAGATATTTGCCTGTCTTACTGCTGAGATTAATTTATGTTACATGGCACAAAGATGTCTGGGTTTAGAGTAGAGGCCACAGTGCAGAACAGAAATGCATAGCTGATGTCAGTGCTCACAGGTTGCAAAAATAGGGTAAGCCACAGGTGAGAACTACTAATTTTGTCATTATTTCAAAACTTTAGTACCAAGGCACTAACTCAAAGCCTGCCAAATGGAAAGCAAGGGAAAGCCTTGTATTGAGGTCAGCGGGTTTTAGATCAAGCCTCAGAAGCAGCTGACAGCTGCAATGACCCCCCGGTGAACTTCATGCTCTGGTTGAAACATCCACACTTGTCTGGCCTGCCTGCCTGTTGCATCGTGTCTTTGACCGGCCTCGGCCCTCCTACACTGGGTTTTGCTGCCAGGAGGGCAGGCAGAGAAGTGTGTGGTTTTCCAATTGCTATAGGCTGCTGCCCAGACATCAGCTTAACCTTCTGAGAGCCCTGCCCTGTGCTGCAAAATTCATAGCCACTGAATCACACCCATGACCTCAGCTCCTGCACCAAAGGCATAATGACTGTGGAATTCTTCTGCCTAGGGAAGGAAATACTGGAGTCTCCTAAGTTTTCTTACCTTGTAACTGGGGAGTGCTGGGGTTGTTATTCCATGTGATGGACAGTTCCAGCAAGGAAACAGAGAGGTGTCTGCTCTTCTCACAAATGGCCATCATGTTGTCCTGCCTGTAAAGGAACGTCCTATTTTCTGATCTCAAAGAGATATGAAAATACGAATTCATCACACAAGTAAAGTCATACTTTCATATACGCACATACCTTTTCCTCTATATGATGCTGATAATTATTGCTAAACAACAACTACTTATCAATTCAAATACTCAGTGAAAAGTATTAGCAATAAATGTTAGAAAGCAAGAGTTACCTGCTCAGTGGATGATGAATGCATAAGGAAGGTACAAATGCCAGATCTTGTAAGTAGTTTAACTCTTTTGCTTGTTTTTTTCCTTCTAATATTACTCATGGAGAATGATGATAATCAAAATTTAAGCTTAAACATTAAAAAAAAATGTTTTTTTCTGAACTTCAATCTAAAACCTGATGTCAGAAATGTGTTCTTGTTGGTGTGGCACGGAGTGAAATGTGGACAAGATACACATTTAGGTGTCTTCCAACCTGTATCGTTCTATGAGTCACTACATGTTTTCTGTATGTTTCCAGTGAACTCATTCAACTGCCATAATCAATTTGTCTGCAGGTGAAGTGGAAGACACTCTTATTTGCTTATGAAGGGCAAACCTCTAACAGTCCTCAGAATATGGTTTTAAGAAAGAGATGCCCAGAATTGAACTGTTGCATAGAATTTACTTTTTGCTTTGCTCTTAGCATCATCCAACTAGACAGAAGAATGCTTTTAAATCAGATCCATTTAAAGCTTTAAGGATTATCAACCTGAAGGAGGTCAACATAAAGAATGCCCTCACAATTATGCTCAGGAAAGCTGGGGAAGTAATTTTTATAAGGGCATGTAGCGACAGGACAAGAGGAAATGGTTTTAAACTGGAAGAGGGTAGATTTAGACCAGATATTAGGAAGATATTCTTTACTGTGAGGGTGGTGAGGCACTGAACATGTTGCCCAGAGAGATTGTGGATGCCCCCTCCCTGGAAGCATTCAAAGCCATGCTGGATGGGGCTGTGAGCAACCTGGTCTAGAGGGAGGTGTCCCTGCTTACAGCAGGGGGTTGGAACTAGATGATCTTAAAGGTCCCTTCCAACCCAAAACATTCTATGATTCTATGACTCTATGTCTTGTTAAGTATGTCTGTATTAGGTTTGTATGGCAAGTTTTGGTAGTGGTGAGGCTGCGTGGGCAGCCTTTTTTGAGCAGGGCCCTGGGACTGCCTCATGTCAGCTCAGAGCCAGCAGTCCCCCTGCATCCCATGGGCACCATGCAGAGCTGATCTCCATGTGTACCCATGGAGGAGCCCACAGTACAGCAGTGGATGAGATCTGGAGGAGGCCAAACCTCTGGAGAGCTCCTGCAGGAGCAGCCCTGCATCAGGGCTGTAACCTTTGGAGAGAAGCCTGTGGTGGGGGAGGAGGGCTTGGGAGATGCTGCCTGTGGGCATATGTGCTGAAGGGTGGGCCCTGTGGTACTGAGCCATGTTGGAGAAACGCTTGAAGAGCTGCAGCCTGTGGAAAGCCCACGAGGATGGGTTTGGGAAGGGTGGCATTCAATGGGAGGGAACCACATAGAGCAGGGGAAGGGAGTGACCATAAGCTAGTGATAGGACTAGAGGAAATGGCCTCGGGTTGCAGCAGGGGAAATTCAGGTTGGATATTAGGAGAAATTTCTCCTCTGAAATAGTGGTCATGAGCTGGAATGGGCTGCCCAAGGAGGTAGTAGAAACATTGTTCCTGGAGATGTTCAAGAAACATTTAAATGTTGTACTGAGGGCCATGGTTTAGTGGGCTAATACTTGTAGGTGGACAGTTGGAATACATGATCTTGGAGGTCTTTTCCAACCTCAGTAATTCTATGATTCTATGAAGGAGCAGCAGAGATGAAGCCTTATGGACTGACCACAGCCCTACTTCCCCATTCCTCTGCGCCTCTTGGGAAGAAGAGGGTGGATGTAGGTGGAGGAAGGTGTTTTTTACTCTACTTTTAATTCTCACTGCTCTAGTCTGTTAGCAATAGGCAATAAATTACACCGATCTTTCTTATGTTGAGTTTGTTTTGTCTACAGCATTATTTGGTGAGTGAACACTCTGTCCTTATCTCAACCCATGAGTTTTTTTTTTCACCATATTTCCCCCACTCCCCACTCCGTCCTTTTGAAGAGAGGGAGTGCCAGAGCAGCATGTTGGAGTTAAGCTCTCTACTGGTGTGAAACCACCAATCTTGTGTTTTCAGGCCATCTGTTCTTCCTCTAAAATACCCACAGTGTCTACATGGAGCATCTATTTCAGAAACAGAGGCTATAACAGATCTTTGCTTTTTCAGAGAGGCAGCTAGAGGTGAGATGAGGTCTCAGTGGGACCTCATGTTTCTCTAATCTCAGGGATTCAAGTTCATCCCACCATTTCTGCATGAGCTGTTCATTTCTCACTTTCACTTGCAGTCCTCAGTGATCTAAGGCTGGTTCAGTAATAGGTATTTAATGTGAAAAAAATCTTAATGTTGTTAATTAATTAATTTATTTATTTTTAAGAATGATATGGGTCTCCCAGGCCTCTTGTGTCATACTTGTGAGCCTTGCACAGATGTCTTGATATCTCATAGACTCCAGAGGGGCTGTAGGTATGTGTATTTGGAGAACGACATCTTGCCTGTACTCAATTTAGCTGATGGATTCTGAGGACAAAATTCAGCCCATCAGCTGCTAGATGTCTATTTAGGGTCCACTTAATTGTCCTGGGGAGATCTCCAATGAGGATAATGGGAACGTGCACAGCTGGTTTTCATGAACACACCAGCATTGAAGACAGTTGGTGTTAAGGGCCTGCACCAGACTCTAAATTCTACCCTATCCATTCCAAATTCATGTCACCTCCCTCTCTAACAGCTCTGCTTCCCAATTAACTTGTACATTTAGGCAGTAAATAATACAACAGATAGCCAAATTGCCACCTGGATGTTCCCATCTCTTTTTATTGACTATAAAGAAGACCAGAAAGCTACTCTAGGCTTAAAATTCTACTTCCAGTGGACTAGCATTAGCTCAAATGAAATTCCACCCTTTCTAGACAGGGATATTAGGAGCATTAGTTCATATTTTATCATTAATAATCTGTAGTTTAACTTGAGTAAAAACCAGAACAGAGATTTATAGATATGTAGGTGAAGGGTTATAAAATACGTATGTGTTTGTACAGACTGGGTGTGCATACTTTTATATGTATGTATGTGCATTTATCTATCTATACCTACATATTTATACAGGCAAAGAAGAAAGAATACTTTCCACATAGTGCATTCAATGAAATGAGCAGATTACAGAGCCAGAAGCATTTGTTATGACCATCTAGTCTGGTGCTAAATACAAGATCAGATGTAGATAGAAGGAAAAGCAAACAAAAATATTGCCTGTTTCACCATTTCTGTCTTCCATGGAGCACTGCTGGCTCCCCAGCTTGGCCTGTAACGATGATGCTTGAGCAGTTGCAGACAGCAGGGAAGGGAGGGACATGATAAATGAAGGATTGAAAGGTGGGGAGCTTTGGCTTCTCACACTCAGAGTGAGTCACTCGGTGTGAAAGCTCCATCGTGCTGCCTGTTTGGAGGCAGGAAGCCTTCCATAAAACATGAGCAGCAGTAGAATTTAGCAGCCCAGGGCTTTAGACTGCTTCAAATTTCTTTGGTTCCTCTGTTGTTGTTGGATGATCGTAAATATGTGCCATCCACACTGCATGTGACACTTTGATGCCTGATGTTTATTATTTGTTAATATTTTTAATACGCCCTGCCTATAAGTTGTCACACAACTGAGTGAAAGCTTGTTGAAGGTCAGCCCAGTGGTGAAGGATCTCTGAAAGAACACCAAGGCCTACCTTGTTGTTGACCTTGACTAAATTGGGCTGGTTTAGACATCCAGCAGTTCAAAGAGATATTGGGAAGGATTATTAAAAGCAAGTACTTGGACTTCATTCACCCATGGCTGCTGAGGTACTTCTGCAAACCTGACCCTTAATCTCACTGATCCTTGGTTCATCTCATCTGTGAAACAGGATAAAGCGAATCCTGCCTTTCTCTATTTAAAATATAAGGAGATCAAAGCTGTGGCTGTCTTTTAAGTGTCTGTACATGTTTGTCTGTATAGGCAAATCAAAAGCATGTCTGCATGAAGTCATGTGTGTGCATGTGGGTGATGTGCTTTGCATGTGTATCTTTATAGATTAATAGGTGGGGAGAGCTATAAAGAGGCAATGCCCATTGCAAAGATGCATGGATTTAGCCAACTTTTAAGATCTTTCTCTCCTTTATACATGAGGAACTGGGACAGCTATTCAATGTTCCAGCACCTGGCAATGTCAGTATGTATATTTTAGATATTTTTCCATATGTGAAAAAGATGTGCAGAGAGCACATACACATTCATAACCTCCAAAAGGCTATCCCTGCTGCCACAGGGATGGCTGCTGCTCTGTCAGCATGAAGAGTGACAAGCCGAGGACACATCAGGTCATCACTATCTCCTGCAGTAAAGCCAGTGTGGCTCCACACCAAGTCCATAGGGACTGGTATCAGTGCCCATGGAGGAAATGGACGGGCAGTTTGATCCCTGTGTCAAGAGCCAGGAGTGAAAACACACTTCTCACCGCCGGTCTGAGGTCCATGGGGACAGACATGGAGCCAACAGTCGCAGCACATCCCTCCATGCTGACAGCTTCCTTCAGACTTGGCTTTCACCCTCCAGACTGTACGGCTTGGCATTAAGCATCACCTGCCAAAAGATGGAGTGGCAAGACTTGCACCTCTGCAAAAACACTCAGCAAGCAAAGGTGCACAGGACAGAGAGTTCCTGCTTTCAGTAAGTCCTGGGGTAACTGGTGAAGCCTGAAGCCTCCTCGACTCTGGTGTAGGAGTTGCCCTGTTGAGGGAACTGTAGAAAGATTAGGAAATTTCAATTTAAAATCTCAGATCCATTGATCCACCTTCAAAACTGCAGATTGCAACTGAGGAGGGAGAAAAATGGCTGGTGTTTTTTACTTTTTTTTTTTTTTTTTTCCAAAATAGTGCTAAGCTTTTGTTAAAGAAAAAAAAAAAAGGAAAAGAAAAACATTAAAAACTGAAAAAAAACTGAAAAGTGCACATTCCTTTTTATATTTTACAAAAATAAAAATAAAAATGACATCCTGTTTGTGACTGGGAGAAAAAATATGTCTTGATAAATGCCAAGAAGAATGATAAACTGAGAGGGCAGAAAGGAGAAAAGTCGCCAGAAAGCAAGCTGCAACAAGTGGAGAAGTGATTGCACAGTGTGAAGCGGTCCTATCAGATATTCATGGCACCAAACGTGGGCCAACGTCAGTAGCTCAGTGCACAAATTCCTCTCCTTGGGTAACACTGGCTGTCACATTGCAACTAATACCCTACATTAAATACCCTATCTTATCCAATGCTTGGTAATAACAGGGATTTCACATGTCCAGGAATACTTTGTAAGAAAACTATCTCTGGATCTCAAAAGAAAGGCTCTAAGCGAGGAAGATATCCAAAGCTGGTGCTGTGCATCCAAGATGCACAGGTGAAAATTAATTTGACAAAATGAGCCCGTGCTACTCATTCTTTCACAGGAAAGGAAAATAAAGCAAAATAAATAAATAAATAAAAATAAATAAAAAGTAAAAATCCACAATCTTTACACCTCTAGCTTGTTGTGGATCGGAATCCATAGGCTTCTTTTCAGAGAAGTCAATTTTTCAGCAACTGTTTTACTCATACTGTTTAGAAGGTATGTACATACTTATCCTGTTAATTTACGTTAATCTAGATTAATAGTTTGAGAGGTTTAACAAAGCAGAAAACTAAAGAAAATCAACCCAGAAACAAAGAGCAAGCGTGAATGGAAAGGCATCTCTGTGGGAAATAAGAGGAAAGCGATGTTAGAAATAATGTAATACCCCACTGAACCATGGTCTGTGGGACTCAGAACTTCACATACCTGGATGCTGGCTAATTCCTTACCTTGCTGGATTCTAGGGCACATGCTTTTATCCATCACTGTTCAAAATAAAGTCATAATTTTTGGCTCATTTGCATGGAAAAAAACTTTCATGATCCTACAGCTGTTCTCACCCCGGTATTTATAATTTTATTGCTCAAATATCAACTTTTGTGTGCTGTCCAAGTGCAATGAAAACATAATATTTAAATATAAGCCCCATTTACCTTTCAAGTATTTTTCCTGTCCAAAAAATTCCTAGTAATTTGTGTCTAATTCAGTCCCCAAACCCATTATTCATCTCTTCTCTGTGCCTCTTCATATTAATAGGTGCTAATTCTACCCTTGTGACATCATCACTGTTCCTAAGGCAACGGACTGTGATGTCAGAAACACAAGACAATAGCCTCTGGTTATGAATAAGCAAGTGGGGAAAATGAGTAATGAATTAATTGAAAGGCTCATAGACTGTAGCAAAATATCTTGGGATCCAAACTTCCCACAAATGTTTTAACATACATTACTAGCTTAATTTTCAACAGATTAGGTATTGGCTGGGTGCACTGGGTGTGGGCCATTTGTGCGTGTGTGCGTTGGATTCTTGATGGATAATGTTATGTTAGGTGAATAGTATTTAGTCATGCTGGGCTCTAATGGCTGTCATCTCGAGAGCTTTAGAGTATTTAATTTCATAACTGAATAAAACATTATTTTATCCAAGTCTGGGACAAGGATATTGGGATAGTCTTATTAAAAAAAAAAAAAAAAAAAGAGAGAAAAATAAAAAAGGTAGAAAGATCTCCAATGCCCTTGGTAATATAAATAATGTGTTATATTATGCAGAGGTTGAAAATAAATTGCATTCCTTTAGAGAAAATTTTAGTATGCTCCAACTAGCAGGGAAGGTGTTTCCTTCTCCCTACCCTCAGTATAGATTACTATCTGAATTTCCATTCTTCTTTCCTTCCTTCTTTCTTTCTTTCCTTCTTTCTTTCTTTTCTTTCTTTCTTTCTTTCCTTCTTTCTTTCTTTCTTTCTTTCTTTCTTTCTTTCTTTCTTTCCTTCTTTCCTTCTTTCTTTCTTTCTTTCTTTCTTTCTTTCTTTCTTTCTTTCTTTTTGTATTAATTTATTTTCAGTTAATCCCATGCCTTGATTTTTGCACCTAGTACTTCACCATTTATAACCTCTCAAACGTTTCCTTCTTCTTCACTAAACACAACTCTAGATCCAGGAAATTATTAGGGAGCTTACCTGAAATTTTCTGATGCTATGTTCAAAATGTTTACTGTCAATATGCAGCCTTTCCTCCTTATCTTGCATTTTTTAACTCAGGCTGCCATTTCCACTGCATCTAATTCTGGATCCCTTCTGGTAGAGATTAGTTTGCCGGGCTCCCAGGCAACATTTTCATTTGCAGAGGTCCATGAGGTCTCTGCCATCTGAAACAGAGCCCAGAGTAGTGCACAGGAAGGACAGCCATATCTCCGTGGCCAGATTGCTATGCATACTTGGAAAAATTGGCTGTGAAATGAAACATCCAATTTTCCCTCCCAGGCTTTGTTTTCCATAGGAGAACCAGCTTCACAGCATCGTCTGCTTCTTGACGTCTTGAAATAGAGTAGAAGAAACACTGGGCAGCAAAAGAAATGTCAGTTCATGGTACATCAGGACAAATTTTTGATTAAAAAAACAGAAATTCCAATGATTACCAACAAGCTGAGATTAGTTGTACAATAGTTAAAAATGACAGAAAAAGGGTCACAAGTCTGGATGAATACAGATGGCCTACTGGACTATGGTGAAAGCATGCCAATTTCTGTAGCCAAGCACAGAAGGGAATCATTTGGCTAGCACTATGGCCATCTGCCTCCAACTCCTCAGCACAAATGACCGGATACCCACTGCAGCTGAATCAACAGTGCAAGTGCACAGCAAAGCTCGTATTTACACTGCTGGATCTGTATCAAGATACTTCAAAATGGTGAGCTGTTCTGGGAAGTCAGTTAGATGGGACAAATGCTGGTGAGATTCATCAAGTGTGAGATTCCTGAAGTGCTCTATAGACTGTCGCCTTCCGTATGTGTCTCTCTACCCAACAGCTGGGATTATTTTTCAGTATTGTATGTAGTAACTCTGTCAATATGTGGATTCACACTAGAAGCAAATTAAAAGGGGAAAAAATAATAAAGAGATAGACACCAGCTTCCAAAGCAAAATTTAATGTAATTTTCTTAGGCAACCTGGGTGCCCCTATTTTAGCAGGAGGTTGAAGCAGATGACCTCCAGACGACCCTTCCAACCTCGACCAGTCCATGATTCTGTGATTCTGTGAAAGTGGAAACTGAGCCCAGGTTTGATTGGGATGTTATAGTGATTCAAGATAGTGTTTCAACACATTATTCTATATTTCTTTTCTCAATTTGGTTTGGTATACTTTTATTTGGTTCTTTTGGATCTTTTGGATGATCAAAATACGTACTTAATCCCAGCTTAGAGTACAATATTGGATACATTTATGAGATTTATGAAGATAGAGATGCACAGCGGAGTTTTATACATCTGAAACATCTACACCACTTTCCTTCTGTGATTCCCTAAGGCCTAGGGATTAATAGTGATGATCAGAGCTCCCTGATATTTTTGTCAAGCCTATTCTTCTGCTTTTACAGTTGAAGAGTATGGAGTGGCTCCTCAATTTTATCATTAGGTAAAACACCTGCACCTAAAATAACTTTTGAAGAGGAGTTACTAGACAGGTGAAATAGATTGTTCAGCCACCCTGTCTTATTTTTCCTAAGGTTTTTTGGAAGATCTCCTAACTTGGCCAAAACCATCTCGAAGCAACCCATCTTGAAGCAACTTATCTAAATAAGAACACGTATGTAGATATACCAGCTCAGAACCTGTTGAGGCCATCATCTCATACTGGAAGAGACCTATAGGAGATGCCTAAAAATAAGTATAAGAAAAGAGTAATTTCCTCCACATAATCTCTTTGCTGTTACGTGGGATTGACTGAAAAACTTCCCTGAGAACCAGGGCGATTGATTTCAGAAATTTTTAATTTCAAACATCAAAATTTTCATAGGAACTCTTATGATTCCATGATTTCTAGCAGACTTCGAGAATAGAAGGTAAGTTCTTAAAATGTTTTTAAAAAGTCTGGAAAAAAATTGATGTTTGAAATTAAACATTTCTGAAATCAATCGCCATGGTTCTCAGGAAAGTTCTTCAGTCAATCCCACAGAATAATTAACTGCACAGAGCTATTTTCTAAAGAATTCTGCTTCTGAGGAGAAAAACATATTTGGGTGAAATTTCCCAGTTAGTTCTAATAATTGCTGGGGAAAAAATCTATAACAGTGGTATAACTTTACACATTTCTAAATGGATCAGAGTACAATTTTAACAGTTTTAAAACACTGAGTAACAAGGTGGAATGGCTGCCCATGAGGCCCACATATTAATCCTATTTGACGTATTATTTGCCAGTATTAGTCATCTTTAATTTTTGTGTCCTTCTTAATCAAATAACCAAACAATACCAGGAACATTCCAGAAAGTTACGTGGTGCGTGTGATAAGGCTGAAGAACTTCAGAGCGGTAAAATTTTGAGATCACAGAATCACAGAATCACAGAATCACAAGGTTGGAAATGACCTGCAAGATCATCTAGTCCAACCGCCTTCCCATTCCTATTAGTACCACAAGATGATTCAGTATATACAAGTCTCAGCTAAAAGTCTCATCATATTTAGAAGTTAACATCAGAATTTCCATTTGCTTCTTACCTGACATATAATCAATAAATGTGATGGAGGTTCAATTTCATGACAGTACTTTTTCTACCAGGACATTCTGTAAGTGTTGCAGTAAAGCTAGGAACCACGGCAATGTCATTGCTGACAAATGTAGGCAAAACTGCTCTTTCCTGTGCATTTGGCGAAAGAGTAATACAGAGAAAAGGGAAGAGTTGAAGTTCATTGCTAAGATTATAAAATGAGGGAAGAAAAGTTGTCACAGAGCTGCTCAGGGGATCTGTGTTTACTCCTCAAAATAAAAATAAAAAGCAAAATATTTACTTATGTATTTATTTTCTATACTTGATGCAAGGCATGTTTCTGTGATAGACAGAGTCACTGAATTTCATTCATTGGTTTAGTGGATATCACATGAAGCTCCAGCTGAGTTCCAGTATATTTATTTCCAGTTGGGTTTTGCTGGTGGGATATACACTTCACACGTAGGACATGACATGCAACACAGTGTAATACTTTCTGCTGAGGCTTTGTTGGATCCAAAGGAAAAAAGGTTGTTGCAATATTTTATCAACGTTCTCCTGTGAGGTCTGCTTAGAAAAGAGATTAAGAAGCCCTGTTATGGTGTAAATTGGCCTTCAGCTGTCTTTTTGCTTTTTTTGTGTGTGTGGCTTTCGCTCAGACCTTTGAGCCCAGAGGGACAAACGCAGAGCTCTCCTTGAATAATCCACTTGTATATTTTGTTCCACGAACACTGATTTACGCGTTGAATTACGCGCTAACGTTGCTATGTTTTGGGTGCCTCAAAATACCATTAAACAAGGAGGGTTTTGCTGAGTCCTTTTTTTTTTTTTTTTTTTTTTTTTAATATATAAGTCTGTGGTGGGTCTCTGAGGTTCACATTTGGCTTAAGGAGATCAGTCCCAGTCAGCTCTGATGGCTCCAGCTATTTTGGCCAATGGTTACCCTTCTGCTAATTCACTTGTGGAAGAAAAAAAAAGAAGGAAAAAAAAATAGAAATAAAAACATTGTTCTGTGGTTCTAAAATCCTCCCGTCCATTGAATTCATCACACACATACACATTGAGAATGGAATCCATCCATACTTGAGTATCATGAGTTTGGGTTAAGGAGCTGCATGGATGGGAAAGTTTTATAATCACATTCCCTGGACTAAAATTATGTGGTAAAGATCAGGTTAACCTGGGTAAAGCTGCCTGCCAGAAAACACAGAAAATGCCTTAGGAAGCCAACCTTTCTGCTCTGCCTGAGCGTTCAAACACAGAATATGTGTGCATGTGTCTATTCATGCAACGATCAAAACGCATACGCATACACGCATACATTCGACTCACTGAAATAGAGACATACATGCTTACACAATGACACCAAAGTTCATCAGCAGTGGTCATTTCATTGGTGTCAGCGTACCAGTATATGGGATAGATTCAGCAGGAGTGAAGATCCGCCGCTTGACTTCGCATTTATTTATTTATTTATTTTATGTAAGTGCTTCACACTGGACAAAATGCAGACCGAAATGTGTGGACGCTCACAGCAGCAAAATTGAGGTTCCTGTCTTCGCTGACTCAGCGGCTGAGACTTCCTGTTGTCAATAAATGCGCTGGGCTTATACTGGGAGGATTCAGGGAAGGAGCCTGGGTCAGCACTTTGAATCATCTTCCCACTTGCGCGCTCTCTTTCCCTCCCTATGTATTAACTGTAGAAGAAGACCAGCCAGTGAAAATCTGCTTGCTGTGTACCCAAAGTGTGGAAGATGTCTGATCGCACCAAATGAGCAACCAGAGCTAGTAAAAAACAGAGGAGCAGATGTTGCAAGTAGTTTCAATATTGGCACCTTATTACCACCTTGCAGCGTTGAAAGTCAGTTCCCTTTTTGTAATAAACTTTTTCCTAATATGCTTTCTACTAAAATTCTCATGCCCTTTATATTTTTATATATATTTTCCCTTTAAACTGGTATGACTTTCTGTATTTTTTCTTTACTACTGAAAGCCATTTACTTTATTAAATAGAAAGTAGATTTTATGGAAGCCGAAAGATCTGATAGATTCAAAACATATTTAGAAAAGAAAGCAGTTTATGGGGATTTATTTGCTTAAAAATAGTAATATTTTTATTAGTACAAGAAAGAAAGCTGCATGGTGATTGCATCCTCTCACAAATGTTGGCATTTTTTGAGTTAATGATATTATTTTTGGTAAAAGGGAAAATATTAAATTAAATAATATAAAAAATCATTGCTAGTATGCTATAAAATAGTAACTCCCCACATAAAAGAGCACAGACCACCAGTAATTTATACAGACCATTGTGGTGGTCCACAAAATAAACATTTTGGGAGGAAAGCAGTAGGGTATCCTAATAATTGTATGAAAAATGGTCCAACAGAAGTATTTCTGCTGTTAAAGTCTTCATCAAATGGAAAAATTAAACGAGCCACAGCTTTGAGGCATGGCTTTAAGCAGTACAGAGAAATCTGTGCTTGCTGAAAGGGTACCAATATCTTCGCAGCTGCCTCAGAGCAAAATTCTTAATGGGACAGCTCTGGGGAATATTCTGAGTTAACTTTATGGGTTTGTCAGCATGCTCTGAGCTCCACATTTTAGCTGCTGCTTCAGAATTAGCTGGTTTCAAGACAGATCATGCAGCAATCAAGAATTTGCAGTGGATGTAAAGTCTTTGAATTACCTGTGCTCACTAGAAATGCCTATTCCAATTCTGTGCTCTACATGAAGACTATGTGCAGTCTGTAGACTAACATACGCACCAAGCAAAAAGAATTCAGAGATGGGCAGTGGCTGTCAATCTATACAGAAACACTGAAAATCCTAAAAGATGCAACACAGTGTGACAGCAAGAAATGATGAGAAGTAAAAGCCCAAAAATCCGGGATGTGTGTGGAACATGAAAGAGAGTGAGCAGCTAATTAGTACTGTTCCAAGAAGAATGATTAGAGTTAACGAGATGAGAAAAGAAAGATACAGATGGAAGATTATAAGACCTCCAAACACGTGAGACCTTTAGGAGAAGTTTTCAGGAAGAGCAATGAGATGGCAAAAGCCAGGCTGGATGCTGAAGCTTCATGCTAAACAAGGTCAGAGGGCCATAAGTGCAAGTGTCATGGCAGAGGTCACATGCATAAAGAGGTATTCCCTTTCTCCCAAGATCAGGTTGACCTAATCCATTCTGATGACAGAGGGAATAAAGGCCTGGAAGCCCAAACTGATTTCTACATCCTACATTAAGTGAAGCAAAAGTTAAAGCTTAAATCTTGCCAGTGGAGAAGAGTGGATTAACCCTTTTTGCTTTGAAGCTATTTCAGATGTGCTCAAAAATAACTCCTGTAGTCCCACACCATCCCTGTCCTGGATCACAACACTGTGCGCTTCAGCTCATGGATTGGGGTGCTCTCTTGTAGACCAGGCAGGTTGTTATCAGCAAGTCCACGAAGGGACATTTATCTCTGCACTGTCACTCACTACAGAGCTATTTATCTCTGGACAGGCAGATACTGCCTCTTCTCACCCAGAAGGAGAGATGATAGTGGTGCTATCTCAGAGGCTTTACACCCAGCTCTGGCCCCAGTTAGCATCCTCTCCTTGATAGGAGAGGAGGAGAAAGGGCCAAGGTGGAGCACAGGCTCTAATGCCAGATATAGCCAGCAAGGAAAGTCAGGATGAGGGGGAAGCTGTAAGGTAAGATTGTTTGGGTGGTTCTCACAGGAAAGGTCTGCTTGTTAAATCTATGAAGTATTTCACTCTCAGATGAAGGTATTCATAGCCAGCAGGCTGTTTGTCCCCCTGGAATGATGGAGATTGGTGGAGAACTGATGTATCACAGAAGTGGGCAGAGCAGATGAGCTTGAGGGCACTTTAAGCAGAAAGCTGCTCATATCTATTAGACAGTGAAACAGAAGGGGAATAGTCAGGGGCAAGGATAGGTGCATGGGTGAGGTGCCTGTGAAGAACAGGTCTCAGGAGTGATGACAAATTGGAAATGAGTCAGGAACACATAATTATTTACCAGATTTCTTGGATAAAGGTGCAATACCAATTACTTTAACTTTTATTATTCCTTTGACCTCAAAAGCATCATTCACAGTCCTTCAGTATCTAGACACTGACAACTGTTTCTGCCAGGCTGACAAATTATAGAGTTCTTGGGTAGCAGGCAGCCTTCCTAGGCTATATTTGGTCATCTGAGGAACTAGTCAATGCTCCTTTTCCTCTCACAAATATATCTACATCTCATTTAAGTAATCAATGTGCATACCAGGCAGACTGGTACTGAAGGGAAGATACAAGGAAAAGGGAAGGGAAGATACAAGGAAAAGGGAAGGGAAATAAGGCATCTGGGGCAGCAGATATTGATAATGGAGGGACAAAGCAAGTGTGATATGAAATTGGTAAATCTGAGATGGCCTACCTGAATTGTGCATGTATGGTTTCACCTGCAAGAACAAGAATAAGCTTGTTTAACTGGCCCTTGTGCCAAGATCCTAAGGAGGAATCTGGAGAGTGCCATCGTCTTTTGCATAGTTCTCCCAGTGCAGATTTGAGTATCTAGATAATTCTTCCTGGCTGAGTTACAAATGTTTAGTGGGCAGACAGAAGCATAATACACCAGCTCCACATCTGCCTCCCTCCACCTCCCCTTGTTTCCTGTATTAAATCCTCAGGAGCTGTGAACCTATGTCAGCAGTAGTAAGATTTCTTGCTACTTATCTCACATTGCAGGAATATTGCAGTACCCAATGGAAACCATGATTCTAGCCAAAATAACATCCATCACGTTAGTAAAAATTGGAAAAAGTGTATGAGATTTATATTTATTATTCCAGTAAATCTTCCTCCTCCTCTCAACATCTTCTGGTGTGCAATGACATACAACGCACCGCTGCACATGATGTACTTAATAAGATCCATATTTATCCATCTTTCAGTTCTTTGATTTATGGTCATGACACAGACAACGTAGTATCTGAGAAAAGCTGACACAGGCACTTAAGTGGCCAAGGGACAAATCCAGATCTGGTGCAAACCTGTTTGATTCCACTGAAGTCAACAGAGCTATGTCAGTATTCATTGCTCGTAGTCCCGTCTTTCCCAGCAAATCTGTGCAGCTGATTTGTCTCCTTTAATACACTAGATAGACTGTTAGCAACCTCTAAAACATTAATAACTATTTTCCTGATTTAAATCACTTTATTAAATTCTCTCTAACCCAATACAATGGGCAAAATTTTCTAGTGTAGCTAGCGACTTGAAGAATCTTTCTATTCTTTTCTTTCCTAGAACCAGCTTTGGAAATTATAAGAACAACAATTTCCCTAATTTTCTGAAAATCCAGTTTTCCCAAACACACGAGGTTGGCAAACTGGAATCACTATTTTCAAACGTTGTAAGTCATTGCATATTTGTGTCATCCAAGGAAATCTTTGCCGTGCATGGGAGTAAGAAGAGTAAGAGACAGAGTGAAGGGAACTTCAGAAGGCAGTAATAGTATTTTGATCTTACCTGAAAAGAGAATCAGAAAATAAATATTAAAGTAATGTGATTTTCTTTCAGCTGGGCATAGATTCTGAAGAAAAATATGAGAGGTGAAAATAGAGAATAAAGAGACCGAGAAAGAGAATGAACTAGAAAAGCAAGAGGAGATTTTGTGTGTGTATGTGTGTGTGCGTGCAAAAGTTTTCCACTAGAGGAGAGCTGTGTTGGTCTGGAATTCCAGTCCAAAGGAACGCTCTCATAAATTAACTCATTTTTGTTTTTTCAAACATCAGTTAGACTCACCACAAGGTCTCGGTGCTGTGCCATTTCCAAACCACTTTGGGACTGTCAAACATAAATCATGGGGTGTGGAAGCACTGGAGGCAGAGAGTTATGATCTGGGCACAAGGTGCAAATTGCTTAGAGTTAGCGCCAGATTTCTTTTCTTTTTTTTTTTCTTNTTACAAAAATAAAAATAAAAATGACATCCTGTTTGTGACTGGGAGAAAAAATATGTCTTGATAAATGCCAAGAAGAATGATAAACTGAGAGGGCAGAAAGGAGAAAAGTCGCCAGAAAGCAAGCTGCAACAAGTGGAGAAGTGATTGCACAGTGTGAAGCGGTCCTATCAGATATTCATGGCACCAAACGTGGGCCAACGTCAGTAGCTCAGTGCACAAATTCCTCTCCTTGGGTAACACTGGCTGTCACATTGCAACTAATACCCTACATTAAATACCCTATCTTATCCAATACTTGGTAATAACAGGGATTTCACATGTCCAGGAATACTTTGTAAGAAAACTATCTCTGGATCTCAAAAGAAAGGCTCTAAGCGAGGAAGATATCCAAAGCTGGTGCTGTGCATCCAAGATGCACAGGTGAAAATTAATTTGACAAAATGAGCCCGTGCTACTCATTCTTTCACAGGAAAGGAAAATAAAGCAAAATAAATAAATAAATAAAAATAAATAAAAAGTAAAAATCCACAATCTTTACACCTCTAGCTTGTTGTGGATCGGAATCCATAGGCTTCTTTTCAGAGAAGTCAATTTTTCAGCAACTGTTTTACTCATACTGTTTAGAAGGTATGTACATACTTATCCTGTTAATTTACGTTAATCTAGATTAATAGTTTGAGAGGTTTAACAAAGCAGAAAACTAAAGAAAATCAACCCAGAAACAAAGAGCAAGCGTGAATGGAAAGGCATCTCTGTGGGAAATAAGAGGAAAGCGATGTTAGAAATAATGTAATACCCCACTGAACCATGGTCTGTGGGACTCAGAACTACACATACCTGGATGCTGGCTAATTCCTTACCTTGCTGGATTCTAGGGCACATGCTTTTATCCATCACTGTTCAAAATAAAGTCATAATTTTTGGCTCATTTGCATGGAAAAAAACTTTCATGATCCTACAGCTGTTCTCACCCCGGTATTTATAATTTTATTGCTCAAATATCAACTTTTGTGTGCTGTCCAAGTGCAATGAAAACATAATATTTAAATATAAGCCCCATTTACCTTTCAAGTATTTTTCCTGTCCAAAAAATTCCTAGTAATTTGTGTCTAATTCAGTCCCCAAACCCATTATTCATCTCTTCTCTGTGCCTCTTCATATTAATAGGTGCTAATTCTACCCTTGTGACATCATCACTGTTCCTAAGGCAACGGACTGTGATGTCAGAAACACAAGACAATAGCCTCTGGTTATGAATAAGCAAGTGGGGAAAATGAGTAATGAATTAATTGAAAGGCTCATAGACTGTAGCAAAATATCTTGGGATCCAAACTTCCCACAAATGTTTTAACATACATTACTAGCTTAATTTTCAACAGATTAGGTATTGGCTGGGTGCACTGGGTGTGGGCCATTTGTGCGTGTGTGCGTTGGATTCTTGATGGATAATGTTATGTTAGGTGAATAGTATTTAGTCATGCTGGGCTCTAATGGCTGTCATCTCGAGAGCTTTAGAGTATTTAATTTCATAACTGAATAAAACATTATTTTATCCAAGTCTGGGACAAGGATATTGGGATAGTCTTATTAAAAAAAAAAAAAAAAAAAGAGAGAAAAATAAAAAAGGTAGAAAGATCTCCAATGCCCTTGGTAATATAAATAATGTGTTATATTATGCAGAGGTTGAAAATAAATTGCATTCCTTTAGAGAAAATTTTAGTATGCTCCAACTAGCAGGGAAGGTGTTTCCTTCTCCCTACCCTCAGTATAGATTACTATCTGAATTTCCATTCTTCTTTCCTTCCTTCTTTCTTTCTTTCCTTCTTTCTTTCTTTTCTTTCTTTCTTTCTTTCCTTCTTTCTTTCTTTCTTTCTTTCTTTCTTTCTTTCTTTCTTTCCTTCTTTCCTTCTTTCCTTCTTTCTTTCTTTCTTTCTTTCTTTCTTTCTTTCTTTCTTTCTTTCTTTCTTTCTTTCTTTNCTATTCTTTTCTTTCCTAGAACCAGCTTTGGAAATTATAAGAACAACAATTTCCCTAATTTTCTGAAAATCCAGTTTTCCCAAACACACGAGGTTGGCAAACTGGAATCACTATTTTCAAACGTTGTAAGTCATTGCATATTTGTGTCATCCAAGGAAATCTTTGCCGTGCATGGGAGTAAGAAGAGTAAGAGACAGAGTGAAGGGAACTTCAGAAGGCAGTAATAGTATTTTGATCTTACCTGAAAAGAGAATCAGAAAATAAATATTAAAGTAATGTGATTTTCTTTCAGCTGGGCATAGATTCTGAAGAAAAATATGAGAGGTGAAAATAGAGAATAAAGAGACCGAGAAAGAGAATGAACTAGAAAAGCAAGAGGAGATTTTGTGTGTGTATGTGTGTGTGCGTGCAAAAGTTTTCCACTAGAGGAGAGCTGTGTTGGTCTGGAATTCCAGTCCAAAGGAACGCTCTCATAAATTAACTCATTTTTGTTTTTTCAAACATCAGTTAGACTCACCACAAGGTCTCGGTGCTGTGCCATTTCCAAACCACTTTGGGACTGTCAAACATAAATCATGGGGTGTGGAAGCACTGGAGGCAGAGAGTTATGATCTGGGCACAAGGTGCAAATTGCTTAGAGTTAGCGCCAGATTTCTTTTCTTTTTTTTTTTTCTTTTTTTTTTTCCTTTATACCACAAGGATTTTTTTTTTATATTATTATTATTCCCTTCCAATTTTATGCTTTGCTTTCTTTCACTCTCCATTTTTTTTTTCAACTGTTATTTATTTATTACTGTAATCTATGAGAATTTACAAGAAACAATTAGCACAGCGTTGACAACAAAACAGACCTCTAATGGAGTTCTGCTCCCAGGATGGCATTCACAGTAAACTCCTACCCTGCTGAGGGAGTATTTTCCCCTCTTTTTATTCTTATTTCCCACCCTTTCCTTGTTTTATGTTCTCTAGCAGTGATGGTGGTCCCAGTCTCACCAAGAGCACTTGGAAGGATAATGAATGAAAGTTTCTTTCAAACAGCAGCGACTGCTGCCTTCGACATATGACTCCAGTAACCTATGACACATTGCCTCTGATACTCACAGATGGCTACAGGTGGTTCATTTTGGGGGAAAAAGAACAACAGAAATTGATTATGAGAAAGGTATTCTTCACTATCAGAAATTCAGGCTCCTTTGAATTGCCTAAAAATGGGCAGCTCAAACCTAAGTAAATAAAGCAAAGGAATAGTCAAAAATACATGCTGACTTTCTGCCCTTTTTGTCTCTCCAGTGATGATGTTGAACAAATGCAGAGGGAAAAAAAACCTACTCTTGAACTTCAGATATATATTGCTTAAACTGGAGTTCAGTAAATCTTCCTGGCCTCATCTATACCTGTAGGATTCTTCTTCAAAATGGTCTTAGGGAGATGACTGTTTTCTTACTAGGAAGTACTCACAGCTGTGTTACTCACTCTTGCTACTCCATTATCTGGCTTCAGTCATTCTGATATTTGCCTTGGAGTAAAGAAGAAAAATTATTCTGGTTCATTCTCACTTCAGGTCTCTTGACATAATAAGCCTGGACACTGAAGCATGGATATCTATTTTGCAGTGACTGAAGCTTGGACTCCAGTCTTGCCAGCTTTCTCACCCAAAGAAGCTCCTTTGTTGCTGATGGATCTTCTGGCTTGTTACAACCTGTTCCACAGAAAAGAGGATGTTCAAGGAAATATCTCTAAGGTCCACTGACATTGTACTATAACTATTGCTGCCTCCTTCATAAACCTACTTACAATTTTATTTCCCACTTATGTCTTTATTTTAAAAGTGTAGTAGTCTTTAACTGCACCATATTCATACTCTGAAGACTATTTGGTGGGAGTTTTCTTTCTTAAAGATGTTACTCTCTTCTTTAGGGGAAAGAACTTTGACTTTGATTAGGATTATCTGCATGGCCAAAAGCTGAGCTAGTTCCATTTTTGGCTCCAGAACTACCCTGCAGATAAAGGCACAGATTTCCTCTTATTGTGAACCTAGAGAAGCCCAAGTGTTGAAGGGCAAAGATGAAGGAAAGCATGGACAAAGAGGGCATTCATTTGGCATGGGGTTTCATTTCACTTCTCTTGGTAGTATCTAATGTAAATCTTCCCACAGATTCCATTTGCAAATCTATAAATTGTAGTCAACAGCTGCCTGATTTGTGTTCCCCAGGAAGTGTGCTCCTTGTACTATAGAACACATAAAATAAACAATAATTCCTGAAAACTGCTGGCCCCTGCTTTCAAAATCATGTTGTTGTTGTTGTTTTCAGATAGTTACTCTTTAAAAACTATTCCTTTCCAAAACTGCTGCCCTAGACCTTGCAGTGCTTTTGCCCTAGGAGATCTTAGATATCTTTAATAAAACATTTCTCCATAAGGTTTTCTCCTCATGTTCCCCTTTTTCCTTCCCTTCCCTTCCCCCCCTTCCCCTCCCTTCCTTTTCCTTTTGACATTTTTCTCTGAGATCTCTTTCACATCTGAATACTGAATATTGCATCTAAATTGAAATAAGACATATCCTGCATTTAGACATGCTTCAATTAATGACATTTAATAATTTAATTGCTTGGCAAGTGTTTTGCACTTGTATCACACATGCTACTGCACTGCAATCTTGCCCTTGGCTGGTCTTCAGTTAGAAATGAGTGACTTCATTTCTGTACAGATCTCGCTTGTACTGGGGAAGAAGGAAGAATACTGAGGAACAGACATGAAAAGCTGGCCACCCTCTTTCCAGCTATTTCCCTTTCCCACTTTTGCAGCATCCTCTCCCATAGACCAGAAAGAATACTTTTGATGATGCTTGAGAAAGCAGCCAGTGAAATGGTTCTGTGCAAATAAATTGATATTCACAATGTAGTAGTCTGCCAATACATTCTATTATAATCTTCAGGTGGCTGCATAAACTACAATGGATAAACTTCAGTAGGTCAAGTGATCTCAGGAAATTGAGCGACAGAGAGAAAATCATATAATCAGAAGCCAGCTTTGGCTGTCAAGCAATTGCATTCTAATGAATGGTTGATGTAAAAAGAATCGTTGTTGGTGTGGAGGGATTTCTTCCCTTAATAAAAGGTAATCTAATAAAACCTGCCAGCTTGTTTTCTTTCACACTTGAGTGTCCCACGTTGAGAAAGGTATCAAGTTGAAACTGTACTGAGCAAAGCATAAACAGCATTCTTCAGGAAGAAGTTCAGCTGTTTTAAGAGCACTTAGTGGTCTCAGAAGGAATATATAATGAGGGATTTGCATAGACGAGATGGAATGTTAGATCTTTCATATCAACATTCAAAGTCTCATTTAGAGAGGGTCTGAGCCACGAAACTCAGATCCAGACTGTTTGTATCTACAATTTCTTATGAACTTTGAGCTGTGTGTTTTACTTGGTCCCTTACATGGCACATGAACCCACATAAAAATAAAGAACAGTGTCCTCTTAGGGAAAAAACTGGTGTTCAGCGTTAGAAGTATGTGAGATGGCATCATGGAAATTCAAGCCCTGTGTCTTATGCCCGTATCATGAGGATATCTTTGCAACTGCTGTCACAGAAGCCCTCTGAAAAAGCGAAAATAGGATACAAGGACATTCCTCACAGATATTTGTCCAACACACTGTCAAGTATAGCCAGGGATGGTGGCGCCTCAGCTTCCTAACCCTTTTGAAGCAATCTGCAAACCTGTTCATATGTGCTCAGATGGATTTTTGCATTCTTTTTTTGCCACAAAATTGACTCTTATTTACTTGTGATTCACCATAATGCTCAGAAACATCTCTGCTGAAATGCTATGTAACCACTTTCTGACCATTCCATATTTGAACCCCTGCCTATCCACACTACCCTGTATTGAACATTCCTGAATAAGATTCTATGTATTTCTGAGTAAATTACAAGATTATTACAATTTCACATTGATTCGCCATTCTCACTGCTATGAAAAATTCGAACCAATGTACTCTTTATTCAACTCTTTGAATTTTTAATCATGGTGATAATTCATCACCATTCATTATTCATTGTCAGAATTTTTCCCTACAGAATATACTTAATACATATTTCCATTTGTACCTACTTTGTCAGTAGGTTTTCCAGCAAGTTTTGTCTCTAACCCATGGTAGTTTAATCTATACTATGTTTGCCTAGTTTATTTCTGAGAATGTCATATGAGACAGTGTTAAAAGCTCTAATAAAATCGATGTATACATTGGCAGCTGTTGCTCCTCCTGTAGCTACAAACTCGTTACTGTCAATTGAAAGACATCATAGATTTTGTAAACTTTTTCTTCTTTTTTGCCTTTTTTTCTTGATCTTTTTGTCTCTGTGGGCATCTGGGCTGTTTTTGCACACCCACAGAAACTTGGACTTTACTCATTTTTTCTGTGAACGTTCTGCATTTGAAACAAATTAAGATACTAAGATTTAGCTAGCTTGGCCTCTATTTGTACATTCCATCTTTCCTCTTCATTAGTATAATTTGCTTTAAAGTCTTAACTCTATTAATTTATGAAATAGTAAACCTTCTTTTTCTTTATTACTCTTTTACTCTTTTTTTCTCCATAGATCACCTTCAGTAAGACGGTATCAGCAACATATCTTAATGTATTCACAGGTACTTTCATAAAAATCACTTTTCAGTGGTCTCAAACAGCTTTGAGATAAGAACTGAAATGATGGAGAAAACTTCAAGTCCAGACCCCATCATTCATGAATAACCTATTGTACTACACAGTGGGAAAAAACGTTGACAAACTGAGAACTCATTGTCATGCCAGGTTAGAAGAAGCTTCCAAAGCAAACAAAAAATGATGAACAGAAAGACAGAGAAAAAAGGAATTAATAGAACCCAAAAAAAGACAAATGACTAGGACCCTCTCAAGAATGAGGTCTTATGACCAAATCCTTGATCTACTTGACAGAAGAACTGAAGAAAGTCCATCATTTTTGAAGAAGAAAAATTTGAGCACTCATCTCCCATAGGCAGCTGTGTTTTCAATTACTAAATACTTCAAAAACAAAACAAAACAAAACAAAACAAAACAAAATCATTTTCATTACCTGCATGAACTCTTCCCAAAATTACTTCATTTTATTTCCTTCCCCCTCAAAATACTCCAAAGAAATTTTAACTGATACTGATCCATTGCTTTTCTTTATTTTTGTAAAATATCTTTTTCAAGGAATTAACATCTTCTTAAAAATAAACATGAAAATAAACAAAAATAATGAAGAAAAAATTATCTTTAAACCTTCTGGATTTTACTGCCAGATCAATTTCAGGATTATACAATTTATTTTATTTTGTTCTATTTTATTTTATTTTATTTTATTTTATTTTATTTTATTTTATTTTATTTTATTTTATTATTTTTGCATCTCTCCTGTCTTGTCTATTGGCCCTGAAAGCAGTTACAGGCTGAGAAAATGTCTTCCTATCACACTGCTGAATTCTCAGCTTCTATGCTTAATCTCAAGGATTATTATTATTTTTTTTTTATGCAGAAAACCTTAAGGTCTCACAATGAAAACATGAATAACATTACTAAGTCATAGATTAAGTATGTACTAAATCTACGTTCATTTCAACTTTATTTTTTTCCAGTTCACAGCAACAGGTCCTTTCTCTTTCCCTGCCAAAAGGTCTTCACGTCAAATTAAATGGTTAGGTTAATTCATTACTATAATTATTTTGTTCCATTTTATGCTATAAGCTCACAACAACTGAAATTGCAAGCTCTGGAAATAAGGACACATATATATATATATATATTTTTTAATGAGAAGGCTGACCCTATGCTCAGCCCTGCAAAGAAAGTGGTTGTGCTGTAATCAACAGATTCATCACTGGGGCTCATATATCATTGTAGTATTTGCTTTTTCAATACCTTTACAAATTTGTTGAAATGTCACACTGTTTTGGGTGTTTACATTCAGAACAGGTGGCACACTGACTATCCCAGTATTGTAAGTGTCTAGTTGCAGTAATGATGAGCTGGGAGGGCATTAATTGCCTTCAATTTCATCTTCCAGTGATTAATTACTGATGTTGCCAGTGAAGGTGTCAGAGTTGAAGGGACACCTGCTATTTCTCAACAGTAAGTTGTTTCAAATATTAGACTCTCCATAGTGCCAACAGGGTCCTGTGTGCTCCTCTTGCTTCTTGCGTGACTGATGGTCATGTAAATAGTAGAGGTCCTGAAACAGATCTTGTTGATGCTTGGGAAAAACAACTGTGGGCAGGTCATCAGGCTCTCTGTTATCAAAACCACAAAAGAGGGCAAGGGAGAAAGAGAGGAAAAGAAAAAGAGAAAAAGAAGAATTTAAGAAAAGGATAAAGAGAGAGCACTTCACATTTTGTTATTCCTTAGATGGCAGAGGTGTTTTGTCAAATAAGGAGAAGACTGCTGATTTACATCTTGGTGCTATTTTTTTTCTCTTCTTCTCCAGAGACTACACACATACCACTTCCCTATGGAGCCCATTCACCTTCAGTTCTTATCAAACCCTAGTTGCTCCAAGATGTCACAATCCTGGATATTTTTTAAGCTAAAGAAACCACAAGATGTCCTTTAAAGTTTGTTTTCTTTTTCGTGCTAATATTTTTTAAGTGGTTGACTAACAGTAGACCACATATACGTAGCCATGAATGGGATTTTCAAAGGAAACAGTATAACTAATTGACGTTGGATATAAGTGGGTTTTAGGCACACGGTCTACTAGAATTAGTTGGAAAATCTCACTGTAATTCTTCAGGCTCAGTGGGTGGGATTTTCACAGGAACAGTTACCTAACTGTGGAAGTTAGGCAACTAAAAAGTGGAGCTGACATCTCAGCTTCATTGATCATTTCCAAAACATTCAGAACCATTTCTTTATGACTCTTTGCAAAATGAATTCACTTTCTTTGTGTCTCTTGAATTATGGGAATTATTATGTGCGTTTGGAAGGTACAACTGAAAGTCTTTAGCTCAACCTCCTTCAAATCAGAAGCAACCAAATGATAACCACTGCTAGATTAAGTTTTATCTAGATTCTAAACAATTCTTAAAAATCTCTGGGAATGGAGATTCCACAATTTTTTTCAAGCCACCTTTTCCACTTTTAAGCTATTCTCCTAAAGTTTCTTGCTATATGTCAACCAAATGTAGTGGCCCTAACTTGATTTCCATCTAACACTACCAATAAATGTCTGACACTATTTTCATTGAGTAAGAATTACACAGAGATGAAGTACAAAGATTTTCTGAATGATACTTTATGCTCCTTTCCAGCCTGTGGCCATATGAGTTAAGGAAAGTTACAGAATATATTAAAATTATGTTGGACTACAAGTTTTTTTTTGTTTTTCAAACAATTATAGACATTTAAAAACCTAGTTCTTGGTGGACCATACTCATTAAGTATGATAAAAAATATATTATATTTGTAGTAGGAGTTAAGAACATGTGCCTCAGACATTTGGAATGTTACTCAAGATTGTTGTTATCTCACAGTTGCTCTACTGAGGAATGAAAGTGAGCACCTCCTCATGTGTCCATGAGGATATACACAAAGACAGAGGGTGGAGTTTATCTAATCATATGTAAATTAAAAAAAATCTATGTTGTCTGCATTCTCCAAAAGGGCTGAAAGTACTGTTTTGTTTGTTTGTTTGTTTGTTTGTTTTAAGACATATGTATGTAGATGAAGTGAATCCATATTTCTTTTAACTATCTGGATCAAAGTGCTTTTTGATCTAAAAATGACGGTTACTTTCAAAGGCTGCTCAAAAAAGGGGGATTTTACAACTAGTTCTTCATGCCATTTACCCAAATGGTTTGATTTCTGTGTGTCTCATGACAATATACTAAAACAGCCTTTGTTCAGACACAGTTCCCTGAATTTCTCAATATGCGTAGGTGATGAAAAATATATATTTTGCAGAGTCTTAGTCTGTCAGTCTTTCCCATAATGTCCAAAACCTAATAGGGAAAAAGACAAGCAAACATCTGTCATTGTGGATTTCCAGATATATACCTGTGGGAAGCATCACAATGCAATCTATTTGCTTATCTAGTTTCACTCAAAAAAACTGCTCTTTTTTCTTTTTTTCTATTTTTTTATTAAGTTTGACTTAAAATACACTTCAATACTCCTCATGTCCCTCTTCATGGCTATGTTACTCAAGACTTGAGCTAGGAATGGGAAAATAATTAAATGTCATACTGTTATTTTTGTCTGGGGTGGGGCTGAGCAAGTTCTACTTCACTCTCATGAGAGTAACTGCAAAAATGATGCGAAGGAAAATCTCTACTTATTATCAAACACAAAGAAAGAAGACCACTGCAGTTCAGACAAAACAATAGGCTACTGAACAGACCTGTGAAATGATAAATTTCTTGGTATATCTTCTGGCCAGTGTAGGATAGTTCTGCTTTTATATTAACTAGGAATTATTAGTTGTAATGAATAGGTCTAAACAGTTGAAAGTGGAGACATCTTTGTTCTCCTGAATCTGGAATTTTGGTCTTGACCTCCCTTTGTCTTATTGCAAGCAAAGATTTAAGCATGCACTATTTTCTTCTACACCATAGTTTCCCTAAGAAGGATCCATTAGAGAATACCTCCACAACTGATGAAGTAGATGGTTGATGACATTGCAAGACCACTCTAGATTATCTTTGAAAGGTTGTGGTGATCAGGACTGGAAGAAAGCAAGTGTGGCTTCTAATTTGAAGAAGTTGTTTTGTGTTTTTCTATGTAATGTTACCTATATAATTTTAGGAAAATATCCATACCCCACTCCACTTGACCATAGACTGCTTCTTATAGCCATTCGTCCCAGATGGAATTAAGATATAAAATATGAGACACAAACAATATGCCAAAGTAAATGACGAAGTCTTTATGCTGAGATAAGCCACTCACTTCTCTCCGCTTTGAAAGATTGGGGTAAAATTCAATTTAGACACCAATATACAGGCAGTTAAGCTGTTCTTAAGTCTCCACTGACCATACCGATGAAAAGGAGAAAGGAAGAAAGGAAGAAAAGAGAAGATTAGCTTTCCTAAACTCCACCATTTTAGACTACAGGGCATGATACTTGCCTCTTCACAGGAACAGGTCTTTGTGTCCTATGTCATGCCTACCAATTCAGATTAAATATCTTGGATCAAGGTACAGGGCCTACATCTGATATCCATCAAATATGGCACATTATGCCTATATTTAGGCAATTGAATCCTGCTTTTTATTTCCAATAGTTATAAAGAGAAATCCAGACACTCAGCACGTTTAGACTTTTACCTGTTAATACCTGAATGTATGTATCTTAAACCATACACTTATTGCTCTAAACTCTATGAAAGCATTAAAAGGTCCATAAAATGATGCAGTAAAAGACTTAAAGGGCTTCTACTTTTGTAGTATTTTGTTTGAAAAAAAAAATGTGAATGACCTGGATTCAGGGATAACTATTTTTTCATATAAAACAGTTGCTGAATACTTCTCTGATGAAACAAACAAAATTTCAACCTAGAAAAAAAAAGGAAAAAAAAAAAAGATGTTTATTTAAGACTAGATGTCTGCCTAATGTTTCTTCCAATCTGAATTATTCTCTGATCCTAAAATTTTGGTCAAAACCAAACCAAACCAAACCCCAGCATTTTTCACACGGAAAGGACAGGCTTGAGCTTCAGTTTTTCTTTAGAAAATGTTTTCCAAAGGGACACTTAAGGAAAAGAAAAACTGATGTATTCTTTATTTTTATGTTTTACCCAAGGAAGCTGCTCTCATTTTTCCAGCAGCTCTTCTCCAAACACTCTGGAGTGTCTAAATAAGAACAAATGTCAAGGATTTCCAGTTAGATCACCACACAGTAGACTAGCAGTTTATCTACTAAAAAGAGATATAAAGAGAGAAATATCAAATAATTTCCAGGAGATGTGACAGCTAAATATCTTTAAACAGTCTTTACATTGTGTTTCTGCCTGTCCCAGAGAGATACAATTTTGAGGCCAGAAGGAAATATTCTGACCATTTAGTTTTGTCTCTTGCAGAAACTCCTTTCCTGCTCTTCTTCACTCGGCTATCATTCCCTTCTCCCTGCATGCCTCATTTCTCCATTGAACAGTTGTTGCCTTTGAAGACACACCCTAGATTAGTTATCACCATTTCACTCCTACAGCACTCATTTTTTTAAGTAAACTACACACATCCCCAGAGTCAGACTCATTGGAAAGTCTTACCAAGATGGTCATAGCCATACACAGGCCCTGAGCACTTATACAATAACACCTCCATTCTTATTTTGTTATTATGGTGTTATGCTGGTTGGGGTAACTGGCCACCACCTAGTTTTATGGATGTTGTTTGCTGCTGTTTCTCACTCAGAAGAGCTCATGATTGATACTGCAAAGGGAATTATCATAAATGACTTTTCATCACGGCATCTTCCCAAGAAAAAAGAGAATTAGTAATGTTCAAATAGCTCATTATTTACATTGTAATTGGATCTAAAGGCCTTAATCAGGAGCAGGGTCCTCCTTTTCTAGGTGTTGTACAAACATTGTGAAAGAAAGACTCTCACTGCAAGTAGCTTACAATTGGATAATAAATGATGAGAATGGATATTAAAAATTACACAGCGGTTGAACTTTCACAATCACAAATGTTTAAAATTGAAGTTTAGAAACTTCTTCTCTCATTCTTCTATCTTCATCCTCTGGTTCATGGTATCAAACCCAACGTCTTGTCTGTCTGATCTCAGAATCATAGAATCATAGAACACCTGAGCTGGAAGCAGCAAACACTGCATGAGTTTGAGGCTGGTTGGGAGTATACTGTTTCCACAGTCATGGTCCACCAACTCAGGGCTCATTAGTATTTAAGACAGAGGCAAAAGAGGCATTAAACTTCTCTGTTTTGTCTGTGTCCCAATTTGTGAGATGACCATCCTCATCAAGTAACAACCAGAGTTACCTTTGGTCCTCCTTTCACTGTAAACATACTTTTAAAAGTCCTCTCCATTGTCCCCTACAGTATCGATCAACTTCAACTTTAACTGAGATTTGGCCACACACATTTTCTCCTCGCAGTTCTCCCTTGTTGCCCAAGCTCACTTCCAGTGGCCATACATTTTCTTTTTCCACCTAGACTCTAGAAATCCCTGTTCAGCCAAGCCAACCTTCTGCCCTGCCTTCATGACTTCCAGCATTTTGGAATCGCCTATTCCCGTGCTCTTAAGAGGTGGTACTTAAAAAGTGACCAGTGCTTATGGACCTTGATGCCTTCAAAAGCGATTTCCCAGGGGAACTTAATATCAAGTCTCCCTCTTGTAGAGGTAAGTGCATGTGCGTGGATGTTGGTGTGTATAAACTGTGAAGAAATAAATATGCGAAGGCAGCTGCACTGTTCTGAATGTTTAGATATCTGCTTGTGTTTTCTATATTCTATAGAACTAGCAAGACAAATCCAGACATAATTCTATGAGAAATACTGGAGGTGATTCTTTAAGGTACTCCCAGACATATATACATATATATATATACACATTATATTATTTGAGGGATAAATAAGGCCTCAGAAAAATTAGGCTAGACTTGAGTTCCTAGCTCATAGTCCTTGTGACAACTGGAAATATACTAACTTTTGTAACATACCGATATCAAATGAAGATAATGGTATTTTTTCATATGTCTTAAATATTTATAATTAATAATCATCAATAATATGATGATAGCTTTTGTGGCAGGGAGCTTGTAATTGAACAAGTTTAGTCAATGGGTATTATTTCTGTTGGAGAAAGAGAATAACTGGAAATATTCACTACTGGATTTTTCTCTCAGAAATAACAAACATTAATAAATATTGCCTCTCTATAAGTTAGTTTAAATAAAATGTTCAGAGAAATACAATAAATTTAACAAACCTTTTTTTTTTTTCTCACCAGTTATAACTGATTTGTGAACAGAGATGGAAGTATAAATCTTGAACTTACTTGTTTTCGGCATGTTTCTACTCAGTCTGAATGCAAGATCACCTTCTGTGGCTAGAATGTGTTAGTAATACAATAATCTATCCGTATTCTGGAATTAGGGACAAAATGAAGTTAAATTTAATAATAATAATAATAATTATTATTATTATTATTATAAAAGAAGTTAAAAGAAAAGAAAAGAAAGTTGTACAAAGAGAGGGGGAAATGAAAAGAAAAAGTAGGTTGATTCTCCACAATTAGAGAAAAGGAAAAATAGAGATCTTGAAGAAGGTTGATTTTAGGGCTTGTCAAGTTTGGAGTAGCTCTTAAGAAAGGTTATTATTACAACATGAACAGGCTTTGCCCATCTGATTTCTAGTACCCAGCCAATGCCAACTGGCATGGACTGGAAAGAAATCTGAGTCAGAGAAACACTTTATTTAATACAGTACATTAAACGTGGTTTCCCTTGGACTGAGAAACTACACCATGAAATGTGCCATTTGATGAATCTTCTGCGATGAAAAACACATGTAAGCCAGCAAAGCGAAAAGGGCTTTATTTTTGATGGGTTATAAATTCTGCCTGTTTCTGCCCTTCAGGCAAGGGGAGTTTTCATCACCATGTTGCTCCTGTGGATGGGGAATCTTTGACGGGAAGGAAAGCTTCATGGAAGCATGGCTGCTTGGGTCACAGGAACTTAGTTTCTAAAGCATGGTTCACTGTGTCAAGTGAGAAAGGGAAAAGAAATCTGTGTTATTCCTCCTGCTGTCCTCCATCTGCCTTTCACAGCACCTTATGTACAAGGGATTCTCAAAACATTAATTCAAACATGGTATATTCAGGTGGTGCATTCACAAATATCAAATGCCAGAAAGTCATATAAATCCCATCCCCAGAAGTTTTGAATCTTTCATCACTATGCCTATGCTTGCACTGCTTCTCAAAACAGAGAACACTGTACTCAGCTCTGCCCTACAAGGATTTAAGACTTGTCCAAAATTTCAAGAAAGATATGAATTGAGACATTAGTTTCCTTGAGCAGCTAGTAATATACAGAAGCAACTAGGATCAACTAGCTCCCTACCTCCACACGGACCACTGGTCCACAGCATGTCATTCAGGTCAGCTAAGATTACTCGAAGAATCAAAGAATCACAGAATACCCTAAGTTGGAAAAGACTAATGAGCCCAACCCCCAGCTCCACACAGGACTACTCAAATTCTATGTATGTCTGAAAGCGGTGTCCCGGTGGTCCTGAGCTCTGGCAACTGGAGGCCGTGCCCACCACCCTCTGGGGCAAAACCTGACCCATCTGACACCACCTGACCCTCCCCTAACGCAGCTCCATGCCATTCTCTCAAGCCCTGTCACTGTCACGAGAGAGCAGAGCTCAGCACTGCCCTTCAACCCCCTGAGAAGATCTGCAGTCCACCATGAGGAGCTGTAGGGCCATGAGGGCTGTAGAGCCATGAGGGACTGTAGGCCAATGAGGCCTTAGCTCAGCCTCCTCTGCTCTGGGTTGAACAAGCCAAGGGACCTCAGCCACCACTAACCCATCTTGTCCTCCAGAACCTTCCCCAACTTTATAGCCATCCTTTGGATGCTCTCCATAGTTTTGTGTCCTTCTTATGCTCTGTTGTCTAAATTGCATATGATGTTCAAAGTGAGGCCACACCAGTACAGAGTACTGCACATGTGTGTATGTGTTCACTTGGTAATCAGCGAGCCACTGGATTCTGACAAGTGGTGGTTTAATGAGATCATCCCACTAAAAATGAAATTGTTTTATCAGAATAAGGGATCAGTCTTTAACTTTTCTGCTTCTCAATAAATATTTATTGGGGGAAATTTGAAAATTTCCCTTTCTAGTCAACATCCTGAAATGAAACAGAACATTTTTGGTTTAATTACAAACATTTGCCTTTTAAAATACCTTTTTATTAAAGAATACACTGAAGTTTCTTCAAATAGAAATTTTAATATGAGGTATCATTTCCAACCAAACTTTCTAAAGTCAAAATGAAAGAAAATCCATTATTTAGCTTTGAAAGCTAGCTTTTGTGTGGATAATTATAGCTTAGATTAAGGAAATCTGACTTGTCATCTCTAAACCACCAACAGTCTTACAGGCCATGGTGAGTGGTTTGCAGCTTGTCACTCATTTTTATTACCTCACTAGCATTTTTCTCAATTAAATGTCAGTAATAAGGATGTCTGTTAGTCAAAGAGAAATTGTGAATACTGACAGCAAGATGAAAAGTTTGGGATTCGTTGAGTGAAGGGTGGTATAAATTTTGGCATGCAAATAGACTCATACATATGGACGTGCACACATATAAAAACATACAACATCTATTAAAGTATTTTGCAATGAGTGTAACTTAAATAAAATGTAGTTTTATCTTGACCTTAAAAAAAATGATTTGTCTTGCCTTATTCCCTCAGTTCCTAACTCCTGAAAATGTCAGTGAGGTTTATATACACAAGCATTGGTGCACCCATCCCAGACTTGCACTTTTTAGGCTCAAAGACACTTTTAAAATATTTTCCTTGTCAGAAAATGATGCTATCAGCCTAATTCACAAAGTGGGTGCAGTGACCACTAAGAAATGTTAAATACTTGAGAACTGTGGGATGTGATGGGATGACAAGTATCTAATACAGACAGCCTTGCATATCTAATATTGCTGAGGATCTAGTTCAGAAGCTTTATCCTCTTTTCCATTGGATTGGTGCAAGCCAGAGCTCTTTTCTTCAAAAGATGCAGAGCTGATGAAAGAAACGTTTCCACAGTCTTTGCAAATGATAAAAGTATTTGGATGAGCACGTCCCAAACAGTTGCTTGTTATCCATACCTCTAATTTAATCCACATAAAATACAGCGTGTGGCTGAAGCTCTAGCCAGACAAATACATATATGATTTCAGGTTCATACTGTCTGGGTATGAGGCTGAGCTACAGACAGCAGTGTGACCTACTTTTACCAAGGCTGGTGCCAAAACTGCCTTTCCACTTCCTGATGTGCCAAGGTTCCTTTGTATTGTATGTCAAAGCAATATAGAGCCTTCCCTTCATAGTATTATTAATACACCCACGAGGAGGATCCAGCCTCTTGCAATCTGATGGGGGGTATGCTGAGCCTGGCTGGAGACACGTAGAAGAGGCTTCCTGTTCTGGTCTGGGCTGCATCCATTACACACAATATGTCAGGAAAAGAGGAGAGAGTGTAAAAAAATAATGGAAGAATGAGAGAGGATCTTTCAGGCAACACAGACCTCATACAAAATAATTATAGAAGAAAAATTGGCTTCTTGTACAGCTATTTAACTGCTGTGGGAAGAACATGCCAACTTGGGTGGGATACTGCAAAGCCCTTTCTACGCTTGGACGTTTTAAGACAGAGTAGATTAAACAAGCCTTTATTCCAAAAGAGACTTCAAATGTTCTATTGTGACAGCGACCATTCTGTCTGCTACATGAAGGATCAAACTAAAAAAGCTTCAAGAGCAACACCTGAAGTGGGTGCTAGGACTGTACTAATCTCCTAACCTTCACAACACACAGTAGCATGCAATATATTCTCTCTCTTGTTGAGATAGTGCACATAAATCAAAGCTAAGTGAAAGAAATGCACCAATAGAAGTTGTTCATAGAAGTTTGTCTGGTATATACTGATACAGTCTAACAGTGACCAACACCACTGCTTTTCTCACTATGACTGATGAATTAATATGTGATGCTTGAGTTGTCTCAAAGGAGCTGAAAACGAGGATTCATCTCAGCTAAAATTCAAGCAGTTAAAATGCAGACCTTTACATCTAACTTGGGCACAGATTGCCTTTATAGGCTTTAGAGAGAGTAAGCATCTCAGTTGATTAGATAGATGCCTAGTTTGGAATTAGAGATATCCCACCTTAAGAGCTACAGACAAAAGAATCCTATGTTTGGAATTTTAGTATGTGTCTAAATACTATACATTGGATAATTCATCTCTAAAGCTCCATGGGGCTCACTGAAGAGAAATCTTCTCAGTTGTTTGCCTTTGTTGGCCATGTGGTGTTGTAGTTGAGACTCAGAGCCCAGCTGGGATACAGTAAATGACATGATGTCCTGAAGATGTTCAAGAAATGATGGAGTGATCTTGAAGATCTTTTCCAACCTTAATGATTCTATGATTCTATAATCTCTGTCTCAGAGAAAGCTCATGCCTCAGAAGAGTGTTTACACCCATGACTGAGCTAGAAAAGATAAGAAATTTAGAAGTTCCATAGGAAACTTAAAATGTTTAATTATGAATGATATTTTCTATTGAAAGGTCAGCAGTTTAAACAAAAAAGACATTTCCTGTCAGGAAAATGTTTCAGCAGAAATAGTTGTTGACCATTTCTACCACAGTCCTCGAAGGAGGTAGAAACACAAAAGATGCAATTTATTTACTGCAGCCTGAGCTCCTGATTCCAGGTGTTATTCAATAAAATCTGCAAAGCCCCTTCTCACTATGTCAGAAGTGAGTTTCGTGACTGTGGAGCTGATTTGATTTTTTTTGTTTGTTTGTTTGTTTGCTTTTCACAGAATCGCAGAATCACAGAATCACTAAGGTTGGAAAAGACCTATAAGATCATCCAGTCCAACCATCCACCTATCATCAATAGTACACGCTAAACCATATCCCTCAACACAACATCCAGATGTTCCTTGAACACCTCCAGGGTCGGTGACTCCACTACCTCCCTGGACAGCCCATTCCAGTGCCTGACCACTCTTTCAGAGCAGTAGTATTTCCTAATATCCAGCCTGAATCTTCCCTGGTGCAGCTTGAAACCATTCCCTCTAGTCCTATCACTGTCACACGAGAGAAGAGGCCAACCCCCAGCTCACTACAACCTCCCTTCAGGTAGTTATAGAGAGCAATGAGGTCTCCCCTGAGCCTCCTCTTCTCCAGACTGAACAATCCCAGCTCCCTCAGCCACTCCTCATAAGGCCTGTGCTCCAGACCCCTCACCAGCTTTGTTGCCCTTCTTTGAACACGCTCCAGGGCCTCAATGTCTTTCTTGCAGTGAGGGGCCCAGAACTGGACACAGTACTCAAGGTGCGGCCTCACCAGAGCTGAGTACAGGGGGACAATTACTTCCCTGCTCCTGCTGGTCACACTATTTCTGATACAAGGCAGGATGCCATTGGCCTTCTTGGCCACCCAGGCACACTGCTTCGTTTTACCTCTTTCTTATTTTTTTCTCCCCTCTATTAGTCTAATTAGCAGTGCAAACCATGACAAGTGTCCTTGGTTCTAAAATATTGTGGCTGCACCCAAAATGCTAAATGGAAATGATCTCTGTCTCTTGACGCCTTCTGAATAATGTCCAAGAATTATTCTTGTCTGGGCTTAAATTACACCAGAGTCCTCTCTAAGAGCACAGATAATTCTGTCCTCATGCACAGAAATGCTCATTGGCGCTGTTTGTGATATTTCATCGTGTTATTTTATCAGATATTGAAGCAGGCCTTGATTACCTGCCCCAAGAGCGATTGACAGTCTGAGATAATTAAGTGAGGATAAACAACTCTACATAATTACAGAAGTGGAAAAGCAGGACCATGAAGCAGCCAGGGGTGATATTTTCACAGAGTGCTGCATGTGTTGAGACAAGCTCCAAGTCTTGAAAGAATGACAGTTTTTGAGGTCTCAAGAAATGCTTCTGAAGTTTGCATAGCCTGCTTGGCAGACAGGCTCACCTCATGCCTGGTAACATGGAAATTAGAGCGTGTCTACCACTTATTTCAAGTCAGGATAACATTGCCCCAGTTCTCCCAGAAGTAAAGAAGAAAAGCTAGCCTCATTACCCCAAGCAGAAAGAAGGAGCCACTGAGAAGCTGACATGACTTGCACAAGACTGTCCAGCTGATATGTTCAAACAGATGTGTTCAAATAATAAAATTTATGGTCTACATTTTGCATACTACCAAATGCAAGTAGGATGATATGGGAACAATGGGAGCTCTAACTAATTATTTCTGAAACAGTGGTAGTACATCCATGACTCCCAGGACTGCTATAACACCTCTCGTTACAGAATAATAGAGCTTTGTTGAGGTATAGCCACAAGCAATCTCTGGGGTGTTTTGCATTTCTGTTAATACGTCCCTTGCTAACACAGAAATAGAGAATGAGTGGCATAAGAGGCATTTTTGCCAGCTTTACACTCCTCCCATCCTTTGCAAGCTATTCTTGGAGGTATTAATGCAGCCAAGACTCAGTTCTTCTGTACTGGCTAAATAATGCAAAAATACTTGGATGTATCAGAGAGTATGGCTTCAGGAACTTTATTTCTCAAAGCAGTGCCTGAATCCCTGCATGGGGCAGTCCCCAGGACTGTCTACAGTTGAATTTGGTTTAGTGCAAACTTGAAGAAGCAGCAGCTGCGTTTACCTGAGCTTTCCTTCTTGCAAAAGGATTCAGTTTAAAATGCTGACTGATCCATTAGACAGTGAGCTCCTGAAGGCTATTTTAAGAATATAATCATTTACTTAGTGAAACTTTTTTCCAGTGTGAGAACCATCACCCTCTTTTAGCTCTACAGAAAAATGTGCCTTAAACAGAACCCCTTTCTGCAGAACAGAAGAGTCAAGAGATAATGTCATCATCATGTGAAAAATAAACCTGCCTTCAGGGAGAATTTGGAAAGGAAAACCAATAGGCAAGCATTCTCCCAGGGAAAGGAGGTGCATGTGCTGATAGGTTGGGAAGATCTTGTTAGGAAAGTGTGAGTCTTGGTGCTAATTTGGGGGGTTTGTTGAGCCTTCCCAGCTCAGCTGAAGCTGAAGGAAACTTGAGGGAAGCATGAATCTCTACAGGCTGAGCTGGATTGAATTTGGAGATCTGTGTCTCTCCTTTCACTGTAGAGAGATACTGATACAACTGAAGCTTTCAAGTTTGGGCATTATATTTAGGTGACACTAATTTGGTTCCTGTAGCTTGATTTTTCAGGATTTTTGTCACTGTTCAGTACTGTTTCAAGAACAACTCTTCCTGACTTTATCAACTGCTAAGAGTTCTCAGTGCCTCTGCAAAGTAAATCCTGTTGTGTTTTTTTAGCAAGGCTCTAACTTTGAACATAACTTGTTTTAAGTCAGTTACATCAGAACTTACACCAGAATTCTAGGCACAGATGGGGGAAAATGTAATTTCTTGGTAGCTGCAATTTTAAATTATTTTCTCTTTTTTTTTCTTTGTTTAAACTCTGTACACTTCTTAGTTTCTGGAAAAAAAGTATGAGACTGGAGTTTTTACTGCAATAACTTTCACTAAAACTCTGTATCTAGATCAGCTCTGCTGCCTGAATATGTCAGAAATTCTGTGACCAAGGAAGGAAAGCCTCTGATCGTATAATAAAAGACTTAGTTGTAGCCTATAAGCATCAAAGCACAAACAAATGTTGCAAAGGCAACGTCAATAAAGATATTTGTCAGCCTTTGAAAGTTAAGCCATGAGACTTTCTCCCTGGGCTTACCAAGCTGGCCATCTATGTCATGTCTAAAGTGCAAGATTGACACTCCAAGGTGTGACCTAAAGTTCCGGTCACATCATGATTTATGATCTGTGTCCTCATTTCCTTTTCATAGAAACAAGGGGATGTGGCTTATACTTCATCTCTGTAAGCAACAGGGATGCAATCATGGCACACATCCTGGTGTAGGAACAGAAATTGAAGCTAAAGGCCAAGTCAGGTAAGGTAGAGCACCTTAGATACCTCTACTCAAAAATATGAATCAAGGCCCTCACCTTTTCACTCACTGCCTCAATTTATCTGGAAAATTGGGTCCTTTTTCTTGTTTCTGTAGTTGGTATTCATACCTGTATCTTACATTTTGAGCCTACAGACTTGCTGCTCTGTTGCTTTGTGATAACCTCATCCGGCCAAATTAAGTTGTATCATTTTGGTGGAATGGCTTTCACTCCACCTCAACCCAATGGGAGATACTTTCTGGGTGGGCTACTTATGTAGGGTTTTCTGCACAACTCTCTGGTCCCAGAAGGCTCCAGCATGCCAGTCCACATATAAGGAATATCACCAGAGAAAAGAGAAAATGGAAACACATTATCATCAAAAATAGACATTTTAAAAGCAATATTGGCCTATACAGGGAGTGTAATGTAAGAAGTGGGTGTAACACATAGGAAGTGATAAATAAAAATTAAATTAAGTCAGATGGGTGTGTTAGTCCCAAACCTTAAACAAACATGTGAGGTTGCTGGAATCCAGTCACCTTTCACGTTGCTTCAGCACAGGAACTTTGGGATACTGAAGCCAACCAGACACACAACAAAGTTTGCTCTACCTTAAGAAAATCTAGAAAGCTTTCCAGAAATTTGCTTCATGTCTCTTAACAAGCTTCAAAGGAATATCCAGGAATAACAAGCCTTACAAATTAGAAATACTTAAAAATTCAATGCTTACATAAAGCACTGTGAACCAATTAATTTCTTCTTCTTTTATGACACTAAACCTGTTCTTCATCTCCTCTACATAGAGAATGTACTTGTGCACCTATAGTGCAGCAGTATTTTAATCCTTTAAGTGTGGCAGGGCAGAAGTAAATGCCATCATTGCCTTCCAATCTTTTTCTTTCTAGTATCTTATTGGTAAGTGTGTCATGTATTTCTTTATTGAGGCCTGGTGCTCAATGAATATGTGCTCATTAGAATTCTACCTGGGGAGCATTAGCTCATTTTGTAGCAATCTGCTTTGAGTTCTAGAGGTTACTTGTTCAGTTCCTGGAGTGTCAGCAGAAACGGTGGCTGTCAATCTGTTTACACTAATGCAAGCTTGAAAAGCCCTACCATTTTGCCAAGACAGGAGAGAAGCAGATCTTTCATTTGTCAGCTTTCACAACTCAGAAAATGAACTTGCTATCACAACATTAAAAAAAAAAACTAATAAACTGGCAACAGTGTAAGCCAATTAATTCTTGCTTTTTGCTTGATGAAGTTGTTAAACGAAATGCAAAATATTTTCACAAAGATTTGAGTTAGTAGGTTGGGTAAAGTATGATTATTCATAAGTATATCAAGAGCTTTCTTTGTTCTTTTTCATTATATTTCCAAACTTTAAAGAAATTATAAACCCCCCTTGACATTTTAGCTATGTTTTACCTTCATATTGCACTCACGCTTACAGGAGGTAAGAGAAAGAAAAAATCCACAAATTCTATACAGATCATGATGCCTCAGTAAGATTTTGTGGCTTTTGTGGAACATCCCTGCATAAGCATACTTTGCAAGCCTGAATTTTTGGACACTGGAATAAAGAAATTTAAGAAGTGACTCATCTGGCCATGGTCTCTGAGCACTCAAAGACCATGACTTTGAGATAGCTGAAGAAGAGATGAATTATTAAGGAAAAATTCTCTTTATGGTTGGAAAGAGTGAGACTCAGATCTTGTGTTTCAAAAACATTGTGTGCTGAAAAAGATTAAACATCCTGCACTTCTGAAGAGATTCTCTCTTAAAACTGAGTGTAAACTGTGGTAGAGTAGTGCAGAATGTAGTACTTGAGATGAGCGATAACACAACAAATGAAAGAGATATAGCTTGTTCATCAGCTTGTTTGTCTGTGGTGCTAGTTAAAGAGAAGTTTCTTAGAGGCTTCTGCAAAACCTATGTGAACTCATCAAATAGGGTACTCAGAAGGCTGGAACAAAGAGAATGGAGATGCTTAAGCTACTACTGACAGATCTTTACAAAGTCAAGGCTACTTTCAGCCATACTGATAGATCCTAGTTTAGTATCTGCAGTAGGCAGGGCATCAAGAAGTGAATGATGTACAGAAAGAAGCTGAGAAAGATGATGGAATCAGAGATATCTAATACCACACGTTCTTTTCAAGCTAATCTTCTGCTGGAGAACTTAAGAACAGAGTACATCTTGTTGTCAGTTCTCCATTAGAAACATCTTCAAAACAGAAGTCTTACATCACTTGATTTTCTGTGCAATCCCTGAACCAGATGACACTCTCCTTTGAGGGTGATAACAGACATATTTCTGATAGGTAATATGTCTAATCATTAGAGCTGTCATTGCAGTAAGACATTTTATTGGCTCTAGCTCTTGGGATGTCCAGGACTGGATATTTTAAGTCTTATGTCGTAACTCCTGACCCCTAGAGATAATGCCTCCAGAGATCCTGTGAGTGCAAACATTCTGTAATTATCTAAGTACCATTTAGCAGCTTCACACGCTGATTTTACTCTGACAAATAACTATACAACAAAAAGACAGTGCTGAATCATGCCTTTGTAGAAGAGTGCCATGTTTTCCTAACAGACATGAAATAAAAGGTTTCATTTCTATCAATGTTCAATACACACTGATTCAATTTCAAGAAAACTGAAGTGAAAAATGAAGAAAGGCTTTGGAATTTTAGCAGAGGAACAATGAAAGCCTACAGGCATTTAGTAGAGATGGCCACAGTGAAACTTAAAGACTCAAGTTACTTTTTGTCTTTCACATATTTCTATTCATTTCACCAAGATGTTCATTAATCATTAAATGCCATTCTTTAGAATGCATATTTGCTCTCTCTCACACTGGGAGATGATTCTGGGAAGACTTTACAGCAAAGAGGCTTGAAGATTTCCAGAGGCCTCACTCTTTCCATTGCTGGTGTATCAGAATACCCCCAAGGACATGGAATAAAAGGGGAAAATCTCAGAAAGCTTTGGTTTTCCCTGAACTTTAATACCTCCAGCCACTATGAAAGGTTTGCTTGTGTAAATTCAGTAACAAGGCTGTTTCTGCTCAGTGATGAGGTAATCAATTGCTCCACATCCTAGGAAAGGAAATGAACACAGCCAATACCAACCAAAGTATTTAATTCAGGTGCTTGTTGCTGGCTCAGAATGCTCTGGCCAGAAGAAAGAAGAGATGACTTGGGAACAGCCTGCAGCCACCATCATTCAGCAGCAGACATAGCACAGTAGAAGATAAACAACCTCTTGAAATAAAAGCCTAAGGAATGACATGCAAGTAAATAGTAATCAGGAGAACTCCATAGTAGCCTAAGAGGTGTATTCAAGTCCAAAGTCCATAGCCAGCTGTGTACCATGAAGGAGGCATCTACTGCTGCCACTCCACATACCTCTCCATTTCTGATCAGTCCTTGCTCCACTCTTTTCAAGTACTTGATCTCAGGAAAGGATCCGTCATCACCTAAATCAATGAGAGACATACAAATGAAATGCAGTCATCCACTCTCCTTGTTAGACCTTTATGGTTGTAGAGGTGTGTCAGTCAAGAGAGATTTTAAAACCCTCTTTGACTCATTAGCGCTGCCACATATTTCCAAGAATACCGTGTCCTCACTGAATAAGTTCTGTGAAGGTAGCCGGGCCATTTTTATGCTCAAGTGTGTAGGAATCGTGGGTATTGAGGCTAGTTGCCACAAAATGGTCTGTGAATACACAAATCAGCTCTTGTAGAATCAAAGAATGGTTGAAATGGAAAGGAACTTCTGGATGTCCAACCCTCTGCTCAAGCAGGGATACCTAGAACGCTTTGGCCCACACCACGTCCAGATGACTTTTGAAGACTTCATAAAATAACAGAATGGCTTGGGTTGGAAGGGACCCCAAGGATCACCAAGCTCCAACCCCCCTGCCACAAGCAGGGCCATCAACATCCAGATCTGGTACTAAATCAGGTTGTCCAGGGCCCCATCCAACATGGTCTTGAACAGGGATGGAGCATCCACAGCCTCTCTGGGTAGCCTGTTCCAGCACCTCACCACTCTCTCTGAGAAGAACTTCCCCCTGGCATCCAAGCTAAACCCTTCCTCCTTGAGCTTAAAACCATTCACCCTTGTCCTGTCACTATCTACCCTTGTAAAAAGTTGATTCCCTCTTCTTTTTATAATCCCCTTTTAAATAATGGAAGGCTGCGATGAGGTCTGCAAGCCTTCTCTTCTCCGGACTGAATAAGCCCAGCTTCCTCAGCCTGTCTTTGTAGGGAAGGTGCTCCAGCCCTCTGATCATCCTCGTGGCCCTCCTCTGGACTCTCTCCAACAGCTCCACATCTTTTCTGTATTGGGAGCCCCAGACCTGGACACAGTACTCCAGATGGAGCCTCACAGGGCAGAGTAGAGAGGGACAATCACCTCCCTGTCCCTCCTGGCCACCCCTCTTCTGATGGAGCCCAGGATACCATTGGCCCTACGAACTGCAAGAGCACACTGTTGGCTCATGTTTGGTTTATCATCCACCAAGACTCCCAGGTCCTTCTCTGCAGGGCTACTCTCAAGTTGTTGTTCTCCCAGTCTGTATACGCATCATAGATTACTCTGACTCAAGTACAAAACCTTGCAGTTTGTTATGTTGAACCTCATTAGGTTCACATGGGCCCACCTTTCAAGTTTGTTGAAGTCCCTGTCGATGGCGTCCCTTCCTTCTAATGTGTCAACCACACCACTCAGCTTGGTATCAACAGCAAACTTGCTGAGGGTGCACTCGAGCCTTCAGGTATTGATGAGAACCCCCCTGAGACTTCTCTTCTTGAGTCTGGACAGTCCCAGCCTCTCTTCATATTAGAACTGCTACATCATCTAGGTGGGCCTATGCTGAACTCTTTCCTGTCCAGGTTGCTCTTGTACTGGTGGCCCCAGAAGTGGACACAGAATGCAGCTTCACCAAGGCTGACTAGATCAGAAAGACCATCTTTCTTGACCCACTGGAGATATTTTGCCTAATGCAGCCAAGAATGCCAGAAGCCTTCTTACCAGCAACTAAACACTGCTGAATCATGTTCAACTTGGTGTCCACCAGGACTCCCGGGTCCTTTTCCCCAAAGCAGTTTTCCAGATGGGTGCCCCCAGCATGTGCTGGTGCCTAGGTTTTTTCCTCCCCATATGCAGGACTTTGCAATTCTCCTGGTTGAATTTCATGAGATTCTCATCGACCCATCTCTCCAGCCTGTCAAGGTCCCTCTGAACAGTAGCATCACCCTCTGATGAGTCATCCACACCCCCTGGTTTTGAGTCATCTGTGAATTTACTGAGAGTGCACTCTACCTCATTGTTCTTATTGTCCAGATCATTAATGAAGTTACAGACTATTCCAGTAACTTATCAGTAGAGAAATTTAAATTCCAGATCTGTGTACTTTCCTTAATTCCTTAGCATGGATGTGACCACACAAAATAATTCAAAAGGTATATTCAGGTCAGGTCGTTGGACAAGAAACTTATATGTCTGAGAGCTAGTTGCTAACCACTAAAGAATATAGGCTTTCATTAGAGCAAGCATCTTGGCTTACTGTACCTGCCTACAACAGTCTTGGATTGCTTTGGTTTTACATGAAATGTCTTTTGTTAATGAACAGCAGTTAGTTCAATAGCATGGCAGGACTTAAAAGGAAAAATAAGTTTAAGTCTAGATATGCTGGTTCAGGGAATAGGCTGGGCTAGATGTTGATTCAAGCAACAAAACTATCATGGTTAAGTTGCCTACAGGCTGCGCCAAGTTTGTCTCTCCCCAGGCTATGGAAAGAAAAGCTGGTTGTGGTTGATGCTACCAATGAAAATTGTTATTCTGAGCACCAACTGGCACTCCCACTAGTAATATTTTTTTTGCTTCCTCTCCTTGTAAATTGCTCAGAAAGATCAGCACAATACAGGCAAAGTTTTAGAGCTCAACTACGCACACTATACATAGTAGTTGAGCTCTGAAAGGAGCAGAGAAACAAAATACCCCAGAAACCTCAGCAATCTTTAGAATCATATAAATGAGGTTTTTTCCTGAAGCACATGTTAATTACACAAAAGATGCTCTGATGATCAGAAGACCTAGTTAACAACCAATTATCTTTCAGTGTATCCTTCCTGTGTTGTGTGGGCTTATGGACCTGTTGGAAACATAAAGCTTTGATAGAAAGCCTCAATGAACCCAAAATTTACCTACACCTTTTCCTCTTCAGAACAAACTGTTGTTCCCTGTGAATCGCCCACAGACATTGTCAAATTCACAGACATCAAGTCTGAAAAAGACAGCAAAAAGCTCACACCTGCTTCCATTTCCCTGCTTTTCCCCTTTTCCTTGCAAGTAGTTTGTAATTTCCACACAAATTGTTCCTTGACCTTCTTTTCCATTTTAGCAACCTTTTACTCCAACTGTAAAACTAAAGGATAACCCAGGTTGTAAGAGACATCAAGAGATCATTTAGTGCAGCAACCCACTCAAAGGGTCAGCAATTAGACTAGGACTTGGGAATGGATTATTTCCTGTTCATTGTGTCTGGTTTCAGAGAAGGGAGCTGGTGATGTGACAAACTACAGATGGAGTATGGTAATTCAAGGGGAGTTCCTGCTCATACAACATTTGCTCGATATCTCTCTTGGTAGAGTCAACATCTAGGAATGCTGCTGGTGGGAAGCTGAGCTAGAACCTTGGACAGGGCCTGCTGTACTTTTCTTTCTGGACTGATCCTTCCCCTTCCCACTTCACTCGGCAACAAACAGGTAACCAGATGAAATGGAAAAATGAGATCTATAATATTAATAACTTTTGTGAACAGCTTCCTTCATTAGCATTAGATTTTCAGGGGCCAGCTAAAGGAAAATGTTTTTTTGCCCTTATTTTCAAGATTTGGAGGAAGAGAAAGACAGGTAGGAAAGAAGGAAAAAATATATTCGAAAACAAAATAACGTCAAACAGAATTTACCCTTACTTTCCCTCTAAAGTTTTAAAAAGCAATTCTTCTAGCAGTAATATATGACTGTCTATAAATAGTAGAGCTCTGCAGAACAAAATAATGTAAGTTCAGCACCAGGCTAATTTTAGTTACATGACTTTGGGATTGGAACCAGTTCATATATGTGGATGACTTGCGGAGTAAACAGGGTCAGTTTGTGTGTGCCGACAATGTCTCTGCTTCTAATGGGAAATAGAGGGAAGTGATGAAAGGTTATTAGCACTTTAAGGTTCTTGGAGTTCTGTTTGGCCTGAAATATGTGCTTAAAGACATGCTCTGCAGCACCAGTTCAAGGCACTTTTCATATTCATAACATTTCAGGGCATTTTAGCTGAGAGGCATAATCAGAAATAAAACATAGAAAGTTGAAAGTATAGAGCTATTAATAACTGAAAATCAAACATGTGGTTCTAGTCCAATCTTTTCATGTTTTCAGTTTCAGATCTGAGGATTGGTATTGTTCAAGCTGGTCACTAAATTTTTCCAAGCATGCCTAATTAGAATGCTTCAAATTTCTGCATGTATACTGGAAAAAATCCTGGACTGGCTATTTCATGGACCGCTTGAAGACTGTTGCAGTTTGGGGATCTCTGTTCTTTTGGCAGACAAGTTAGAGTCAAACAGCCATGGGAAGGGACTATTCAAGCCCTTGGCAGCAGAAGGAAAAAGGGAGAATTAGTCAGAATTACATAATGCTGAAGTCTTGCCCCTCTCACTGCAGTAGTAAATCAGTATTTTATTCACATTTTAATAACTGATACTATGAGGAAAAAAAAATACACAAATAAAATACTCCACCTTCTTCTTAGAGTATTTATAGCAAAGCCAAAAGCAAAGCAGTCTCTAAACTGTAAGTTGGAAGCCACATAACTATTTTCCCCCTTTTCTCTTCAAATATAACATGCACTTTAAAGACCAGACAAATATTCAGTTCAGTTTAGTTCATAGATGGCCACTTCTCATACAGATCACTTTAACACTGGGACTGGAGGATTTAACTGCTCTTAAAATTTATATTTCCCTGTCTTTTGCAGTCTAAATTATTAAAATCCCAAGTTATACCAGTATAAACAACCTTTGTGTTACTATGGCTATAAATCTATGATAAGGTGAGATAACTTTAGCAATCTAAAGGTTTTCAATATGAATCAAACTCACCAATCTCTACTGTAGCTTAACAAGAGGATCACCTGGAACAGAAGTCTATTCTTTGCATGGAAAACTGTTCTCAACCAGTTCTGAAGAAAAACACTTTTCAAATCATCTGCAGAAATTTCTATAGTTTTTCACACACCTTCCTCCTGAGATAGAGGAATGATGTTGATACTCTTCACCTGGGAAATCCAGAGGAACCTGCAATCATACAATTTAGACCTAATACAGGTGTCTTAATCTTCACAGTTATGCCAACAGAGAGCAAAGTCAGGCAACTTCAAACACTGATGAGGAACCTGAGGACGTCTGTGCTTTTCAGCACAGTTCTGAAGCAACTAATTTCAAATAAAATAATAAACATGGCTATACTAATATTGAGACTTAAATGAGTGTTATCCAACAATATAGATGTACCTGTTTATTTGTTGCTAGATCAGATTTCATAGCTATGATCCATTGTATGTGGTAAGAACACTTTATTAGCACCCAAGAAGTCCAGCTGAGAGGTGAGATTTGAACCAGAATTTCAGTCCATTGGATCCCCAATGCAGCACTGACAACAGTTCAAAAATCTGCATTTTTTCAAGCCTGGCATAAAGATGGTGCTTGGAGTCAAGCATTGCCTTCTCAGACCCTTCACAGAAAATATGTCTGAGTCATACTGAAACAGAAAACTTCTCAGTACAGTAGTGATCATGAACATTTTCTTTCTATTTTTCATTCGAAGGCCTGTTCACATTTAGCTGACTCATGGAGGGAACTGAGTGAGTACCTACGTGCCCTCTAGAAGCAACTCCATAAGCGCTATTTCATCCTCAAATGCCCGTGGCATTTGAAATGAATCTTTCACTGGAGACACTTTTCTCTCCATTGACTATGGAGAGAGTGAGATGAATAGCTTACAATGATAAGATATCTCAACAGAGGCAAGAAAAACCCTACACTTTTTTTTTTTTTTTTTTTTTTTTTTTTGGCCTTGCTTCAGAAAAGCTTCTTTAGTGATTGGGCTAAAGGATGAAAAGTGTTTGCATAAATGAAGAAAAATTACCTTACTAACTTACTTATTTTTGTTATTCTTTGTCTGAGAGAAAGACAATGTTCACAGGCTTGTACAGCAGGATTCAGGAAGAGAGCAGTCCAAAGCCAGCTAGTCGAGTCCAGGAAAAAGCTCCAGAGTTTGATTTTTAAAGGTAGTGTGGCTTCAGGTTTAGTCAAACGAGTCACAAAAAACTTCCTACTTCCCACTTCTTGTCTCAGTCAGGGGTCTCCGAAATGATGGTATAGTGCGAATCAAACCAAAAATACATTCTCACACATCTTGCTCTCTCAGCAGTAGGCAAATCCTTCATACCAAGCCCCATACTATTATAGGTAACCTGGAAATACTCCGGAGGCTGTCAGCAACTCGTGAAGGTCAACAATTTCCTACCAGCACCTGCCAGGAGTTTCTCTCTCATTGAAATTTGGGACTGACATGCCGAAAGGTTTATGAGAAGGGCAGAAAAGCAATAGAAGAGGGATAAGGGAATTTTCTCCCCTTCTTCAACAATGTAACATCCCACTGTAGCCCAGACACAGTCTCCTGACTCCTTGCGTCATTGTCTGTGCACACAAACACACCGCCTACCAACCACGTCCTGAGCCGAGCTCTGAGCGTCAGCTCTTGGCACTGACATCTTGTACTATATTTCTCCCTTTTTTTTTCTTTTCTTTTTTTTTTTTTTTTTTTTTCCCCCGTCCTGTGTTTTGAAAGCTTGTAGATGAATGTTTTACTGGCGAGGAGCGAGGGGCTCCAAATTGGCACGGTGATCTCCCCACCGGGTTGGTGATACCATCAGTGCACCACGAATCACTCCTCATTACTGCGCTCGGAGATGTGGCTTTCTGAGCTGACAGGCAGGGCTAAGACCTGGGCTTATCCCAGGCTACCAACAAACACTCTCTTATATTACACAATCCTGCCGGCTCCATACCCTCCGCTGGCCCTTGTGGATTTGGGAATCTATGAGATTTTCTGTTTTGCAGGAACTGAAAAGTTGAGACTATTGCTAAATTTGTCCATGAGCGAACACACTGCAGGGACACAGTATCCTAGGGAACAGGCCTAGGCACTGATTTCACCCGAAGCAGAAGACCAGGCTTTGCTCTCCAGGTGCTTCTATGCAGTTAACTCTCATTTTGCTTCTCCTTCTCCTTTCACTATTCTGAAGCTAAAAGAATTTCCCTCTCCTTAGTTATCTAGCCCTATTCTCCAAGGCTCTCTCTCCAGCACATGTGAGGGACATGTGCATCTCCATAATGCAGAGCACGTGTGAGAGACATGTGCATCTCCATAATGCAGAGCTTTCTGATGGACTCTATCCTCTCAGAAGGCTGAAACTTAAGGTCAGCCAAAGTCAATGGGAGTTTCCTCTAGCAAAAAATTAACACAATTTTTATTTTTTATTTAAAAACAGTTTAAAAAATAGCTTTAAAAAATTAGTCTTTATGAAAGTCCCACTTTCAAAGAACCTAAATTAATTTTACTAGAGTCTGAATTGACCCTTTATAAGAGCTGGTCATGAGTTTGCTTGTGGAGAATTTTTCCAATGGAAAACAGTGAGCAGGTAAAAGCTAAGTACTCTGTGAAAACGTGTTGGTTTTGGTGGAGCTGTGTATGAGGCTTGTCAGGATGTTTCCAACTTCCATCTCTCCTACCACCTCACCCATCTGATGCTTCCCTTGGAGCTGGTCTGTTGCTTCAGGGATACCTTTGTCTGCAGCCTGTTGGAGCAAGCCGCCTAGAGAAGCAGGCTGTGTGGGAAGTGGCTGAGCTGGAACTCAAGAAATTCTCTGAGCTGCTAACATTGCTGCTTCTTAGTTGCATCTTGGTGTGCAACAGAGCTCAGTATCTGGGTAGCAGTTCTTATTCAAGAAGAAGCAAGTTTGGGTCAAGCACTGGACTCTGCCAGCAAGAGGTGGTGTTTTCTCCTTCTTGCCTACCCAGTCTTGCCACCCTCCAATAAATGTTTAACTTGGTGTGTCAGAATAGTGAGTGCCTGGACAACAGTACTCACCAGCAGCCCTGTAAGGAAGAATTCCTTGGTGCCAAGTGCTGTTGTATTGATGCTGTCCTTACTGGCAAACTGGACTTGTGGGAGATGTTCCTGTCCATGGCAGGTGATTTGAATAGATGATCTTTAAGGTCCCTTGTAACCTAAATCATTCTATGATTCAATCAATCTATGATTCTATGATGACTTGATATCCTAATAAAAGAGGGAAATGTCCTATGACTTGCAGAGGAAGAATGGTGTTCAGGTTATGAAAATTTCTGGAGCACCTTCATTTCCATGTATTTCCATCCTCTTTCGTCTGCATGGCTTTTTGGTTGCTTTTCCATTCTAACTCAAATCTCTTGACTTATGCAACACTTACTGTAGCTGAAAAGCACACCTGAACAGATGAATCCAGTCTATGGTATATAATGTAAGCCAAGTCTCTGAACTGTAAAATCTTATCAGCTGATTATAGTAGGACCTTCAAGGAGTCATTCATTTTATTTCTTGTCCCATAGAAGAATAAAGACAGTTTCAGTTTACTTAGGCCCTCTTATGCTGGTCTTCTGCAGAAGAATGAATTTCAGTGTGTTTGTCTTTATTCGCTAGAAGAGACAGACTTCCTCCCTCCTATGAATTCCTATGAAATATAATATAGGATAGAGGATAATTCCTATGAAACTCTGTCCTTTGCTCCAGTTGTTGAGACACACGCTACATGCTGGAGCCATGCCATTCTTCCACGTTATCTGTCTTCGTTTTGACTGCTAATCCATCACAGACACAGTGACTACTCATGACCTCCCACACAGAAGACAAGCAAGCAGTACTCCCATCTGTCAACTGTACTCAGGAGGTGGCAGGTCTCAATGCTTGTGCATCTGTATGAATCTATACATGCATGGAATATGTGTGAGCATCTGATGCTTTGGTAAGCCTGAAGTGTTTTACACTATGTTTTAGGTGATTTATTGTACTTTAGCACATTCATAAAACGCATCATGTTAAGCATATGCATAAAAATAATATATAGGTTACCACAAAATTTTTATGACCTTAACCAGATCCGTCTTGGAATGTCGTCTTGAATGTTTCACTCCTGCAGGTGAAAAAACATATTATTTCAACTGAGCTTAGGGTAAGTTGTTTAGTCAAGACAACAATATTGTGGAGAGAGCCGTTACCTTGGTAGCACTTTGCAAATTTAAGTACTAATGAGAGTGGTTGATTTCTGTCCTACATTCAACATAAAGTGTCTATGACTACTGAGTCTCCAGTCTGCATTCCTCAGCTGTCCCATTCTCCTTCTGTTTGCAGACAATACAGAGTCAAGAATTACATAAATATGCTGCAGAGTTACAGTATGCTTTGAAGGTTGAAGAGATTTCTAGTAAGGAATGTTACATTGGTGGGAAACTGGTAAAAGTGAGAAGACTATATCTGTGACAAGAGAAAGGTTGGATGTCTGGTGACAAATCACACTTCAGAAAGGATTTACCTTTGGTTCTGCCATTAATTTACCTTTGTAGCCTTGGGCCTAGGTTTAATTCAGCTAAATTTACACACAGCTAAGGTGGTTAGTCATGGGCAGCTTCCGCTACAGTGACTGGAAAGAAGGAGATAATTCCACACAAGGTGCAACTACACCCATAGAAACTCAAGAATAAGACAGCTGATTTTCTTTAAGGAAGCCTATGCAGCTGCACTAGAACATGCACTTGAGATTGAAATCATCTCACTGAAGATAAGGGCTGGATATTTCTCCCCGCTAGCAGTATGAATGTCACCCTAACTGCCTGCAGTGTTGATAACTGCATCTAAGCCAGTCATTCCAGGCTCCATTTATCACCAGTGAAGTGAAATACATTCTTCACAGGAGTAAATCATCAGACCTGTTTCATTCAGTTATCTTAGAAGAAAACGAATGGCATCCTCAATTCTATTTTCTGTATTGGCTGTGTCTCCAAAGACTATAAAATAGTCTAGGGTCTAGACATGGAGGTTGAACAGATGGTTATTTTTACTTTAGATGGGTAAAGGAGTGAGATGAAACTAATGCTAGACGTTTGTGTTTTAACTTCTCAGTTGCAAATATCTGAGTTACTGTTTTAATTATAACTTCAATGAACAAGTTTAATCCTTCCTTAATTAATATATATTTAAATCTATGAAAGTGTAGAATCACTCTGTGTTTAAACCAATGTGAACAAATAACAGTAGTTACAATGATAACTGAAGAGATGGCATGACTCTGTTTTCCTATTAGCGTTATAGTGGAAGTCATTTCAAAGCATCATAGGCATTGTCCACAACCCCATATTTGTTTGCTTGTTTCCATAAATCCATCTCAGATACCTTGTCTGAACACATGCTTTCCTCTTGGATTTGAAGGTGAGAAAATGAATCCTCCTGAAGATGGTTTATCCCATATAAGGAGGCACAGTTTGCTCATATATATGACTATATACATCTCCTCTTATTGAGCACAGACGGGGTTCATAGAATTAGGCTAATTTGTAGATTTTTAAGAGCAGGACAGATTTATCTTTAGATTAGACCTCCTCAGGCTCTGTTTTAACATTATGAAAACTAAAATTACCAGGTTTCTTCTTGTTGTTTGTTTGTTTCAAGAAGAGATGAATTTCCCATGTAATAAGTAACATCTTGAAGCTGAAACTTCAAGAAAAAAATATTATGAAGATTGGCACAAGCACTTTATCAACCTATTACATCATCTCATCCATAAATAATGGTAGATGTCTTATATTTCACCAGGTTTTCGATGAGCAAAGCTGTACAAGGTGTATTATGAATTCATTGTTGCGTCTAGGTTATTTAATATTTTCTGTGAATCACAGATTTACTATTTTGGTAAGGAGGATAATTTTGAGGATATGGGAGAGACCTTTCATGTAAGAACAAACTTATTTTGTGAGTAGGGCTGAAATTGTATTTCTGGCTGTGATTCACAACTGATTTTTTTTTTTTCTCAGCTTATCCCCTATTAGGCTTCAATAATTGAAGTAAATATAATCTCAGATTCCTTGGCTAAGATTCACAGAATGGATGCATTTTTATATTAAAATATTGTTCTAAAAAATAAAAATAAGAATAAAAATAAATAAAAAGAAGATACCTTTACATTATTTACAGAGATGCTGAATTTCTCAATGCTAAGTTCAAACAAACAGATATAAGTATTCAAATCTGGAAACACACCTCTGTGGCATGCAGGATGCTGGAGAGGAGACTGCTGCATCTAAAGGAGTCACCCAGAGAAATCCAAGTCTGAAGAGTAAGCTGTGTTCTGCAGAATTCAGTTTTGGTTCTTGCCCATAATGCTCCCAGAGACAAAATAGGCCAAAATTTCTAAATGTTTAATGGAGAGTTTGATGAAATAGGTTCTGTCCTTAGATTCTTGTCATCAGACATCTATATGTGTATGTATATGCATAAATCTGTATTTATATACATATAAGAAATGTGTACATACAAATACGTATTCATTTCTATATAAACTATCTATATAACCGACACAGAAAAGGCAGAAAATGTCAGGATCAGAGTGAGGTGCTAATGGGAATATCGACAATATATGAAGCCAAACCACTCCAAGTGCCCTCTCTGACAGTCTCAAAGTAGTAGTAGATTTTATATATCCAATTTCAATAAGGGTTTTAATACAGGTGGTGCCATAAGAAAATTGGGGAATTATGGACAGGATAGGTTAACTGAGATAATAGCAAAGCCATTGTTATTTCACTGTGGAAATGGAATTCTCAGATTGAATTCTGGCAGAGTATGAAATGTGACTCCTAATCAGTATTTAGCTACTTAGGCCACTTATCTCATCTGTGTGACTATAAGGCTTAAGAAAGGATCTCACAGTTACAGAGATGACCCTCTAAGCCCAGACTCTTCTATGAGTGTCCCTTTTATTACATAAGAAGGTTAGTAATAGCTTTGTTTGCACTGTTTCAGCTTCAGGATTTAGAAGAAATCCAGCAATCTTTTAAGTTTTGAAAAAATTTCCACTGATTTGCAAGAGGGGCTGACCTAAGCCTGAGGTCACTGCAGTGAAAATATTTCTGTCTCATTCAGTCTCTTTTTCTATGTGTCATTGTTTGGACAAGACCTGCATTTCTTGTGTTTTGGCTGCACAGGACCACAGCCGTGCAATAACTTTGTGGCATCCTGAAATCACCTATGTATGATGACAATTCATTTTAAATTCCTTATCTAATTTACCTCATCTTCAGTGGGAGAAAATAAAAACTCTTGCTCAGGATCTGAATTGTCTGACCAGTGCTGAGGTTGAGTGAGGCAATTGGACATGATTATTAGAAGACAGCAGCCAAGCCAGATAGTCAAGAAAAGCCAAGAGGAGAAACTGGAGAAGCCAAGGAGTGATTCAGTCCCAAGTTCAAGACAAGGGAGTGGGAAGCCACAGTGCCTTCACTGCGTGTACAAACAGGGCAAGGAGTCCACATGGCAAAAACAAAGTCAGGTGGGCTGGTAAGAGCAAAAAAAAAGGCAGGCGGGTGAGAACAAGCCACGGAAATGTGGCCATAGCCAAGTGGCACATTGTGCAGCCAAAAGCAACTGGTGTAGTTCCTTTCTATCCCAGATGGGTGGAGAAACCATGGCTTGGGTTTGCATCCCTGTCCTGAAGTCCCCTGAGGAATGGACTATGGTCAGCTCTAAACGGAGTGGCCGAGCAAAGAAGAGAGGTTAGGGTGGTGTTTGCATATTCATTATAGGAAAAGGGTCAAGTAGGGTTTGAAATATTCCTCTTGTTACTAACTGGTAGGCAAATACATAAAGGTCCTTAGACCCAGACCCTCAAAGGTAAGAAAGTGCCTTCTTCCCTTCAAATGCAGGTATTGCATGTGAACTGGGTCTGTTTAGCCTTGAGAAAAGAAGACTGAGAGGGTACCTGATCCAGGTCTATAAATATCTAAGGTGTGGGGGGCAAAGTGGCGAGGCCAGACTCTTTTCAGCGGTGTGTGGAGACAGGACAAGAGGAAACGGCCAGAAACTGGAGCATAGGAAGTTCCGCACCAATGTGAGCAAGAACTTCTTTATGGTGAGGTGACGGAGCACTGGAACAGGCTGCCCAGGGAGGTTGTGGAGTCTCCTTCTCTGGAGATAGTCAAGACTCGCCTGGACGCCCACCTGTGCGACCTGGTGTAGGGAACCTGCTTAGGCAGGGGGGTTGGACTCGATGATCACTGGAGGCCCCTTCCAACCCCTATGATTCTGTGATTCTGTGATTCTGTGATTCTGTGATCTCGAGGGCTCTGCTGTGCAAGAAAAGGCCCCAAAGCTGATTGTCTTTATCAGTATCAGCAAACAGCATTGCACAGAAGTAGCGTTCAGAACTGACATGATAGCAAGTTTTTGTGTAGTTCTGAGACTAAAAGTGTAAGAGCAGAGAAAGTCATGTTTTCCCAAAGTTAACAAGTTCCAGCACCCTTCTTTTATCAGTTGATGACCTGTCGGATCAACGTCAATCACAAGCTGTAGTCCAGAGGGAAAGAGATGGCCTGAACTAATTTCTATCACAGTACTAATAAAATAGATCCTCTACACTTTTTAAATGACAGCAAAATTACATCTTCAAAGAGCTTTAGTGGTCCGCCCTAATCTTTCCCCCGTTTGATGCATCTCTGACCCTTTTCCTCCTGATTCTTAGCACTAGGAACGTACTTTAACTTATATACTGGGCTATGCTGTAATTGCTGTTACAGAGGGAAGATCTTGGAACATGCAGTGCCAGCTGTGGTCCTGTGCCGTAGTGGAGAATTGTGCAACACTGCCATCCAAACCTCCTTTACTCCTGGCTCTCCCCATTCCACGCTGAGCCCTGTGACCTTCTCTCTGGCATACATCTCAAAGCTCCAGATGAATTTGTATGATCCTGTACGATGCAGCTTTCCCACATCAAAGATTCTGGCTTAACAAGTTTGGTCTCTGTGCTTTGACTACAGACAGCCTCCTTTTTTTAATTGAGTGTTTGCAGAGCATCTAACATAATGGGAGTCTGCCACCTACAAAGACGATTGATGAGTATTTGTACAGTGATAGTAACTAACCATTAAATGCTTTTCCTCAGCTCCAGGAGAAACTGTAACAAGCTGTTCTTTGCTCCTTTTTGAAACAAGGGAAAAAAATCCCCTTCTTTGAATATATATATTTTCTATTTTGCAGTGGTGCATTCCAAGTACCGCTAGCTCTTGGCGGCTGAGGCAAAACATGGCTCTGCCAGAAATTTTGCTCTTATGTCTAGTTTCCATGTTTTTTCAGAGAAGATCATGCCAAGCCCTCACTGCTATTGTCTTTTCAACAGGAGGAATATGCCAATGCTTTTCCAGCCTTTCAAGGCTGTTTTATAGAGGGATGTATCATGACGTTGCATCCTGTGCCCTTCCTTGTTATTTTCCGAAACATCATTTTGCCAGGATCATTTGCTGGAATTTCCAAACAAGTTATCCAATGGTCAGTTCTCTGTGAGCCTTTCAAGACTGTTCTTACACTAGATTTTTTTTTTCCTCAGAGAAAGAAAACAAACAAACAGAGTCTACTATTTCTTCTTTGTGCATGTTAAGGAAAAAGAAATACTAAAAGCTTCCTGAACTGGATTGTTTTAAGTAATGTCTGAAAAGAATTGGAGAAATACTAACTTTTGATCTTTCTGAATGTCTCCGTCCATTCTGAGAAACTCAATAGATTAGACGCTATGCAGTTTCTAACACTGAAGGAAGGAGCATATGATCATATGCTCAGTGTTTTTGCTTGATTAATGATTTAATGGACAAAGAGGAAGAATCAGCAACACTGCAGAAAAGGCCCCTTAGAGTACTGAGAGGCAGTCACAGTTTTCTAGGTGGTAAGAAAAACACTAGATAGCATCTATACATCACCTTAGATCTTCCTTGGAGAAGACTCTGAGCAGGGCCACATGGATGCACCAATGCATAAGAACTCCTCAGGGCATCCTGCAGCAAAGACAGCAGCTCCGGAGAAGAGAGGTTGGGAGAGGCCAAACCTCAGTCCACCAGCTGTGACTGCTGCTAAACAGGGTTTGGCCACCATTTGCATACTGTGGAAAAGAAAATACATCTGTGACAGTACTTGCTAGCTGGTGATTCAGGCTGTAGTCTTTGGTTTTAATGATAGGGTCTGGAAAACAGAGAAGAAGCTCACTCTGTTCACTCAAGCCTTTGAACAGAATAATAATATGGCTTCATGTGGTTCTTTGTTACTCAGGTGGGTTTATATAGAGGAGAGAGAGAAGAAAGTATCAGGAATAAGGAATTCACTCCATCAGATTCCATACTGCAAGAGATAGTTCATACCTTGACTGAAGTTACTGGACAGTCTTCAGCCTGACAATTCTGCTAATTATTCTGCTTCCTTTCATTCCCTCCTTCAGAACCCTCCTTCAGATTGCAGTCTTCATCACACTTCAGGATAAACACAACTTGAACACACAGTTCCCAAATTACCTGGATTCCTGAAGCAACAAAGCTGCAGGAACTCAACTGTTAAACCGTGCCACTCCTTGCAGCTTCTACTGGCATCTGCCCTGCACATTCAGACACACACAGACACACACATACCCCTACCACACTTACGCTCCCACTGATCTAATGAACTCAAAAACTGCCTTTTGCCTGCATAGAAAGTGAGAGTCTGCTGGTCATTCCCTCTGGAGTCAGAATGACCCTTTTCTACTTCAAGGAATAATAATTGCTCCCCAGACTCTCTTAAACTGGAGCTGGGATGTTTGTCGTGTTGGTACCATTACACTACTTCTTGTTCCCCTCACCATAGACATCACATTTCTCAAATCTTTTCAGCAGCTTTGGGATATTCAGGTAAGAACAAGCACCAGTGTTCTGCTTTACTGGTGTCCCTCCTATGTCCTGTAAATGAAGGATACTACATATCTCAGGTGGTAAAGAATGATGCTCACCTACAGAACTGCCTATTTCTAGACCTTGGAGTTTGTTGATTCAACTTCCATTGTTAGCTGAATAAGCAGCTATGGCAATAACATGAAGAGATGAAGCAAGATAACATGTTAAACACTACATTCATCTGATGTTGAAGTCCCTTCCTTCTTATATGACCTGAAGTTGAGATGCCATGCAAGGAAGACTAAAAACTTGAGAATCTTCCTCTATGACCTATTGCTTACCACATTTCTGAAGACACCTACAAATGAGAAAGAAGTGTGAACTACTGCTTATGGTTTTATGCTCTTCCCAGTCTTCCCAGCTACATGGATTCTGTCACAGAGAGTATGAACTATTAGGGTAAAGGTGTGAACAGGAGCTATGACTACAGTTGCTTTAACTCCAAAGATTTCTTATTTGGTTTCCATCGTGCCAGCTGTGATGAACAGGCAGTGCTCTTAAGGTTCATGGCTTTGCTTACCCTCCTTTCAGAATGAAGCAGGTGTTACTTGAAATTTCCCTTGAAACAGGAATCTCAGTTTCTACCTCGCAATGCAGCCCCCCTATCAGGACTCATATATTCCTCATCACTTATTTTATACCTGGATTGCAAGTTCCTCTGAGTGCAGGATACCAGTTCTACTTTCATAGAGCATATATAGAGATGAGAAAACTTAATAGTCTGGAGGTGTGGTAGGATGAAGACAGGAAAAGAGAAAGGAGAAGGCAGGAGATCTGTTGTGAAAAGTGAAGAGGAAAACTGAAAACTTTAAGCACAAGGGGTTATTAATGGAGATAATAAGGATATGAAAATGAGGGGTTTACTTAACAACACCTGTGTACTGGAATATTCTCTCCAATGGAAAATTTGGTATCTTTTCAGGCTTTCTGCCTCATGTCCATAGTAGGATCAAACCAAAGATTTCTTTCTGAGCCAGCAGATCACCTTCCCATGCTATGCCAACAGCTGCCAGTCCTGGTAACACTTGGAATCTACTCCCAAGTGTTTTCAAGAGGTTTTCTCTCAATGTCCCACATGATTTATCTAAAATGCTATGCAATTCTGCTCTACCTCTCCTGGTAATTGACAGTTTTGGGATAGTTTTGGGACATACAATTCATGTATGTCCAAATACCTGCTGAAGAGAAATGTGATTCCCATTACATCAAAGACTGAACAGACAATAATATTGAAAAGAACTCACTTATGTGCAGTTATACACGTGTCTGTATTTATATGTTATACGTATATATTGTATGTAGATATTTCATTTCCATAAGTAATACATATTTGTGTTATATGCAAAATTCTAGTGCTATTGCACATACATTTATAACTTCACATAGGGAATGACTGTAAGCAAAAAGATGTGAAATTGGGATAGTTTATCTTAGGACTGATAGACCTATTATGTTGGAATTCCTCCTTGTTTGGCACTTCAAAGCTAACATCACATGTCAGTATGGTTTGAGGAAGCCTGAGAGGAGAAAAATAAATGATTTTTTTTAGTTTTTAGTCTGGTGTTACTGACTTTTTTGATGTAGAAGGCTTTGTAAGGGACATTTGGAACATGAAAAGGACATATAACACTCTTTGTCTCCTCCAGAGCTAGGTTTATCCTGGTTTGGAAGGGTGGTGGATTTGAACTCACTCTTTTCAAGCAACAAGCTGGATGATGAGCACTCAAATGGCTGAAGTTAGGTGACATGAACCCTGACTTCAGTCTCATAGCCCCATAGTCCCCATCCTGTGAAGTGAGGGTGGGAAGGTGCCCTTTTCTGTTGCACTGTTGGACCTTGCAAGGCTCCATCACAGCACAAGTAAAAGCCCCAGAGGCACCTACCATGGGCATTTTGCTGCTCTGCACTCAGTTTTGCTTAGCAATAGCAGCTCTTTCTGCTTTTCCCTCAAGGACCTCAGCATGCCCAAGCCAATGAAGCCAGACTGATGCGTACGTGAGGGCAGTAGGTATAACTGCACACACTTCACTCCCCGGTAAGCTGAGTGAAGTGGCCTCAAATGAACTCTGCTGACCTCAGATGAACCACAGTCAACTTTCCCTTGCCGTGAGCTCTGTTAATTCATTTGCAGCCTCCCAGAGGCCCCTTCTCAGCTGCATCCAACTCTCTTCTCTCCGGCTCTGCTCAAAATCCTCCGCATCCACAGCTTTGCTTTGGCAGCAGAGGGCACTGCCCCCTTCTTAATTTTTTTTTGCACGCTCATCCCCTCCCTCACGCTCCTCCAAGGGCTTCAATTACACTCCCAGTAAGTGGTGCTGTCTGTCTGTGAGCTCCTGAGCTTTTGATTTGTCTTGGCTCCTAGTTCTGACATGCCTGGGAAGGGCAAGGAAAGGAAATGGGTGGGAGCTCCCATCTAACCACGAACTTGTCCTCCCCCTTTTTCTTTTTCTCCCTATCCCCTTCCCTCCTCCATCCCAACCAGAAGGATCTGGCTGTGTTGCATAGAAAAAGTTGCTCTGAAAGTTTGGTTTGTTTTCGTGGGCTTTTTTTTTTTTTCCCTTCTCTTTCAAATGAAATACGCTGCAAGCCTCTCCTATTTCCATTCACTCACAATGCAGCAGAGTTGTTATTACAAAAGGCAGAGCGTGTCTGTGTGCGTGCCTGCAACGTGGGTCTGCTTGCTCCCATGTGCTGCTGTGTGGGTGTGTAGTAAGAAGCGGTATGTGTCTGTGAGCCAGACCTGCACTTCTAAATATCCACGTGTATTTATTTGGTGTTCCTGCAGGTTTCACAGTTTAAAAAATGAATTTTCCTCACTGTCTTTCTCAAGATCTATTTATTTTCTAGTTTTTTAACCAGACGAATGCTGAGTCACCCCAGCAGACCTTTGGTGTCTGGCTGTAGGTGCTCCTGTTCATTGCAGGAGGGTACTATTAGATGACTTTTGAGGGTTCCTTCCAATTCAAATAATTCTATGATTGTACAATCCTATGAATGGAGGGGAAGGTTCAGGCATGAATTTGCTCTCCATTTCTCTACATCTGTCTGGATCTCACATTGGCATTGCACAGCAGTATGGCTTCTCTCCCATTTTACCATGCTTCTCTGACTAAGGCAGATTAAACTTTAATCTGTCTTGTACCTATTGAAGAGTCTCTGACATTGTCTGGCATTATTTTGATGACCAGGAATGATGATGGCACAACTGTAGCTGTGTCTCTGAACAGGACTCCCAGCCTTCATACGATGCTGTGGATCAAAGCTGTACCTGGGCACATGTCACAACACTTTCACACTGAAACAGAGGGTGAGTGAGAGCCTTAACAGGGGTGTGAGGACTCTATAGCTGTTATACACTCCCAAGCATAGATCTTCAGGTTCCTATGCCCTTGACAGCAGCACTGATGGACTGTACCACTGAAGGAAACCTTTTGTTTTGCCATTAGACACGGATGCTCTCTGCCCCTATTATTATCCATATCCTATCCTTACCCACTGAATACAGTCAAGGTTGCCCAGAGATGGGGTGGGTGAAATACAGAGGATCCTAAGCCTCAGCTTTACTCTGGCCTTTGGGGTCCCTGAGAAGCCCTGGGTGGTCTATTCCTTTCCCCCCATGCAAGCAGCAAGTGCTCATGAGAAGTATATGTCATAGAATCAGAGAATCAGAGAACCCGTTCTCTTCTTAGGACCACCTATGTCAAAGGACACAACTTACCAGCTGTTAGCTTTGATCTGGTGATCAGAGAACCACCACCACCATGTTGAGAGCAATGGGGCCCAACACCCCCTGGTTACCTTCATGTGCTTGGCTCATAGGGTCCTTCTCTGAAGCACCACAGTGAAGTGCCATGAACTGAAACAATGGAGACTGTCTGTAGAGGACAAATGACTCGTAGAAGTCTGTCATATGTTCTGAGAAGGTGGTGATGCTCTTCCCACCTCACGCTGAGCTGGAGGCAAATGCTTGGAGGCCTGTTTGAAAGGGAAAAACACTTGACAGCCCCATCTGACTTTTAAACCTCTGCACAGCCATGTTTTTTTTATTTTTAACTTGGCTCTATGTGAGCGTTTGACAGCCAGTGCTAGCATCTAACCTGATGTCCTCCCTGCTTTGAAGGAACCTCAGCAGACAAGCAAAGCTGGGAGGCAGCTGGACTTTGATTTTTGTTTTGCCAAAGGTTGGTGTCCTCAGCTCATAGAGGGCAAAAGATAGGATGGGAAGGGTGGTCTCTGTGCTTTCAAACAGAAGTGAGGCAAATGGGAAGGAAGAAACATATGCAAAATATTTTCCCCTGGTTTGGAAAAGGAAGCATGGAAAACTAACAGCCTCAAAGCACAGGTTGTGGCTTTTGGGAGAAAGAATGTGAGCAGTCACTTTCTCATCCTGTTTCTGTCATTCCAAGGCTTGTGTGAATGGGCTGATGTTGAATCCCAGTTAGCCATAAAATAACAACAACAAGTCTGCCCAGTGGCTTCAATTTGCCAATTGTGAGCTTTCTGCACCTACAACAGGACACAGAAAGACGGAAATCTGCAAAACATCCCAGCTAGGAGTGCAGAATCCTTGAAAAATGTAATCTCACCCATGGGGACCATCTGATTAAATGAGTGTTACTTATTGTTCCAACACCATGGCAATGTCTCCAGAAGGAATACAAATCACTTAGTGCAGTGAGATAGAGCCAGCTGAGCAGGTACCAGGAATGAGGGAGTTGTTAATTAGTCACTCAGGAGGAAGGGCTATTGCTTTTTTGTTTATTTATTCGCTTGTATATTCCCCCTCCTCTCCCTATTTTTTTATAGTGAAATTAATAAGATAGAGTGATTGAGTGAATATGGAGCACATCACAGTGTTTCCCTTGGCCAGATGGGACAGCTGTGCTGGGTCCTGAGAAAATCTCAATGGGTACAAATCAGCACCGTCCTGCTGAAGTCAGCGAGGGTTCTCATCTATCACTTGTTTTATTAATACGGCCTTGTCTACAGGTCCAGACTCTCCAAGAACACATCTTCTATTTCACTGCCTCTCATCGAAGGCAATGTGTGAGTGCTGATTTGCCCAGGCTCAGGATCTGGTCCAGTTTTTTTCTTTGTTTTTTCTTTTTCTTTTTTTTTTTTTCCTCTCTCCCTCTCTCTCTTTTATAGCAGCATTGGAATTGCTGTAAGGTTTACAGTGCAGTAATAATCACCTCATTATTATTAATAACCATGGCAACAGAATGGAAATTAATCACACTACTTCTGTTTATCCCCATAGAAACAGAGCCAAAACAAACAAGACTTACCCACAATGCCTATTCCTAGAAATCATACATACTACATAATTACCAACGAAATGAACCAGCAACTGTGAGCTGCCTAGGTTTTCCAGTAGCACCTAAGGAAAGGTCAAGGGTATGTGATCAGGTCAATATTCAGAAAGGATGTGTCTCTGGTTGAAATCGGCTGATTGACAAATATCTCCAGCAACTGCTCATTTTGTTGGTTGGCACTTTTCAGTACTTGCTCTGCAGACTTACTGCTGTGTTACACTGACAGAGATAGTCCTCATTTCTTGCAAAATTTATGGGATAAGTAGTTCTAAGCTGCTCAGCGAATTGGAGGGGTGTATGGGAACTGTTGAATCATGGCCTGAACCTCTGATTGACCACCTGAGGCAAGCACTGAGTCAGCCATGGGAGCACAGGTGAAAGCAATTCACCTGTGTGCCTGGAAGGGGTGGAGCCAGGCTCCACCTCTCCTAGACCCCATTTAAGGGCTGACTGCCACAAAGGAAGGATCTCTTCCTGGAGATAGCTCCTTCTGGAGTCTTGCAAGCCTACAACACTGGTGAGCACCTTTCCTCTCTGTTTGACTATTCTTACTAGCCTGACTTCTCTATATACTGGTTAACATTACAATCTGTTAACCTTACAACCTGTTAACCTTACAAGGGGAGACATCAGAGAATTATCAGTTTCTGAAAAACTCCACATACAACAGTTCATCCCATCTGCCGAGCAGTAAAGTACCAGTACAACACTGAATGTAATAACTGGATAGAGGGTGAACATGATATAGATGTTTTTTCTTTGTAGCGTCATCATCATATCCTGCAGTAGATATGGATGTATTCCTCATGCTCATTTCCTATGCAGAGCAGTGAAACTTTAAAACTTAATTTTGCTAGAGAATCTCTGCTCTGCCGGTCATTCTCCATTCAGATTCAGCATCATAGCAATCCAACCCCTCCAAAAATAATCACTGCATTTTATCCAGGCTGTCACCAGCAGACAATCTAACCCTTGCATCTGCTTTTCCCTGCAACTTAATGACACACATGGGAGACTACTTTGCAGCTTTCAAAGTCAAGAATTCATCCCTCAGATGATCCTTCAAAACCAGAAGTTCTGCTGATTCTTATCTGCAGATGCAGCCATGCAGATTGGAGTTGGTGCAGAAAGAGGCACGGGATACGACGGTGATTAAAACACAGCCCTCTGAGAATCTGTATTTTGCAACAGGGTCTGGACAGACTTAAACCCTCAGGGTAGTTGAATTCAGCTGCATGTTCTTTACTGCTTGCAGTACAGAAATGAAACTCAGCCATGGGGAGAAGGGACGTGTAGTTGCCATCTAAGCCTTGGTGGATCTTCTGACTCTAATTTAGTCTCCTGCAAATCCAAAAATCATATCTTATGCCTCTTATCTGCGTCTCTTACCTTTAAAATGGAGAAAATATTCTCCATCCTTTCCTAAATACCATTAATTTTGTTTACATGGTATATAAATTTTGGGGGAGAGAGGAGCTCTCTTGCTATGCCACTGTACTGTGTATTTGCACAGAACTGCCAAACCATGTTTAAATGGAGGAGTTCAAACTGGAAATGATGGAGGGAACAGCCCTGAGAACAATCTACTTCACGAGGTTTAACTGACCTTTTAAGCTTACCAAAAAAGACGGAGTGGATAATTAGCTGGGACGAATCCCATCTGAACTTCTTCCAGCTCGTCCTCCTGAATCCAATTAAACACAACTTTTCCATTTACAATGACAGTGGAGGAGAGATTGATATTGTTATTAGGCTGTGCAATGACACCCAGAAGTATTTTTCTGCTTGTTATATACAATCCACTCCCAGAATTAGGATTTCTAGCCCAAAAGTCACCAGTAGGTCCATGAAATTACAGGCGGTGTACTCAGTGTCCCCCCAAAGTAGTTTAAGAGCAGGGACATGAAAATTGATGTCAGTACCTTTACAGTTCTGCATCATATGCTATTGACATGCTCTTCACTGACTATACAGAAATCCCAATGCAATTTCTTCAAGTAGATATGCAGGATCATAGAATCACAGAATCAAAGAATGGCCTGGGTTGAAAAGGACCATAATGATCATCTAGTTTCAGCCCTCCTGCCACAGGCAGGATCACCATCCACTAGACCAGGCTGCCCAAGGCCACATCCAGCCTGGCCTTGAATGCCTCCAGGGATGGGGCATCCACAGCCTCCCTGGGCAATCTGTTCCAGTGTGACTCACCCTCTGAGTGAAAAACTTTCTCCTAATATCCAACCTAAACCTCTCCTGTCTTAGTTTGAAACCATTCCCCCTTGTCCTATCACTATCCACCTTCATAAACAGCCGTTCCCCTTCCTGTTTATACGCTCCCTTCAAGTACTGGAAGGCTGCAATAAGGTCTCCCCGGAGCCTTCTCTTCTCCAAGCGAAACAATCCCAGTTCCCTCAACCTTTCCTCATAGGAGAGGTGCTCCAGCCCTCTGATCATCTTAGTGATCCTCCTGTGGACCTGCTCCAAGAGCTCCATGTCCTTCCTGTGCTGGGGGCCCCAGGCCTGGACGCAGTAGTGCAGATGGGGCCTCACAAGAGCTGAGTAGAGGGGGACAATCACCTCCCTCTCCCTGCTGGCCACTCCTCTTTTCATGCAGCCCAGAACATAGTTGGCCTTCTGAGCTGCAAGCGCACAAAAGCTAATATCACTAACTAAAGACTGGATGAGGATTGGGAATGCATGCTCTGTGTTCAGCCTGGCCACAGGGCGCACAGAACCACAGAGACTACCTTCCACTGTCAGACTGGGGCAGGAAGAAGCTCCCTGGCCCTGGAACCTCTAATGTGACCCAGAGTTATAACACAGACATTTGATGTGCGTACGGGTGTCGCTCCAAGCTTCCACCTTCTGTCCCAAGGGTTCCATCTGCTAAACCTAGTTGTCTTCAGGACATCTCACAAGGCATGAGATATCCACTGCCAAGAGAGCTGGTTTGCTCCTTTAGAACGTGCACATATATTTAATCATATGGATCCAATCTGCTGTGATTCAGAGTTCAAATAATTCATTCACCAGCAGCAAATGAGGATTAACCATATTTTAATGTTTATCTGAAGAGTCTCCCAAAGAGGAGCTACTACTCAAACATACCTTGGGAAGCCAAGAGAAAGACATACTGGCTGAAATCCTCTTTTTTTATGCTTCATGGGAAAACAAGATAGATCACTTAACGATTTATTCTTAAAAACTCTTCATCACTTTTGGCAGTAAGCAGTCTTATTTTGCATACATATTAAATGTGTAGGTATACAGTGAGACGTGTAAATGCTTATTCCCACATAGTTATTTCCAAATAGACTCACATACCCACATAAATGTTCCCACAGTGTGGTGAAGCATGCAAAACACAGCAAGTTACTTGCTGTAGGGGATGAATTCTTCCTGTGATTCTCGTAAATATCACTGACAACTTTCTCTGCAGTTGAAACAGGACTGGCATGCAGTACTTTTGTTCTTCCAGCTTCCAAGAAGGAAGAATTCAAATAAAACATTATGAGAAATAATAAGCAGAGTGGAGCACTATAATCAGTTTCCTGAAATGTCTGTGTAAATGCCTTCATTTGAAGGCTTTGGAAAAAAAAATCCTAGACAGTTGCATGTCAGGAATTATGTGAATAGAGAAGTTTCTTCCCCAGAGGAAGAAGATGGAGTAGATGACCTTTTCCTGCCTTCTTTTGCCCATTTTTGTATGTACCTGTAATTCTATGTCTAGACTTGCCAACTCTCTTTGAAAATTGATGTACACTGACATAGTAATTTATCCATAAATGCAAGTTTAGTTCCCTATAATTAACAAAAATAACACTGGTGAGGCCAGGCCTGGGGTGCTGTGTTCAGTTCTGGGCTAGAACATTTCTCATATGAAGAAAGGCTGAGGGAGCTGGGTTTGATCATCCTGGAGATGAGAAGGCTCAGACTCATAAGCATGTGAATACCTGATGGAGGTAATAAAGTAAGAAAGAAGGCAAAACCAGCCTCATTTTCGTGGTGCCCAGTGGCATGGCAAAAGGCAATGTTGATAAACTGAAGCAAATTCCATTTGTAGTATTTTTAATGAGATGGTTGTTGAACACTGGACGAGATTGACCACAGATCTTATGCAGGCTCCATGTGTACCAGAACTGTATGGAGTTAATTTTCTTTGTTTTAAATTCATGACCAAAACAATGCTGTCATTAAACTAAAGTAGTAGCTATTGCTGAACTATGCTTGCACAGTATCAAGGCCTTCTTTGTTCTACACTCTGCTCCCCCACAAGTGAATAGGTTGGGGTGCATACAAGTGTGGGAGGGAACACAACCAGGCAGATGATCAGAAATAAGCAGAGATATTCCGTGCGGTACAATAGAACATCAAATTCAAGAGGAAGAGTGTTTTAAGGGATGTTAGCCTTGCCTTTTCTCATGAACTGGCTGAGCGTTGGTCTGCCCATGGGAAGTGGTGAGTTGCCTTTGCAACACTTGTTATGTTTTCTTTCTCGCTTTCCAGTTCTCTTTCACCTAGCAAACAACTTTCGTTGTTTCATATTCCTTTCCTCTTCTCCTTTTTCATTTGTGGGGAGTGAGGAAGTGGATGAAAAGCTGTGGGGTGCTTAGCTGTGGAGTTTACCCAAAATTCCATCCTTGAAGATAGCAAAATCCCGCAGTGGACTAGACCAGATGATCTCTAGAGGTTCCTGACAACCTCAGTGATTCTGTGATACTGTGACTGCTGACTGTTGTTGTTCACTCTTAGTGTCTTGGGCTCCTACAGTAGAGAGAAATCATAAATAAGTATTCAAGTTTCTAGAAGATCTGTATTCTTTTTGATTTTTGTCATTTCAGGGCAAACTCTCCAACTGATATCTCAGGTATTTTTTCTGACATTGCGTTTGCTTGAATACTTCAGAGGGTTTTTCTTGTTGTAGATTCATTGTGTCTCATCACTCCCCAAATTCATAAATGAAGATTTCTGATTATTTGTACTTTTTACACTCGAAGGAGGGCGCAACTCTTCCCTGAAAAGGTCTGTGTGCAATGCTTTTAGGTGTATGATTCTGAATGAACCAACAATTGAGGACAAGAAGCATCGAAGATCAAGAAAAAATAATTTCTTAGCTCTTGAGTAATACAGTATTTTAATGGGTATGTTTGAAGCAAAAATTTTATTACTATGAGAAAATGCCATAGTACAAGTTTTCTGAGCCTGAAATAAATCATTAGGTTTTGTGTCCTGGAAGAAAACCATTTGTGGAACAGTTAAAAAAGTGAAGCTGCCAGTCAGCTAACTTGAGTAAAATGAGGGTCACAAACTTCTACATAAAGTGTCATGGGGATTATGATTTTATATATTTTTTTAATCTGGAGCGGAATCCAGCCCTAATATCCTTCCTGCTACTTATTGAGGATAACAACATTACATTTCATGATAGTACTGCCAACACAAAGTAATATTTTATACCAAAGACGTCTACCCACAAACTCTGACCTTTAAAATATTATATAAGACTCTTAATAAGAGATACAAACAGTTTGTAAATGTTTGGAAGGATGATGAAAGGTGGAAAGTACTTTTCTCCATACAAATTAAAGATAGATTTTGTTCAAATCCTAGGTTACTGGTGTGGGAAGGATTTCTCATTTCAGAAGTCATACATCCAGGCTATTCATTCAAGGGGTTTGAGGCAATATTAGTGGTAGAGATGTGAGCTTCGTGGCAGTGATAACTTTGAGTATTCTGATAAAAGCAGGTAAGACATCAAGTCCTGAAGGTATTCTTGTTCTGCATGATTTGATGACGGCAGGATGTTAGAAGCGCACTCTTCTGAGATAATGAAACACAATTAAACACAATACATTGGCTTTCTTGATGTTCAGATTCCTTAGGCAGCCTTACAGTTTGCAGGAATGTTTGCAAAGGCAGTGTTTTCCTGCAACAGGTGAAAGATTATTAATGCCTTCTATCTTCAGCATATCCTTCTTTTTATCATTCCCACAAATGTGATGGCTCATTGTCTGAGGACTGTGGCAGGTGGTCACTAACCACTTCCAAATCTTTGTCTCTCAGAAAGACATTGAAATCCACCATCTCTCTATCATACATTCTAATTTGCAAGGATCATTCTTATTTGCTTGTTTATTTTATGGACAAAAAAGTCATTTTTTCTTGTTATTCCCCATAAGGCTGCCACTCTGAACACTAAATCATTTGTCCACATTCCAGATCTTTCCTTCAGTGATCTTCTCTATGTGAATTAGTTACAAGCCTTACAACTGGCTTCATTTAACCTCCACTGCTCGTTTGCTATTCTTTCTGCCTTGTGTTAGCTCCTCCACATCATCCAATAAACTGTTTGCCAAGACATCATTAGCCTAATGATTTAAAGAGCAGATAAACCAAAAGGAAGGAGTGTCAGTGTCGCTACACCTTTCTTAACAAGTTTGAAGGCAGTTTGTAAGATTCATGTGAGGTTGCAAATAAAAAACAGCTGAATGACTGCATCATCCTCCCCATGTTGGCTGGGGCCCTGGGCAGCCTGGTCTGGTATTAGATATTTAGATTGGTGGCCCTGCATGCAGCAGGGAGGTTGGAGCTTGATGATCCTTGAGGTCCCTTCCAACCCAAGCCATTCTATGATTCTATGATTCTATGATTCTATGATTCTATGATAAAAAAGATGGATAAAAACAAAGCCAGGCTTTTTGAAAAGGGGGTAGGATGGTCTAGGAGAGATGTTTTAAATAATAATAATAACACCAATCATAATAAATTTGGTTTTCTAAAACTATCCAAATCTGTTTTGTTCAGCTCTACGTATAGATGCATATAACAGGAAAAAGGGAAGGTGTGACACAAAGACCTTGTACCTTTCAGTGCATGTTTGAGGTTTTGCTTTTCAAGTTCAATTTCCCCTGAAGATATCGCATGTCTTGTCTTCAACGTTTGTCAGCTGTGAACAATCGCAGGGGTTTCTTCAGGCTCAAGAAAAAGAGTTAAAATGTGTTCTGGGAGATATTCCAAATAGAAATGAAAGACTGGAATGGAGGAAGAATTACAGTATTGACACAATACTTGCTGACTAATTACATACATGGGCAAGTGTATTTGGGCATACACTACAAAACAACATCCATGAATTTTTATGTAGAGATTGAAATGACTCAAGAAAGATTATACTTTCATTTTCCTTCTAGACACGGAATGTATTGGAGATTAAAGTGCATTACAATTTTTCTTTTTCTTTTTTTATCCTCCCCCCAAATGCAAACACACTGCCCTTTTCAAATAAAAGGGAAGAGGTTTTTTTTGTTGGTGGTGTTGGTTTTGGTTTATTTTTTATGCTACTGGAATTTCCTAAATAAGTAAAGAAATAAAAATTAAAATATTTTAGTAAAAATTTGCAATTTTTTTTCTTGTTAACTGAAAGTGGGATGTTATTTTCCCAAGAGATATTTTGAGAAATTCAGAATTTCCTCACCACTTCAGTGTTTATTTTTCAACAAAATTCTGACAGTGAAAACAAAAACCACTCGATATTTTGAAGAAAATATTTAAAATCCTGATGAAAATATTTTTATTTTCTAGAAGTTTTTCAAAATTTATGTCCCCTGAATCTAATTCTTCGCATTCTAACCCCTGTGTTCAAGAATAACATGCAAGAATACTGATGGAAAAAAATCCATATTTTAAATGAGTTCTGAATAAATATTTCAGAAAGTAGACTATGTCATCAGAATTTATTTTTGTTTTTCTTAGAAAACCAAATCTATTCATTTAACCAGAACATTCATTTTTCAGATCCCATTAATAATGCACATTTTTATAACAGATTCGTACTCTGTTGACCAGATCTTCATTGACTGTTACAGGAGGTAAGATACCCAGCCCATAGGACTATGTAATTTGTGGTCTGAATTTCACTTCTGTTGCAAGCATTTGAAAACGCAGTTTGAGCATTGGCTGCTTTCTTCAAAGTGTAAAGCAAAAGTATCTCTACTGTTATTATACAAGTGGGGTAAATGGGAAGAAAAACAAAACCTACACGGTAGAAGTACTCATATTCAGGGCTTTAATTTTGCAAAGATTTTGTGACTTTGCGGAACAGGAGTCTTCTTTGAATCAGCCTAAATCAACCTACGGGAAAGAATAAAATTGAGATCTCAGTGCCAACGTGTATTAGACAAGGAGCAATGAGTGAATGCAAAATGGAGGAATTCAAAGAAACAAAGACTACACTAATCAAGATGGTGCAAATGGAATTTAAGAAAGGAAGATTTCTAGGCATTGCCACTGTTTTACAGGCATTTTGTAGACTAAGGAGAGCTGAAGATGGAAAAGATACAGAGAAATATAACGAATTTATGAACATTTTAATGGATTTTTTTTTCTTCTGACAGAAAACATTATGGTTTCTAACCCTTTTAATAAAGTGTCATAGCAACTTTGGGGAAGACTTAAGATGCTCTGGAAAAATTCTGTCTAAACAATGGAGCATAGTCAAGAATAACCTAAGAAATCATCTCTCATTTCTCTCAAGTCAACACGAAAAGGGACTTTTTCAGACCACCTACTATGATGCCTAAGACAGCATCAGAGCTCAAGGGTGTCTTAAGTAATCCAAATCTCCTACTGTCCCATGCTACAAGGCCTCGTATGACAATATATTTGGTGAAGGTTTGTGCAGTTTCAATCCCAGCACTGGTGTCTGTCCATGTAAGACACCACAGTAGGTGGTCTAAAATATGGTCCTCAGTTTTTATGGGGATCCTGTTTAGTTCACTAGAGCATAAAGAACAATTCCTAGAGGTATTTATGAGAGTGTTTTGCATCCCAATTTGAGAGGAAACTAATGATTTCTCATTCAAGCTTAGTTTTCCTTAATTGGATGAGGTTAGAATAGGCTAGAAATTCACTATATCCCAAAGAACCATACAATACTCTGTTAAAAGGATCAATGGAATTCTTATATTTATTTTGTCAACTAAAATTGAAGGAAAAGATATTTCGTTTTTTCTAATTGTTAACACTCCTACAACGCTTGCCAGATGTGGCCTTAAAGTGAAGGAGTGGAAAATTTTCTTTAAAAAAATTTCTTTAAAAAGCCTGCAGTCACACAACCTTCCATAGGGCTGGCTGCTCTGTTCCCATTCATGTTTAGATTGGATCTTCTTGCTCAGGCCTGTGTTTTTTCATCAGGTGTTTCCCAGTGTCCTCACCACTGATGGGATAATCACTAAACATGAAGAAGTTGAACCTGAACTCTTGCCCAAGGAGAAACTGGAGAATCAATTTGGGGAAGTCAGTACAGAGAGTTATTACCTTATCTTTCCAGTGCTGATCTTGTAGCCTAGATGAAGCCAATTATCCAGTCACTTTCAAATGTAGATACCTCATGGAAAGAAACTGCCTCATTATTTTGACAATTGGAGAAACAGCTTGTTTTCTAGATTGCAAGAAGATAAAGCTGACTGTCAACTCCCAGGTGTGGGCTTTCAGTCTCTCTCCTTAAATCTCTCTTATCTCATTTAAAACAACAACAACAACAACAACAAACAACAAACAAACAAACAAAAAAAACAACTACCAGATCTGATTTAAATAGAAAAAGGAAAGATAAGTGCAATGACTTCAAATGAGCTTTCATGTGAAAGGCAACAGAACCCACTGGAGAGAGATTTGGCTCCTTGCAGCCATGGAGTATTGGACTTAGAATGACCCATGCTAACAGAAACAGGTCTGATGCTTAGCTGGAGTAAATCAGCTTAACTTCAGCAAGACTGCCTTAATTTACACCAGCTAAAGAACTACCCTAGGCTTTCATTAATGGTCCCTGAGCTAACCCATTTGACCAGACCGAAAAACCACAGACACATCTGTTTCCTGCCCTCCGTTTCTCAACTACCACACCCACTTTTATCTGCAGTGCACTCCATGGTGTGACTCACTCTAAATACAGAGGACATGCTCTCTCCCTGCCTTCAAATTAGGAAGTAAGAAGTAGGCTGTTTTGAGGGGTCCCTGGTGGACTTCTGGGTGGAGAATTGGAGGTTCTTATATATAGACATATGGGGTTTGCTTGCCATCTGAAGGATGATATTACAGGAATAATGGAAGAAAGTTGTTCATTAGTTATATATATTTCACATTTCTAAATAATACAAATACTCTGTACTAGTTACAGAGAAGGACTACATTTTGATGTGAAGGGCACAAGTTACTGGGAAGGACTTCATTTTGATGTGGCTTAAGTACAATAAAAAAATACAAATAATACCAGATACATTAGCTACAGAAGAAGCCAGAGTAGTACACCATGGTTTTGTGTGCATTTCTATAGCACTTTTGCATGGTCACAGAACAAAGGAAACATCCATCAGACCATTTGGGATGTCAAACCCATAGGAAAACCTACATCTCTCTTGATTAGACTTTTGAATCTGACCTTTAGATTTTTCACTTGGCTGGATACATCCAGCAGTATTTGGCAACCTCCAGAGCACGCACTGCTCCTGCATCAGTCCCCATACAATTATCATTCAGAAACAACCAGAGGAATGAGGAGAAGAATAAATTAGACCACACCCATGATTTTGAGGTCCAATGGTGTGATGCTTGCCAAGGCAGGGAATGGTGTTGGGAGGGCCAATATTTTCCTAATGCCAAGAAAAAAAATCAAAGCAATAGACCCATATAAATAGGATCACTTATACATCAAAACTTCTTAGCCAATGGAAATTTGGAGATTTCCCCCTTTGCTGAATGATTAGCCTCACCCAATGGATAATGCTAAAACTATAATTGGTTGTATGATGGATTACATATCCATTAAAAGAACTTCTTATGGCATGAACAAGTTGTCCCTGAGAACTGAAACTGAACTGATTTACAGTAAGCTCTGAATGAAGCTCTTTCTACAGTTTAGGCATTAGAAACATTCCCTGTCTTGATGCATACTGGCATCCAACGTTACTTTTAACCAGCAGCAGCTATATTCACATTTGTTCTCATTTCACATCATCTCATACAAGTCCTGACCTAGATTTGCCCTTTTCTAAACTTTCATCCAGAAATTGAGAGCTCTTTCTCTGTTCTCACTACTTCTGGCATCACCATCTCTCTTTCCTATCCTACAAATTTCATATTACATCACCACTAGCCTTCTATAGTCTTAGAAAACAGCCCCCATTTGTACTCATTAATATTTTTTATAGCCTCCTTGAATTATTGAGGATAAAGTTAATAACTTTCTATACTGTATGAAGATCGGGGAAGAATGGATAGACTTGGGGCTAAGGAAGAAACATGGTTGTAGCTCTGACAAGGAGTTGGCTTCTAATCTGGACCATCTGCATGTGTTCACAACATGCACAGATCTACCATGTATCCTAAAAACCAACTTTGTGCCTTTGTCTCTGGATTACTCTTGCATTATCTGCAGTGATATAAGGACAGTGCAGTTCTTTCATCCTTGATGCTGGTGATGAATGTGAATGCACGAAAGCAGGTATACTGAAAAAACAATGATAAAATAGTGATTTCTGAATTAACTGATTCTGAAATCCTTTACAATCCATCTAAGCATAAAGCAGAAGCTGTAAAGGAGCTCTAGGGAGAAGAGCATAGTACCAACTGGGATTACTGATCTTAGGCACAGATGAAGGAGCTCAAGACACATGTAGCTGCTGTTCCAGCCATAGATCTGCTTGCCAGGCAGTAACAGGCAGGATGTCATGTAGGATACAACTTGTAGCTGATTAATGTATAGCCATTCCACTATAGGAGTGGGATTCACACTGTGTACAGATATGTCTTCCATGACAAATCCCAAACTCCTAAATCTAGGAGGTCTAATCCATACCTACATTTTCTCTTTTTACAGATTGTTATTACAGGTACACCCATTCTATACATTTCTTTTATACTTCCACTCTCTAACTGCATTAGATCAGTGTGGTCTGTTACCTTAAACACATTTATTTCTCAAAAGCATCAAAATTGATATGAAGAGAGGACTGCAGTCTAGCTTCTCAGGAAGATGTAACACAGACCTGGTATTAATTTTCTTCATAGCTTCGAACAAATCATCTAATTTTTACATTTTCCTTCTAAATATAATAGCCATATTACCACATGTCCTATGTGTATCACAAGAATGAGGCTAAAATTAGCTGGAGGATTGCTGAAGATGTCTAATCATTGTAATTACGGTCCCAGTGCCAGAGAAACCTTATCTGGGTTTGGATGACACTCATCATGGGAGTTTCTCTGGCCATCGCCTCTTGTTTTCCTTTCTGTTATCTCAGGAGTGCAAAAGTCTTCTGTTTTGGCCAAAAAGTGAAGAGCATTTGTGAACTACATATGGATATTCAAGGAAGGAAACAGTATGTGTAATTTTTCACATATGATTCCAGCCCTGGGAGAGACCTCACTGACTGTGGCTGTGTACCAGCCCAGCCATTAAAGCCATTAAATGGCATTACCACAGCCTTCCTTCCTGATTAGACCTTACTCACTGGTAGTGTTCTGATCTCACAACCTCTACTCCTTCAAATAACACAATTGAAGCTGCAAAGATGAGGCTTAGGCTGGGAACAGTTGGGCAAGTCAGGCCCTGTAGTTTGTCTATAGACAAATGGGAGATTTGAAGAAGAGTATTTCATGGGAATGAGAAAAAAAAATGTGGAAACTCTTGCTTGATTATATTAATATATTAAGCTACTTAATTTTTCATGTACAGTGACATTTTAACTACTTCAGTGTGGGAATACTTGCTAATTATTGATTACTGATCCAGAGCATTCCAAAAGGATTTCATTTCTTTTTTCTTCGCATAGTTCTGCAAATTACATTGGAGAAATATCAAACTAATCATCTAGCCTTTAGGCACAACCAGGTTGTCCCTCTTTGTAACAACTACAAATATTTTTTCCCCCACAATTATTTCCTCTAAATTCAGTGAGATAATAACTTTCACACAAGCTCTTTCCACTGCTTTCCTCAGATTCCTACATCACCTGGAAGCTGGTGTGTCTTTTGGTTGAGTTCGGAAAAGCTACATTCTGGGTTGAGGTGCAAATGCAAACCATCTTAATGACTTCAGTGGTTCTTCAGCAAGACACTCAGCAGAACTTAACTCAGAAAGGTAGACAGGAGTTCAGTCCAGTTTATTCTCCTTCTCCATTGTCTCTGTGGATATGGTTTCTAATGCATCAAATTTGGGAAATGTTGGGCTGAAAAAAGCAGGGAAAATCAAGGTCCTGTTTTCCTGGATTTGTCCTTTCTTCAAATGCAGTTTTTGGAAGTTTCTCTGATTTAAGTGGTGTATCAAGTCTTTTATTTTGCCTCTCAACCCCATGACATTTATAGCTAAACTCAGAGGACAACTTTCCTCAAATACAGGCAACTCCCAAAAAGCTATGATTATAAATCCAATACAGACAAGCATTTGAGTGAGACAGTGCCTGACCCATACTTGTGTTTGCACAGTAATCTCCTCTATAATAATCTCTTGAGACACATAGGTGCCCAACTCAGATGGCTTCTCGTCAGGGTAAAGCATTGCAAGGTCTTTTTGTGGTGTCAGTCACCATGCTTTCCTCTCTCCTGCCCTCAGGCCATCCCCAGAACTCTTCCTGCGGTGCATTTTGCACGCCCATGCAGTGAACCCAAACAGGGAACAGATCCAGTGGGAAAAAAAAAAGTAAAAATTGTGATTTGTAATTTTTTTTTCCTGTGTTCTTTTTCAGCTGGATCAGTTTCTTGGTCAGGTTCAGTGAGTGGCCACACAAACATTTGTCCAGACAAAATGTGTGTGTCAAAGGAGAGGGAATGAGAGGTATGGACGTGGGGTGCAGAAAGGCAGGGATTTGGTTTAGCAGACAAGAGCATTAACACAGCACGTGTAACCACAGTCTCTCTTACTTATCTGGGTGGTTTTCTAGCAAGGAATTAGAAGGTTTCAAAGCCATTCTGAAATTTTGGATCCAGAAGGACAGAACCTACAATGAATGCATGCATATAGGCACAGAGGCACAAACGCACAGCGTGATCCTTTGTTTCCACTGAAATAATACAGTGCAGAAATGATGAATATTTCCTTATCTTGGCTCCTTTCCTGCAACTAGGGAAAAATTGGCTGGTACAGAAGGGAACACCCAGGAAAACATTTAGTGTATAGCCTGGTTATTCATTCATAGCTGTGCTATATATTTGTTGAGATCAGAAAGGTTCCCTCCAAAGGTAGAAAATAAAAGAATAATGTCAAAATCAAAGTAATAACAAGAATTAAAAAAAGTATTTTCCCCGCTCTTTGGTGAAGAGTCCAAAGAAACAGAAGCCAAAAGGCTGCATCTGCCACTAGCAAAGCAAGGACTTGAACAGCAAGTCCTTTCTCTTTCCATATATATGTTATGAACCAGTGCTAGGGTGAGAGAGCAGCAACTTTAAATTGAGTGGGAAGAAAGGAAAAAGAATATCGGTCTAAGAAAAGCCATTGGGGTTAGATAAATTACAGAGAAAAGGGAGAGGCAATTTCTGTCCATTTTAACGCCCACATGCAATAGGGAACAAGTGAAAATGAGACCTGGAGATAATTTGTGGTTGCTTTTTCTAATCTGCATCCAGGTCCAGGAAAAAAGAAAAAAAAAAAAAAAGATATACAAGAAAATTAATCAGTAACAAGAAAATTCCCCCAGAAATGCCATGACAGAAACAGAAAGTAATGACTTGGAAATTAAAATCATTAAAATCATTTGAGGTAGATAGGGCTAATGTTGGCAAGTTCTCTGTTGGCATTTCATGGAAGCAGGAGATCCCATTACAAGGATGTTCCCATGGCTACAAATACAACCTCAGTCAGCACCAGCTCTGCTTATCATTACACATTTGCCAAAGATTCACTTGGCAAGGAAGACTGGCAAGTTCACTGCAGTTACCCGTGGGTTTGAGCTTCTTGGTCTGTTATATACATTCTTTACAATAAAGATCACTTTGAGGGGCCACCTCCTCTAAGAGCTGTAGAACTTCCCATAAAAGCAGACTCCAAGCAACGTGATGCTTTAGTTCAAATTCTTGTTCATATGTTTTGGATTGATTCAACCTCAGCACATCAAAGAGGCCAGCTACTGAGTCCACTACCAAATGCCTAAATCACTGTACTTAGGCTCTACCTAAGTACAGTGTGAACATTTTGCACTCGGTGCACTCCCTCTAACTCTTGTATCTTCTCTGATTGTTAGATCAGTAACACAGCTACTGTAGACCTTCTGCAAAGGAATGAAGAATGTCAGGACTGTTTAGATGCAAGTTCAGATCCAACAGGCAGTTGGATCACCATCATTGTATCTCTATTGTCTACACTGACAACGAGGGATTAGCTCCATTCCTAAATTCAGGTGTTGCATCAGTTGAGAGACAGTAGTTTTAAGTCTCCCAGCATGCAGAAGGTGACCAGAGGGGCTGGATCTCTTAGAAGTCTGTATCACCGTCATGAAGCTCAGCTCTTTTAAGCCCTTCTCCGAATGTGAATCTTCCAGTCTTAGTGGATGTCTTTCTATATGTTGCATGACATGTCAGTAAGAAAGCTGGGGCCTCTGACAGAAGATAGAAGACTGATAGAAGTTCCAGACATGAGGTTTCTACAGCTCTTGATAGATATTCTGGCCTCCATCTGTTCAAGCCCAAGCTTTAATTCTGACTTGCTGATTGTTATGGAAACCCTTGTCCTGTTAAGTATCTTCTCCATGCTCCTTGTTAGCTTTTTCATTAGCTAAGGAAGGAGGATTTTTCTCATTTTAGTCTATCCTGGCATTTTTTGCTACTATAAAATTTTTGATAACCACTGTGCTCTGTAGAACTGTGACAATCATGAAAAGGACTCTGTTGTATCGGCCATCAGATTAGGACTTGCAGACCATGAACAGGCTTCCATGGGAATCACAGCAAGAGGGTGTTTTGTAGTACAAGGAAGAGTTTTAAACAACGTGTTTCAAACTAAAAAGCAGAAGCGTGTGAGAGAGACACACATTAGGACAGCCTCACAACAGATAATGATGTTGTTCGAAGTCTTTTCCAGGCAACTGGACAAACAATGCTGCTTCAGTAAAGGTTCCCTACTTCCACAATAATGTAACAAGCACTCCCAATCTGACTGTGAAGGGTGTCAAACAATTTATGAATTGTACAGATGCAGGGTGCTGTGTTTGCTCCATGAACAAAAAAGGAAATGTCGGGGTTTAGGTGAAAATTTGAACGTTGCAAGCTTCAAGAATGGGGTCAGAGCATACCTGGAGTGCAAGGAATGAATTGGGATCCTCCAGCTGAATGAGGGCCAGCTCTCTTTTGAGACCTGGAAATGAGGAAGGGAAGGAAGTGGGTCTTTTAGGTTATACCCCTCCAAAAGAGGGCACTAGGAGCTCTTTACAACTACTTTGGAGAAAAGTTCAAGAAAGCCAGGCTCTTTTCAAATGTTTAAATCTCTCTGGAGACCCAAATAAATATACCAAAGAAATCCAGAGCAGGTCATTTACTTAAAATGATGTGTCTGCCATTTAATTCCCATTCACTTTCAGCACTGAGTTAGCCAAAAGTTGTCACAGTCCTGGCTCGACGCAGGAGCAAGACCTAGCAGAAGGCAGCAGTGTGTTTCCCTCCCTGTGCTGCTCCTGCCACTCTCATGAAGCCTTGGCATGGGAAGATAGACCTATTTCATTTCAGGAAAGAACAGAGAGGCTATAAATCCCGACACGGTATATTTATTGAAAAATGAGGGTAATAACATTAATCCAGATAATGAGCTGTATGTTTCCCTGCCTCAGAAAACCTCTTAGCCAGCAGAAATAAATCCACCTGAAACTTAACAGCAAAGTAACTCCTTTTCTTTCTTCTTCTTCTTCTTCTTTTTGTTTTTCTTCCTTCTTCTGCTCATCACAAATCTCCCTTCCATATATAGTGCTGGATTTGAAAATATAGGCAAAAGATGTGGAGCTCTGAAGAGGCTAAAGATTGTGTGGCCATGGCAGTTCCTCTTCTTTCTGCATGGAATGGAGAAACAGTAATCTCCTCTTCAATGTAGGGCTGCACGTCTAAAGAACTTACACAGGTTCTGTTGCCAGTCAGTGGACATCTGAACAACTTGGATGTGGGACAATTTTATCTCATATCTAAGTCAGATGTGTAAGTAAGGACAGGTATGTTGCATTATGAACGAAGTGTTTTCTTTCTAGTACTAATAACGTAGCTTCAAGACCAGTTCAGTTATTCTCTCCACCTTTAATGTTAAAATTAAGGTTAGATTAGTCATATTTCTGAATTTTGGGGGGTCATAGAATTGTTTGGGTTGGAATGGACCTTAAAAACCATATAGTTCCAACACCCCTGCCATGGGCTGGTTGCCAACCACTGTATCAGGGTTACAGGATCATAGGATGGGAGTGAACTGCCTCGATGGGGTAAGTCATTTTTCTACTATAAATCACTAAATTGTATAATGCTTCATACATAAATATGGAGAAGTATTAAGCTAGATCCCTAAAGAGTTTATTGTAAGGGATGACAATGTCCTACTTAAAACTATCTTAAATAGAGGCATTTTTAATCTTCTCATGATTATAATCTGTTGTCATGTTACCCGTCTCTTTTACCCTTCTCTGTCTGTCAAACCAATCTTCACATTCTGTAGAATTTCCAAGCTTTACTTTCTGCTCCCTCTTGCATGAAATTTTGGTAAGCAGAAGTATTACAGGAAATCATAACTGTTACATAAAAGAGTTTATTTTTCTCCCAGTATGGAACATTCTTCTGCAACTGAACACTTACATCTTCTGAAAACATCCTATATCAGGTACCATAAGGAGAAACCAGTATTGTCAAAATGGATGCCTTAAGAGAGGATCCTAAATATTTATCCACTAAAAATATCCCATTCTGCTTTCCAGTCATGTTGAAAGATGCTGAGTAAAGGCAAAGTGCTCATCGTTTTGGACAATCAGGCAGCGTATACAAATTTGGCAACTTTATGACCATGAATTGCCAAGGCGAGCACATCATTTGGTGTTCCCCATAGCATTAGGAGTGGTTTTTCATAGAAGAGAAGAAGCTTGTTTATAGCTAAGAAAATTCTTTCTATGTTCTTAAAATTTGAGACAGGATTTCACTGACAAAGTCTGTTCCAAGTCTATCATTTGTTGTTTGCATTATACCAACCTTTTAGGAACCTAAAATACAATTTAGCATCCATAAGGCATGAGAGTTCTGCATGTTCTGACACACATTTTTCGTGTTCATCTTCCATCTGTAGGTACTTATTAGTGATTTCATAATGAACTGTTCATGTTCAGCTACTGAATTTCTTGAGTGTAGAGTTTTCACTATCAACAGTTTTGCCAAACTGCAAATCTTTCTTCTTGAGATCTACATTTTACATGCATAAATTTAATTTTTTTAATCTTCATGGCTCAAAATGATGTCAGTGTGACCTTGACATTATTTTAATTGACCAAATTAGAGCCTGCAGTTCTTGTGAGATTTTGAACTTTTGTTTGCTGCTCATGATGATGATTTCTCCTCTGTTTCTAAAATGACTCAATTCACTCTTCAAAGATATTCTGACTTTAAAAAATTCCTGACACAGTGCAGATTGTGCATAAATGAAGATTTTTGGTTTCAAGCATTTCGTTTGTCACTGTTTTTTTACCAGGTTATTCTCTGACTACTCTTATTTATTTAATTTGGTTATAAATGAATTCACTTATCTATGAATTAATAGGGACATACTTCCAGAGAAGAGGTTGGCTGATCTCTCAGGGCATGACTGGGTGGAACCCCAGGTGCCATGGTGAAGACTTGTTCCCATGTCTGCTAATCTCAGCTGAAGTTCCTGAAAGCACCAGGTTATAAAATCATAGAATCACAGAACAACCAAGGCTGGAAAAGACCTCCAAAATCATCCAACCATTCACCTACCACCAATATTCCCCCACTAAACCATGTCCCTTAGTTCTGCATCTGAACAGTTCTCAAACACCGCCAGGGATGGTGACTCCACCACCTCCCTGGGCAGCCTGTGCCAGTGCATCACCACTCTTTATGAGAAGAAATTGTTCCTAAAATCCAACCCAAACCTCCCCTGGTGCAACCTGAGGCCATTCCCTCTAGTCCTATCTGTATTTATGCAGGAGAATAGGCCAACCTCCAATATAATAACAGAGGAGGCTCATTATTACAGATAATGTCCTAATGACTGAAAAAAAAAAAAAAAGAAAAAAGAAAGAAGTCAATCATTTCCCCAAAATTTCTATTTCCTGAATGTTGCAAACTTACAAAACTCAATACTGTTATATACCTAAATATCCTGTGTGTTCAGGCCTTCTTTTATTTTGAAATATTGTAAATCTTATGGTCTTATTTTATTTTGTGGCTGCTGAATTGCATGGGAAAAGTGTATTTTGTATGAAAATAAATATACTAGCTTTTATAATATTATAGTTCACTATTTTGTGAGTTTTACTGAAATAGTCATGCCCTCCAGAGGTAAATGCATATTTCTTCAGTACTGTTTGTGTTCAATGTATTTATATCCTTTGGAAGGTGATCTGAAGTTTACGAACAGCTCTGTCCACCAGTCATACATATTAAAATAGTTAAATAAATGAAAACAGATGAACTTTTTGTACACAACAAATCCCATAGATAAATATATTCTTCTTATATTCTACATATTTATTCTCGTTTGTGACTTTTGGAAAAAATAATCGTATTATTAAATAAATGATTTGGACTACAGAGTTCTTCTGTGGTAACTTGCTTTTGAACTGCTCTCTTGAAGTGTTTGGCAATACAAAAACACATTTGACCATATTAGTTTTTTTTCTCTTCTTGAGGGAATGACAAGCATTTCAGCAGCATTTTCAGGTTTTTTATTCCTTTGTTTTGCTAATTGTTTGAAGTTAGACATTATTAATATATTTCTATGTCTGCTTACGGACCATGAATGGTCCCTGTAGTACCTCTGATCCACATCTCACACATACCCTGTGTGTTACTAGCATAATATGCACTCTGAAGTAATAACCAAAAAATGTCATATCTCTATTTTCCTTTAGTTTATTACTTTAATCCACTTATTTGTCTTATTTTCAGGGCTGTTCTGTCAATACATAGAGAGCAAAGCCTCTATTAGAGGAACCAGGGAGGGGCATATTCTCTTATTTTATTATTACTGTTATTATTTTTGACCACAGCCGTCAGAGGGAAATCATTAGAGGAAATCAATTCAGGATGTGAACAAAGCAAACGTTTTTAATAACAGACTTTTTATGACTCATTGTTCTCACCAGTTGCTCTGGCTGCACAGGCTGTTTGTCAAAGGAAAGCTCACCTTCAAATACAAAAAAAATTAAAAAGGCCACAAAAGTCTTCACGGCATCATCCTGAAAAACACATTTGGCACTCTCCTAGAGATGATGTTGGTTCCAAGTGTTCTCAGAGAGAGAAAGGAGTTTCTTCTAGCTTCAGTAGGTACCTAAGCATGTGAGAAATGCTCCCCATTCGCAGACCCACTTCTCCTGACTCTTCTGTTTGGCTTTTTCAGAACACATCTGTTACGAAGACAAGCAGTGAGGCACGTTTCATGGAGCTCATCTTGACCACTTGCGTGCAGTGGCTTTTTCTTATCTCTTGGCTGCAGTGAAGCAAACTCTGAATGAGAAAAGGGTTAAGTCCTACACATCGATTGAGGAATAAAACAATATGTTAAATTAACTAATTAATTACATAAATAAAAACAATATCATTTTAACAGATGCTCATCTCTCATAAAAAGGGCAAAATAGAATAATGTGCCTTGAAGCCAAATAAACATGATGATTACCTATTCTAGGATTTATTTATTGTTAGGGTTTGTCAAAACAACAGAAAAAAATACAAGAAGTGCCTACCTGTCTGCTAGCTTGATATCCTTCATCCCATCCAGCAAAGTGTTTTTGGCCACATCCCTTCCAATGACTGCTGAGGCCTTTGTGCTACAGCAGACGTGCTAGGAGACGCTGGTCGAGAAACCCAATCTCTAGGCTCATCTGGTTGTGTATTTCCCAGATCTAGAAGTTGAAGATTCCTCAGTAGTTCAGATTGGCAGCACAAATAATACCCTTGTTATAGGTATGTCCAGTTTGTATGTCTTGGTGTAATAGGTGTATTGCATTGAAAATACTCAAACAAGTATCTATTCAATATTAAAGATGATTTTAATTGAATCTGAATGTGAAATCAGCAGGGGATTGTTTTCTACTTCAGATGCAACAATTTTTTTCAACCTGCAGTGTTGAAACACCTGAGTAGATTATATGAATAACTGAAATCACAGTTGGTTAATAGGCTGGATAATTTTAATTGTCCCCTTATGTCCAAGACCTCATATTCCTTGAGAATGAGATCTCATTTTGGTATTTTGGTTAAATTCTGACTTACATATTACTGTAACTTTTGGATCGCATGTATTATGTGGAATTCTAATGGTCTTTCTATGTGTATATCCTCACAGGAGTTGTATTAGGATTTATTTCACCCCATGCTGTCCAACTTCTCCTGGAAGTAGCTATTGCATGAAGTCCTGCAAGAAACACAGAACAGAGCTACTTAGTTTCTAAGTAATTTTTTTTCTGAGCTGGTGGATGCATTGGAGGGAAAACCAAACAAAACCAAACCAAGACAAGACAAAACAAACCATTAAAAAGATAAGGTAGAATTTGACTGGGAAAAGTGAGTAAAGGAGATGCAATCACTTCTTATCTGTGACTGTTTTCTGGTCTGTCAGAGGATCCAACATCTAATATAACATCTCTTAACTCCCAGGCACATAGTCTTCCTCTCTTAACTCCCAGGCACATAGTCTTCCTCTCTAAGCAGAAAGAGTGCTCATGAAAGAGATAGAAAATGGAGAAACCAGATTCAGTGATGGTGGAGTTTTAAACATGTGCATAGCTCTCTGGCAACATCAGCAAAACGGCATCAGTACCTGCAAAAGTGCATTAATTTCATCCCAATCAAGACATCTGATATGGACAGGATGAATTCATGTCCATGGGTGCTTAACCTACCCTGCTCTCTAGAGGTAGATCTTAGATAAATTAATCATTATGGGTGTATGACAGCTGCATAGCTGAAGCTAAGTGAGTTGAAGCCCACTCTAGTTTTGTAGAAACAGATATTATACCTCAGTTATTGAATGGGAGAAAGGAAAAATCGAGATGCAGCAGTAAGATATTTATAGCTGAGCAGAAATTACATTTTTCCATGTACCTTTTAAGTTTTTTATCTATAAAAACAACAAGCAAGTGAAAGAATGCCTTTTACTTTTATATTAAAAACACGTATCTGTAGTATTTTGGTCAGAAATAATGAAGTTTGGCCAGAAAATCTCAGTTCTGGATTGGAAATAAATAGAACAGACCTAAAACCTACTCAGCAGTTGTTGTGAACAAACGTAACAGAGTGGGAGGGTGGGAGAAGAAGGTACAAAATGTCTTTTCACCAAGAGGATGTGGAATAACTAGCTCCATGAACCTGCAGTGCTCGATTCATTTGCAATGACTTGATTCAGTATTTCTCACATCCTGTCTGAATACATTAACTATTGTCTATTTTTTCTCACACTTTTTCTTCCTGTGCTGCCAATCAGATATTCCATCCTTGACTGAATAAATTACAATAAAGCTGAAACCAGTATGTTTGTTAAAGAAAAAAAATATATATATATAGTAATTAACTGTTACTAGTTAATTAAACTGGTATTCTATTACATTTTAGTCTTGCTGAATAAATGTAAATACAGGCTCTGAGCCTCAGTTCAGAGGTGAAGTATGCAAAGACAGTCCTACTAAACAGAATGTGATTTTTTGTTCCACTGAATATTGAAAATGTCTGTGGATAGAAAATGCTTATTTTGAAACTCGTAAGTTTGGTTTAGAGCTCTTTCTTCTGTCATGAAAATACTTATTTTAGAAATAAGTATTTTGATAACAGTGCTGCATAATTTAAGTTTTTGGCTGGCATATCTGAGTTGGATGCTAGCCTCCAGTGATGTAAGGGAATAAGTAAGAGACAACATCTGAAAGGGAAGGAGGAAGAAGTGAAATAACAGGGAAATTAATTTGGCAGAAAAGGAGAAAAAAAAACCCAACACTTTAGATCCATAGAAAGACTTGATGGTCAAGAATGGACGATGAACAGAACCAAAGATATAAAAATGACTTTGGAGTAATAGAGAAATCATCGCAAGATTGGGAAAAAATAGTTTGTTCAAAGAAGAGAATCTAGGGGAAAGCAATTTATAAATGTGAAAGAAAGAAAAATAATACCAGATCAAGAGAAGATAGAGTAACCAGAAGAGAGAGACATGTGAAAAGAAGGAAAGAAATAAATGTCAAAAAAGTCTTTGGAAAAAAAAATATGAAGAAAGAGATCAATCTTGCCACTTTTTAAAGATCCTTTCCCTACTGCATCTGAATGATTTCCCTTCAGGATCTCATTTTTAGAAAGGAATTTATTTTCTTTCTTAGCTCTTTGTGGCTGAGAAGCTGAAAGCAGGGAGGGGAGACCTTAACCATCTGAGTCATACACAAATGTGAGAGCTAAGGCTGAAAGGAATTTCATCTCTGATCCTTTGGGGCGTGGGGGAAGTCTCCTCATTGTTTAGCTGAAATAACATTTGCTAAAGGAAAATAGAATGCATCAACTCCCGTTTGTTAAATGCTGTAATAAGGTCCCCTCCTCGGGTAATAGCGTCACAACCTGTGACATCCAGAATTGTGAAGTGCTTCTCAATTTACAGATGAGGTTCAGTCCAGGGAAAGGTCTATGCACTTGTATGACTTCAATTACTAGCTTCAAACCTTGGTTCATCAGGTGTAAAAGTCTTGTGCATGGGAACACTACACATTATGGCTAAATCCTTGCTGCTGTGGGAGGAGCTATTAACCCTCAGGAATTGCATGGTCTCTTCTAGGACACCAAAAAGAGGCTTGATATGCACTTTGCCACCTTACAAATTTAATTTAAATAATTACAATTAGTGCATATGCATAGATTTATATATGTATATAAAATACAGAGACAGAGGGGTTTCCTTTTTTTAGGAATGGAAACTAAACCCTAGTTCTGCATATCCTAATTTGTTCTTTGAGACCCACTTTCAATGAAATTATTTTCCCAATTGGTCAGTGAGGTAGAAACATATCATTTCTGTATACCTTTTTTAAAGATTGGGCAATGAAGCTACATCTTTAATAATAACAAATACTGCCAGAAGACTTTCACAGGCAATGGAACTCAATCACTCACTCTCTCAAACTGTTAATAGTGTCCTTACTATGTTGTTGGCCCAGATCAACTATCAATTTCCAAAATTAATTCCTGGATCTGATTTGGGAATTAGCATGAGGCAGAAAAAGTCTGAACTAAGACTGTAGACGTGGCCATCTCAAAGATAGAAGGAAAGCGGTCTTAGAGGATGCACACTACCCTCAGTTATTCTTTTCAATGACAGAAAATATTTCTTAGTATAGATATATCTTAATTTATAGAGCCCATGAACATGAAAAATGATTATTTCTTTGGCAAGACAAGCTGACCTAATTAATGAGATATCAAGACATCAAGAAAGGAAAGAAGGAAGAAAGGAAGATAAAGGGAAGAAGGGAGGGAGGAAGGAAGGGAGGAAAGGAAGGGAGGAAGGGAAAAGAGGAAGGAGGGAAGGAAGGAAGAAAGGCAGGAAGGCAGGAAGGAAAATTTGCAAGTATTTAGGGCAGCCCCAGTAAGAAATTAATGTTATCCCTATACACATAATATTATCAGCCTTTTCACACGCACATTGCTTGTTAGTATGGTGTCACCATAGTGATATTTGAGGTTGACATCCCAATTTTTTCTTCTCTGTTCATGAGCCATTTTCCTTTAAGCATCTGCACTGTAGGAACTTAACAGTCATCCTGTAGAAACTTACCATAATCCTGGACTCTATAGAGAACTAGGTGCTTGTAGATGATCTAGCTTATTTTCATATCTACCCTTGGTTAAATTAATCATGCCCAAGAAATATGCATTTCTTTCCATAGCTCAGGTATAAACACCTGCATAACACATTTAAAGTTGGCTGAGATAAATTGTGATGCAAAACCTAACATTTAAGTCTCACCACTTCATTCAGCTGATATTAATTATGCCTTGGCCTTGGACAAGTCTTTATTCTTCTTGGGGAATGAAATTTGGAACTCAACAGATTCTCAATCAATTCATTATATTTTTGGTCAGAAAATAAAAATCCAAATAACCAAATTCATCACCTAAAATAACTACAGAAAATTTATATATGATTCTACTCTTATTCCTACTGCAAGAGTAATTTATTTGAGTTAATTTGTTATCTCAAAGTGTAGAGAGATTTTTATCTCTTAGAAGAAAAGTCATGGAAGTTATGGACATGAAAACATGCATATCTATACGAGCATCATGTTGTGTAGCAAATTGTTTTGCAATAAGAAAGCGACAGCATTAAGCTTATTTTATACCTCCTTCACTATGCACGCTCCCTTATTTTTCTCACTGGGACCAAAAGCATCTTAATGTGCCAGGCTGGAAAGGGAGAAATTTTGAAAGGATTTGGAAAAGACTTAGTCTTGAAGATAATCACAGAATTACAGAACTGAAGGTGCTGGAAGGAACTTCTGGAGATCATCTAGCCCAGCCCTCTGATAAAGCAGGTTCCCTCCAGCAAGTTGCACACGTAGCTGTCCAGACAGGTCTTGAATATCTGCAGAGAAAGAGACTCCACCACCTCTCTGGGTAGCCTGTTCCAGTGCTCAGTCATTCTGACAGTGGGATGGGAAGGGAAGGGAATGGGAGGGGAGGGAAAGGAAAAATAGAAAAGACAGTGAGAAGACACAGAAGACTGGCTGTTGCTGTGTCTATTCATCCCACTAGGAACATCATATCTGCCTTTCTCCCCATCCTTCACAAGGCTGAGCATAACTGCTTGATGGGGCACAGGCAGAGAGGTCCCTGGGTGTGATTCACAGCCCCGTCTGTGAAGGTGCTCACTGCCCTTTTAGAGCAGAGAGGAAAAGTAAACAAAAACAAGTTTGAAGCTGAGCTGGAAAATGTTACCACCTGCTGAACTGACATCACCCTGACATCACAGGTTACTAGTGCCAATTTACACACAAGGCCCTTTTTTTTCCCCCTTTTTTTTCTTCTTTCTCTCTCTCTCTCTTTTTTTTTTTTTTTTCTTTCTAATCTCTATTCTTCATTAGCATCACCAATCCTATCACTAATACCCATTTTTTACTTAGGGTGCCAATGTTATTATGGCTTCGGCACTCCATATACTGGTTGGACGTGGGAACTGATCTTCAAGTAGAAAACAGCAGTGAGAATTAACCAAGAAGCCATTCAACTATGTGCCAAGGATCTTTCTGCTCAGAGCTTCTTGGCTTTCTCATATTCTCTCTCTGGAGATGATCAAAGTGATAAAGCTTATCAGTGAAGCCAAGATTCCTCGAGTGTCCTCTGAGGAGGACAAAGATGAAGCCAAAAGGAAATCCGGAAATCCTGGAGGAGCCTTCCTGAGCACACAATGATCCAAAGCTCTGTCTTCAGTGTTTTTGATTAGCCAAGAAATAGTGATTGCCAGGGATGATTTTGCCAGTAGATCTTCCTTGGATCGCCTTTCAATCAGATAAAGTATTGGAAGGAAGCCGCTGCTACTCCCTTTGGTGCTGCTTAGGCAATAAATATCCTTAAAAAAGTGTAACTGCATTTTACTCTGTCTCCAAGTAGCTAATGTCTGAGGGAGAGATTATGTAGAACTTAAAGGGGATGTCAATGTAGAAATGTCAGTTTATTGTGGTCCAGAATGTTCAACTGTGCTAATTAATGTAGGAAAGGGATACCTAAATAAATGCCTCTATGCTTAGTCTTGTTTTTAAATCCACATTCAGATGTACTGTGGTGCCTGCATTTACCTGATTCTTCATAAAATTATTGAGAGTGAGAGAGATTGCTGAAGGTGAATCAATCTTGCTTCAACCCCACATGGATATACTATTGAGCCTCCCAGAAAGGGAGATTGACCACAGCCGAGTCCTCCAGCAAAACGGTACTCTTAATTTGACTACACTTAGGACTGCATACATAGTCATTAATATGAGAAGGCTGAGCAATTCTGTCACTGTAAATTAGANAAAAAGATATACAAGAAAATTAATCAGTAACAAGAAAATTCCCCCAGAAATGCCATGACAGAAACAGAAAGTAATGACTTGGAAATTAAAATCATTAAAATCATTTGAGGTAGATAGGGCTAATGTTGGCAAGTTCTCTGTTGGCATTTCATGGAAGCAGGAGATCCCATTACAAGGATGTTCCCATGGCTACAAATACAACCTCAGTCAGCACCAGCTCTGCTTATCATTACACATTTGCCAAAGATTCACTTGGCAAGGAAGACTGGCAAGTTCACTGCAGTTACCCGTGGGTTTGAGCTTCTTGGTCTGTTATATACATTCTTTACAATAAAGATCACTTTGAGGGGCCACCTCCTCTAAGAGCTGTAGAACTTCCCATAAAAGCAGACTCCAAGCAACGTGATGCTTTAGTTCAAATTCTTGTTCATATGTTTTGGATTGATTCAACCTCAGCACATCAAAGAGGCCAGCTACTGAGTCCACTACCAAATGCCTAAATCACTGTACTTAGGCTCTACCTAAGTACAGTGTGAACATTTTGCACTCGGTGCACTCCCTCTAACTCTTGTATCTTCTCTGATTGTTAGATCAGTAACACAGCTACTGTAGACCTTCTGCAAAGGAATGAAGAATGTCAGGACTGTTTAGATGCAAGTTCAGATCCAACAGGCAGTTGGATCACCATCATTGTATCTCTATTGTCTACACTGACAACGAGGGATTAGCTCCATTCCTAAATTCAGGTGTTGCATCAGTTGAGAGACAGTAGTTTTAAGTCTCCCAGCATGCAGAAGGTGACCAGAGGGGCTGGATCTCTTAGAAGTCTGTATCACCGTCATGAAGCTCAGCTCTTTTAAGCCCTTCTCCGAATGTGAATCTTCCAGTCTTAGTGGATGTCTTTCTATATGTTGCATGACATGTCAGTAAGAAAGCTGGGGCCTCTGACAGAAGATAGAAGACTGATAGAAGTTCCAGACATGAGGTTTCTACAGCTCTTGATAGATATTCTGGCCTCCATCTGTTCAAGCCCAAGCTTTAATTCTGACTTGCTGATTGTTATGGAAACCCTTGTCCTGTTAAGTATCTTCTCCATGCTCCTTGTTAGCTTTTTCATTAGCTAAGGAAGGAGGATTTTTCTCATTTTAGTCTATCCTGGCATTTTTTGCTACTATAAAATTTTTGATAACCACTGTGCTCTGTAGAACTGTGACAATCATGAAAAGGACTCTGTTGTATCGGCCATCAGATTAGGACTTGCAGACCATGAACAGGCTTCCATGGGAATCACAGCAAGAGGGTGTTTTGTAGTACAAGGAAGAGTTTTAAACAACGTGTTTCAAACTAAAAAGCAGAAGCGTGTGAGAGAGACACACATTAGGACAGCCTCACAACAGATAATGATGTTGTTCGAAGTCTTTTCCAGGCAACTGGACAAACAATGCTGCTTCAATAAAGGTTCCCTACTTCCACAATAATGTAACAAGCACTCCCAATCTGACTGTGAAGGGTGTCAAACAATTTATGAATTGTACAGATGCAGGGTGCTGTGTTTGCTCCATGAACAAAAAAGGAAATGTCGGGGTTTAGGTGAAAATTTGAACGTTGCAAGCTTCAAGAATGGGGTCAGAGCATACCTGGAGTGCAAGGAATGAATTGGGATCCTCCAGCTGAATGAGGGCCAGCTCTCTTTTGAGACCTGGAAATGAGGAAGGGAAGGAAGTGGGTCTTTTAGGTTATACCCCTCCAAAAGAGGGCACTAGGAGCTCTTTACAACTACTTTGGAGAAAAGTTCAAGAAAGCCAGGCTCTTTTCAAATGTTTAAATCTCTCTGGAGACCCAAATAAATATACCAAAGAAATCCAGAGCAGGTCATTTACTTAAAATGATGTGTCTGCCATTTAATTCCCATTCACTTTCAGCACTGAGTTAGCCAAAAGTTGTCACAGTCCTGGCTCGACGCAGGAGCAAGACCTAGCAGAAGGCAGCAGTGTGTTTCCCTCCCTGTGCTGCTCCTGCCACTCTCATGAAGCCTTGGCATGGGAAGATAGACCTATTTCATTTCAGGAAAGAACAGAGAGGCTATAAATCCAGACACGGTATATTTATTGAAAAATGAGGGTAATAACATTAATCCAGATAATGAGCTGTATGTTTCCCTGCCTCAGAAAACCTCTTAGCCAGCAGAAATAAATCCACCTGAAACTTAACAGCAAAGTAACTCCTTTTCTTTCTTCTTCTTCTTCTTCTTTTTGTTTTTCTTCCTTCTTCTGCTCATCACAAATCTCCCTTCCATATATAGTGCTGGATTTGAAAATATAGGCAAAAGATGTGGAGCTCTGAAGAGGCTAAAGATTGTGTGGCCATGGCAGTTCCTCTTCTTTCTGCATGGAATGGAGAAACAGTAATCTCCTCTTCAATGTAGGGCTGCACGTCTAAAGAACTTACACAGGTTCTGTTGCCAGTCAGTGGACATCTGAACAACTTGGATGTGGGACAATTTTATATCATATCTAAGTCAGATGTGTAAGTAAGGACAGGTATGTTGCATTATGAACGAAGTGTTTTCTTTCTAGTACTAATAACGTAGCTTCAAGACCAGTTCAGTTATTCTCTCCACCTTTAATGTTAAAATTAAGGTTAGATTAGTCATATTTCTGAATTTTGGGGGGTCATAGAATTGTTTGGGTTGGAATGGACCTTAAAAACCATATAGTTCCAACACCCCTGCCATGGGCTGGTTGCCAACCACTGTATCAGGGTTACAGGATCATAGGATGGGAGTGAACTGCCTCGATGGGGTAAGTCATTTTTCTACTATAAATCACTAAATTGTATAATGCTTCATACATAAATATGGAGAAGTATTAAGCTAGATCCCTAAAGAGTTTATTGTAAGGGATGACAATGTCCTACTTAAAACTATCTTAAATAGAGGCATTTTTAATCTTCTCATGATTATAATCTGTTGTCATGTTACCCGTCTCTTTTACCCTTCTCTGTCTGTCAAACCAATCTTCACATTCTGTAGAATTTCCAAGCTTTACTTTCTGCTCCCTCTTGCATGAAATTTTGGTAAGCAGAAGTATTACAGGAAATCATAACTGTTACATAAAAGAGTTTATTTTTCTCCCAGTATGGAACATTCTTCTGCAACTGAACACTTACATCTTCTGAAAACATCCTATATCAGGTACCATAAGGAGAAACCAGTATTGTCAAAATGGATGCCTTAAGAGAGGATCCTAAATATTTATCCACTAAAAATATCCCATTCTGCTTTCCAGTCATGTTGAAAGATGCTGAGTAAAGGCAAAGTGCTCATCGTTTTGGACAATCAGGCAGCGTATACAAATTTGGCAACTTTATGACCATGAATTGCCAAGGCGAGCACATCATTTGGTGTTCCCCATAGCATTAGGAGTGGTTTTTCATAGAAGAGAAGAAGCTTGTTTATAGCTAAGAAAATTCTTTCTATGTTCTTAAAATTTGAGACAGGATTTCACTGACAAAGTCTGTTCCAAGTCTATCATTTGTTGTTTGCATTATACCAACCTTTTAGGAACCTAAAATACAATTTAGCATCCATAAGGCATGAGAGTTCTGCATGTTCTGACACACATTTTTCGTGTTCATCTTCCATCTGTAGGTACTTATTAGTGATTTCATAATGAACTGTTCATGTTCAGCTACTGAATTTCTTGAGTGTAGAGTTTTCACTATCAACAGTTTTGCCAAACTGCAAATCTTTCTTCTTGAGATCTACATTTTACATGCATAAATTTAATTTTTTTAATCTTCATGGCTCAAAATGATGTCAATGTGACCTTGACATTATTTTAATTGACCAAATTAGAGCCTGCAGTTCTTGTGAGATTTTGAACTTTTGTTTGCTGCTCATGATGATGATTTCTCCTCTGTTTCTAAAATGACTCAATTCACTCTTCAAAGATATTCTGACTTTAAAAAATTCCTGACACAGTGCAGATTGTGCATAAATGAAGATTTTTGGTTTCAAGCATTTCGTTTGTCACTGTTTTTTTACCAGGTTATTCTCTGACTACTCTTATTTATTTAATTTGGTTATAAATGAATTCACTTATCTATGAATTAATAGGGACATACTTCCAGAGAAGAGGTTGGCTGATCTCTCAGGGCATGACTGGGTGGAACCCCAGGTGCCATGGTGAAGACTTGTTCCCATGTCTGCTAATCTCAGCTGAAGTTCCTGAAAGCACCAGGTTATAAAATCATAGAATCACAGAACAACCAAGGCTGGAAAAGACCTCCAAAATCATCCAACCATTCACCTACCACCAATATTCCCCCACTAAACCATGTCCCTTAGTTCTGCATCTGAACAGTTCTCAAACACCGCCAGGGATGGTGACTCCACCACCTCCCTGGGCAGCCTGTGCCAGTGCATCACCACTCTTTATGAGAAGAAATTGTTCCTAAAATCCAACCCAAACCTCCCCTGGTGCAACCTGAGGCCATTCCCTCTAGTCCTATCTGTATTTATGCAGGAGAATAGGCCAACCTCCAATATAATAACAGAGGAGGCTCATTATTACAGATAATGTCCTAATGACTGAAANAGAGAGCAATAAGGTCTCCCCTGAGCCTCCTCTTCTCCAGACTGAACAATCCCAGCTCCCTCAGCCGCTCCTCATAAGGCCTGTGCTCCAGACCCCTCACCAGCTTTGTTGCCCTTCTTTGATTTAATAATTCTCTTCTTGTTTTTCCAATTTGATTAAATAAAAGTTTTATATGCCAAAAGTATTTCAACCTTTTTCTCATCTTAAATTTCATTTTCAGAACAGAGGAGGAAACATCAAATTGTATTTTTTATCCACATTTCACAACTTCTAGTAACACGTGCCATAACAGAAATATTCCTATTAATTGTTAGTGATTTACAGATTTTCCTGAGACTATAAGAAAGAGTACAACTAGGGTTTGTAAAACATTGCAATACTAAACAAATCTTTGGATTTAATAGTGTCAATGGCTGTGTTGCTACTGAGTTTAGGAGAGCTGACATTTCAGTGTTTTAACACACCTGCTTTAGAGCTGAAATCTGTGGAGATGGACAAAGGAGGAGAAGGACAAATTTGGATAATTTTCTCTATGTACACTCTAGAAAGAGCCACGTTGTCTCCAGCCTGCAAAGGCAATAGTTGCACTGGATTGAAAATACGATCTTGAGCCCTGGTCCATGATCTCCCAGGCTATTTAATTAAGACCCAGTCCCAGCACTATTATTGGTGTGCATCAAACAGCCATCTCACTTGCAATGTGTAGCATAGATAGTATTAATATCATTGTTATTATTGTCATTAACTACAAGGGCTAATTAAGCACAGTAGCAGCAATTTCAAACATAGCCCCACATGATGACATGGCTGACTGTTTTATTTCTGCAGACATTTTAAAGGCTGAAGGACAGGATGATCCATAGCTTTAATTGAAAGAGTTAAAAGTCAGTGATACTGGCCCTTGATGCTTGAAGCTGTGATATTAATTTATTATTGTTTCTGTTATTCTTATTACTATAGCACCAATGTCTGTGTAGCTGTATTCCAAGGAAAGTTTGGCACCATCTGAAATACAGTAGCATTTAAGTACTTGACATGTTACTCCTTTTTTCCATAGACATCTCATGACAGTGTACGACTGGACTCTGATCAACAGGACAGATTCAATTTGATCTTAATTTGTTCTCCAGACAAGCCATTAGGCATAGTGCTGGAAGCAGAAATGAAAATAGGAAAATGACTGTTTGGACCCCCACCACCCCCGGGATATATAACAAAAAGAATCCCATTTTTTCTATCTGCTGGAGATCAGAATCTTCAGGGAACAATTGGATAAAAAATAACAGTGATAAATGGGAAGAAATCAACCAGAGAAAAAAGCCCATCCATCTAGTTCTCAGTTATGTTTCCATGTGAATGAATTGTGAGTGAAGGATATTTCCCTTTTCCTCCACCCTCCTCATAAACCAGCCAACAAGCCAACTGAGACCAGTTAAGGGACTAAAAGCCCCAAGCCAGCAAGTTTTCCAAGCTAATGCTTTGCTACTTAAGCCTCAGGGAGAGCTTTTTCAAGCTGACAAGATGAAAAACAAAATAAAGCCCCCTCCCCCCAAAAAAATTCAAAGCAAAACAAAAACAAAAACAAAACACATGATTATGTCTTACATGTATATAGAACCTACTGTCCCAAAGGATTTCAAAGCACTTGACCGACAAGGCACAGGGAAGTGCCACCACCTGTTCAATGGGATCCAGTAGTTTGTTAACTGTGAAACAGCTTTCTTCCATAGTTCAGGACATGAAACAGAGTCTTGCTGAACCTGATAATCTTATGCTGTCAGCTCCTTTCCTGAAATTTATGATGGGGGTTTGCCTGTGAGAGATTGCCTCTAGCTGAAACTGCTGGAAAACCATAGGAATAGACACTTTCTAGTCTGGAAAATACCCCAGACAGAGACGCTTCACACTGCTCAGATAAAACTCTTTACATTCTTCCCTGTTTCTGCATCTTTGATCAGAAACAATCCAATATGAAAGCACTGCTTTTAAGAGTTGCAGATACACTGATTCAAAGCAAAGGAGTGTTTTTTCCCTGACTTACGTGTTACGCTTTTGTGTAGAAACAGGGATGGCTTTGGAGATCTCCCACCAAACTTCTGGCTAGATCCAAGCATGTTTGGCTTTGAAGGACCAGAAGAACCACATAACAGAGCACAGGGCTGCTGTTTTACTCACTGTTCCCAGGCTCGGTCCAGGCCTTTACAGTAAGAGGCACTGTCCCGCCAATGACCTTCTTGCTGTTACAAAAGATACACCCTTGCTAGGGTTGAGGAATCTTTAAGTATCGGATTTAGGTCAGACTTCGAGCTTCTAAATAGAATCTGCCAAATGTCTGCTACGGCATAATTGATGAGTCTGTTGGCCCTGCCAAAGCCCAGATTTCATTTCTTGAGAGGCATAATTCTGCGCTAAACACCAGTCACAGGAGTTAGAGCCCAGTGGGCAAAATGATCGAGAAAACAATTAAAAATCATTTATAAACAATAAAGTCACACAGTCCAAGAATTAGGCAAGCTTGGGATGTCACTTTTTTGTATTATTATTCAGTGGGGAAAAAATGCAGAGAAAAGCCAAGGAGATCATCAAGGAGTATTTGCATTCCAATAACAAGTTCTTTGGTCCTATCACATTGACCGAACCCTTCCATTCAAAACAAGAGTATTCCACAGGAAGACTACTTCATTTGGACCGCAAAACTGTTTTGTCTGTTGGGAAACCTAACATTACACCATTAAGTTCACTTTTCAGTTCCCAGAAAGAGAGAAAGAGTGAAAGAAAAGGAGAAAGAGAGAAAAAAAAAAGTAAAAGGGATGTGTCTTTGCCAGACAGGAAAGTATAAAAGTCAACATTTCCATGAAGACTAAACAGGTGGAAACTAATCAAGACAGAGAGAGAGCAGGAGAATGAAAGGGAGAGTTAAGGGTTCATAACTAATTCTGCTCTGTTTCAGGTTGCCTGCAGCTGCCTCAGTAGTGAGGTTTACGACCAAGGTCAAGCTGTTCATGTCGTCTGACTAGTATCCAAAACAGCAATGTAATGAAGGTTTGTGTGCGTGATGAATATAGTCGGTATAAAATAAAATGTGAAACCTGACGGCTCTGAAGATTAATTCTGTTAATCAACTGGGCATGCAGGTCTACTTCTGTTCAGCTTCAAGTCCACTCTATTCTCTTTACCTCTGCCTGTGCAGGATGTGTGTAATTGTGTGCATATGTCTGTTCTCCCTGCTCATTCCCTCCTTCTCTTACTTTCATTAGAACTCAGCTGAAAAAGAACTGACAGTGAAGTGGTTGTCTCAAATAAGGCTAGCTTGGCTAGAACAGGCAAGGCTTTTAGTTCCTAAATTAAAAGTGAGTGATGGGAATATGTTATCAAACCAGAGGATATATTAATGTCATCCAACTGGTTCCATGAATCTTTGGCTAATTTGAATAGTCTGCTTTAAACAAGAGAAATCTCAGAGCACTTCTAGCAGTATCTTCATTTTCCGGTAGCAACATAGACATTGTGCCTATGAAGCAAACAAACACCAGAAGCATATGACAAATAAAAGCCTTAAAACATAATAGGAAGCAAAGAAATAAAGACCCTGACAACCAATGGAACAAGGATAAGGATTACATTTTCCAGTAGATAATGTTGGAAAAGAGTTTCCTTTTAATTCCTTGAAAGATAAAATACCTTCTCTCAAATAGAAATGGACTAGAAATTGGGGAACGTAGTATAAATCTAGGAATAAGGAAAAAATTGAGTAGCTCAATTTTTATAACCAACTCCATGGTTCACAATTGTGGCAAAAAAAAAACAACAACAACCAAACAAACAAAAAAAGCTGGATTATAATACTTCAAACTCAGAGGTTTGGAGCCTGAGCCTTGACTGGTCCCTGAGAGCCATTTGGGGCTTTGACTCCTTTGTGACCTTGGTGTATCTCATCAAGCCAACAGAGAAGCATCGGGCTGAACTTAACTAGGTTTGTCTTTGGCACCATTTCCAGTCCCTGAGTAGTCAAGATTTAATCACTGATATTAATGTTAATAGTTGAAGAGGCAGGTTAAGGGTTTCCAGACTGAAAAGTCTTGAAAAGTAATACACAACAGACTGGCAAAAAGACAAGTCCTCTTTAATGTCTAGGCTCCCTGAGAACTCTACTTTACATTTTCACAAAGGAGCTGAAAACTTACTTCTAATAGCTGTTAGGTAACATATTTGGTAGACTGGTTGTCAATATAAACAAACAAAAAAATCAAAATAAAAGAATATTTGCAAGTGTACAATTCATTCTGTACATTGAAAGGAAGACAGGAAGATCTCCAGCTAAGTCTCAGCTATATTTCTTGGCCAGCAGCAACTAGTTGCTTAAAGAAGATGCAAGATAACAGTCCCAGATTGCCCCCACAGTCTTCAATCTGGGTGGGTTCCTGGTTCTAACTTCCTAAAAATGCTGTGAGCTAATTAAAACTGATGTTAGTGTTGCCTAAGCATCATCCTCCCAGCTTGACTTGCTGGGCCTCACAACAAGCTTGCTTCCACATTGCTGTCCAAACTGTTTTTCATTGTGTTTCTTTGCCAGAGGTATTTGCCAGTGCTCCTAACAGAAAAGGATTTGGTCTGTTGACGCAATCTCTGTCATACTGGGACTGGTTTTGGCAGTGTGCTCCACTTCAGTAATTATGTGAACAATAACTTGTTTCTCAGCTGGAGAACTGTTTATGCATCCTTAATTTTGGGACTTTTCTGCAAAGACTTTTCCATTTTGCAAATTGCCACCCAACATGTTTTAACAGTATCACGGGGGAAGGCGGGCGGTGAAGAGTAAGGGTAGACAGGAGTAAACCACCATCAGACACCTATCTGGTCTGACCATGACTGTATATCTCATTTTGCCAACTGAGATGTATTGAGCTGAAAATGATTGCTCTTGGTTTTCTGACTGTTTATTCCTGTAGGTAAAATGGGCATCATATCATTCTGCATATTCTTTTCAAACCATTTCATGGACATGACAGATCTTAGCATGAGCATGCTATAGCATTTACTGCTATACACACCACCATCTGCTTGACCTTAAACAAAAGTTTTGACTGAAAACCAGATAAGACCAGCCAATCAAGAGCAATCTGTTAGGCACTGCTGCCCAACACTGTAATTTCAGGTTATTTATTGCTTTGGTGGACTGCAGGGAATCTCCGGCTAAAGGCAATTTTATCCAGGCAGCCAGTGTGCCTGGTGATTGAGCTGGGGCAATGTAGATGAAAAATCCATTTACAATCCCTTGTGAGCATTGCTCCAGTGTCAGCTGTTGGTGTGTCTGCCACATGATACAGGGCAAAGGAATTTGTGTCACTCAGAGAACGTCCTGCCAGTGTGTGTGTGAAACATGTAGTACTGTGGAGATTGAGATTAATCACTCCCCACTGAATGTATACGTATTTCTTGGCAGTTCAGCCTCACGTACATGTTTGCAAGAGGCGATAGAAATTCATAGCGTCCATAGCCAAATATTCCTGAGTGGGAGGCTGAAAAACAAACAAGGAGTGTACTAGAATAGAATATCTGGGGGAAATACATGCATCTCAGATATCAAGTAGGACACTTCTCCCATTTGAGGGTCTTAGCCATTAGACGGTAGGTCCAAACTTCATTCTCCCTTTCTCATTACCCCTGGATTTTGTACTCGTGGTTTCTGGTTGATTACAGTTGAAATGAAAAGGTGGAGAATAACATTTTAGTGCACTAGGGTTTGGATTTCTGAAGAAGTAAGAACTGAATTTCTAACCATTACACTGTTATGCAGGAATACACATTCTCACCACCATGGCTTCACGGAGGTCCTGTTTCCATTCATAGCTATGAGGTTAAGCTCAGAGCACAATCATTGCCCTTTAGACACTAGATACCCTCAGGGTTTCATCACTGCTTAGACAGTCAGCAGTGACAGGATATATCTGACATAACATAATGTAAGGTGTCTCTAAAGGAGATATGTAAGTCTACTCCAGTCACCCCAAGATTCCTGTATAGCAACAGGAGAGAAATAGAAGATCCAGAGTGAAACATTAGTGCGAGATCTGATTCTGGAAGTGCCTGTTTGTCATCATGCCCATAAAGGAAGCTCAGGTTGAAGTCAACATTTTATATTCCTGAAGTTACATGAGATGGCTCCTATGTGAAGTTCTCATCTGCTCATTACAGAGAACTTAAGGTCAAAACAGAAGATAGGAATAGGAGAGGATTACAGTTTGGACATTATTGTTTCAAGTCTTGTTTTCAGCTTCTAAGTTTAGTTGTTGTAGTAGTTGTAGTTTGTTTTGTTGGTGGTAGTGTTGTGGTTTTGTTGTTGTTGTTGTTTGTTTTTTATCCTTCTTTTTGAGTTAACTACTAACAATATTGCCAAGTTTGTAATCCAACTTTTGAAAACATGGTATCTTACACAAATTTAAAACTAAGAAAAGGCTGGCAAAACTGCACCTGAAATGAATACGTAGCATTCTCCATGCCTAGCCGTGTTTAAAACAGCACTGGAATCTGTCTGTAAGATTTGTTTCAGCTTGAGAAAAAGTTATAGTCTTGAAGCAGGAATTACTGCATGAAATTCCCTGGCAAGTGCTATGGAACAGGTTGGTATATATGATTATAATTGTTCCTTCTGGCCTCAAGCTTTAGACTGTGAACTAGTGTTCATTGCCAACACCACTGAATTATCTTTTTATACATCATCATTACCAGAACCAGTGTCAGTCAAAACTACCTGACATTTGTTGTGCAGAAATGCATTTACTTTATTTTGATGGCCGTATCAGCTTGTTTTATGTGTAATAAATACATGTTTATAATCACTTTAATATTTTTTTTTCCTCCCACACATATACCCACTGTCAAACTCAAGATAAACTTTAACACCCCACCTCTCATTTTATATCTGTGCTTGGCTTTGTGATTTATTTTCATGAGCAAGACATTGAGGACACAGTCACTTTTTCCAAAGAAATAGACCTCTGGAATCTCATAGAAGCCAGTAATACAACACACAAAGTGGATATGACAGAAAATTAATCACACACATATAAATCATAAGTGTAAGGTCAAATGAGTAGTGTTCTCCTTAGCCTGTGTTTTGTCATGTACTAATGTGTCCTTTTTGCCAAAGTTGAGGCCCTTCCTAGACCACTTTGGGTTATCCACCTTGTTACATAGAAGGTCACACCAGAGCATAATACCCCCTCCTGACTTCAAAATCCATGAACATCATTTATTATGTTCTTTCCTTTCCTTTCCTTTTCCTTTTTCTTTTCTTCACTCTTTCCTTCTTTGATTTTCTCATTCCCTCATTTATTTGTTCTCTCTGCCTTTCCTCCTTCTTTCCTTCCTTCTCCTATTCCTTCCCTCCCTCTTCTATCCATCCTGCTTTCTTTTTAATGTACTATATACAGACTAGCTCAAGAATAACTTTTCCTACCATTCAATCATTGGTTACAATTTTTGTATTTATTCATTTTTTTGGGTCTTCAAACTGCAATTATTCATGACTTTTCCTAAAATCTCTCTAGTTCCATGACTCTTCAACCCCTTCTTCAAATCTTAAAGATAGACTGACCTTGATATAACTCTTTAAACAAGGCATTTATCACTTTGCGTTGAAGCCTTTTTACCTATCCATCTGGCTCTATGACTAATTTAGCTGGCAGTGGGACAAGGTTTTGAGTTGAATAAATCAATTTGAATACAGAATTGAGAATAAAAGGGAACTATTCCACAGATCAAGACCCTCATAAGGAATCTGAGATTAGCACACACAACTCATGTTGTGGTGGGGGAAAAAAAGAAGAAGAATCTGCTCCTAGTGAGCTCTTTGGTTCTGCCTCTTTGAGGAGAGAGTTGATGAAGAGGAAAAAATAATCAGAGGAAAACAGACTGTGGCTAATAAATTGATGTAAAAGCAAATACATCTTATCAGTGCACCTAGGAATCATGATGCTGCTTGACATTAGTTAAGCAGTAATCCCTGGGAAGTAACATATTAAGATGCTTTGTGAATGTGAGAGTTCATTGTGAAATATGATGTTGCACCTTCACACTTCAAGGTAGAGAAGCTCTGAGGAAAAACCCGTGAACATGTTTCCCTGTTGTAGAGCTGGACTCAACATAACAGACCAAGGCCATGTTTTTCTTTGATCAAAATGTTACTTTGAAAACATCACTTATGGTTTTTTGCTTTTGTTTTTGTCTGTGAAAAGTGAGAGTCATCAATATATCCATTTGTATATGACTGACATAAACTCCTGTATTATGAAAAGCTGAGGATAAGAATTTTTGGCTTCCAACCATGTCCTAGCATCGGAGACACAGTCACCATTTGGGCAGCTAATTCATCCAACTGAAAATTTCCCATTATAATTGTTTTTCTCAGTGGGAAATGGGACATATGACTGTGAAAGCTTCACAGACAGTGACTCCTAACACTGAGTTTTCTTTGGGGAACACTGAGTCCCCGTTTCATGCTTCTTGTGAAAATATTGACATGGTCTAAAAGTTGGAAAACAACATGAAACAAAACAAGATTTTAAGTGAAATTAATCAGTGTCTTGAATTATTCCCAGAATTTTACCGTAAGGATAAATAACTAATCTGGCACACAAGGGCATAATCCAGATCCATGATGAGTATCCATCAGCATAGGAATATCCTTGTAGATCTAGGCCTTAGTACTTGGATAGACTCTTTTTTCTCTCTTCTTTAATGCATTTATTTACTTTGTCCTTTTTTCTCTGATGTATATTGATCTGCTAGATATTCATAAACTAAAATAACCTTCAAAAAATAAAGAGATTCCCGTGTTATAGAACAGTTGTATGAATTGAAGGGGAGGGGAACCAGGGAGAAGAAAAAATAAAAAAGAGAAAGAAAAAAAAAGTCTTTAAATGGAGAGAAAGAAGATTTCCTGAGGGCAAAAGCTGTCAGCCATGCCTGGTGAGGAAAATATTTGATATATAATCATTTCGTGTGAAAAAAAAAGAAAGAAGAAGAAAAAAAGTGAAAAGCCCAGTGTAATAATAAGCAGTGCTCTCTGATAATAGGAACCATATTCTTCAGCAGAAGGTGATGCATGGTTGGAATTTACACTGTGGTTACTTCTCAGGCAGGGAAAATAAAAGTTTATCTAAAACTCCCAGAACAAAATTTTCCTGACAAACGAAATGGAGGCTTTGCATCTCTGTGGCAAAACTGCCAGACATTGAAACAGTACGTTCCTTGATATGAACCAAATTGCCTTCACTGGTGTCAAAGAGAATTAGCCCATATGACACATTAGCAGAAGTACCTTAGCTTTACTTTTGCAGCAAGTTGTATTTCAGAAGGCAATGTGAAGATGGGAAGAAAGCAGATGGGAGAGCTATATTGCTTTCTAGTAATTCCTTTTTACTGTCCAAGGAGTGTCTTTCTGGAAGCTCTTGGACAGGCGGGAGATGAGACATCATGAGTTCTGTGTTCCACATGGCTCTGCAGTGAACACTGCAGATTCCACTTGGGGAACATGAGGACAGTGAGCCAATATCCATGTTCCTTAGGCAGCAGGTCTCATTCCTGGATTGTTCAATGTCAAGTGAACTGCAAGCATTGAGAGAAAAATGCTATGATAGTCTTTATTCCTTGTAGAGTTCCCGGTGGCAAATACCATGGATGAGAATGTGCTACTGTCTTGTTTTCTTTGGCTGAATGCAAGAAACTAAAAATCCTTGAAATCTCTATTCCATTACTGAATTGAAAAATAATCAAAAGATGGACAAGGTTTTACAGAGAAAGATCAGGTATCAAAACCGAGTTTTTGTGTTTGTTTGTTTGTTAAATAAAGAAGGGCAGAAATATCAAAGGATAGGAGCTAAAATAAGGCTTTAAGGGACCTCAGATTCTTCCTTATTAAAATACAACTATTTCTCATTTTCACTTCTTGCAGATTTGCAAAAAGCACTGAAAATAGAGAAATGCGTTATCTTTCCTACAAATAAGGATGAAAAAGAAAAAGCAGAAGAAAGACATTTTTCTCTATATACATGGTAAAAATCTTCATGGAAATACAGTTTTGTCAAATCAAGACAATGTCTGAAAGAAAACCAAAGGTGATCACTATCTAAATATCTGTAATGATTGAACCTCTTCTGAAATTAGTTTTTCAGAGATCTGGAGGGCATTTATTTTTTCTCTCATATGCACACAATCAATACAGTCTTTTCCAAGACTTCACATAAGGTGTTATTTATTAGTTAAGCTGTTTTGCATCTTATATTTGCAATGGGAAAATTAGGTAGGGTGGGATGACACATCTTGTTTAATAATACAACTTGAGCCTCAGCAGCCTCACAGAAGTTTGATTTAATGCAAAACCACACTGAACCACATCAGGATTTTGGCTCCAGATTTCACAATCTTCTTTAATATTGCTATTATTTTTACATCCCTGTCCTTGACAGAGCTTTGCACTGACAGTGAAGTTGGAGATGTTGGTGGAATGGTGCTAAGCAAGGAAGCACAGGCAGAAAAGCTCCCTTTGCTGTGAAACAAAGGCTCTGAATACTGGACATTAAAATAATAGGGGCAATTTAAGATAGAAGAATAAGGTCAAAATGGGAACACTACATTGATTTGACAGTTGAAGTCTTTATGGAGCCAAATGTCAGAGCTCTGTTGACTTCTGGTCACAGGGAAATAAAAGCAGAAATTTCTTGCAGTCCATTGGTAGGCAAGTGTATTAGGAGAGACATCTGTCCATTGCTTAGGAGAAGTGCTTTCAGCCAAAGCAGGGATGTGGCTGGCATATGGGCACCTATAGATCTGGGCAGTCCCGGAAAGTAGATGAACAGAATAATTCCCAGAGTTTTAGATGAGTACTCAGTCCTTTCTACCTGAAGTTTGTCGTGTTAAATCCCAAAATATCCTTCCTCTTTGGAAACTACTTTCACTCTGCTATTTCAGCTCACTGAAACAACTCTCACAGATAAAATAAGAGTCTTGGTGGGTCTCTGATCAGTCTTTTCCACTACTGTTCCTGTTGACTTCCTATTCCAACAGGTCTTCCACCCTTTCTTGTCTAAAACAGGTTTCCTCATTCTCCCGAAAAGCAAGGACGTGAGAAAATATCTTCATTTCCTTTCTTGGCTCTATTTTTTTTTTTCTTTCAGCACCCTTTCTACAATACAGTGATATGATTATATGCCAGATGGTATTATATGACAAATACAGCCTACCGTACACAAATATCACATCTCTTCATCGTTAATGCTGAGAACAGGTTTCTGAGAGACTTCTCAGCCAACATCACATGCAAATCATCTTGATTTGCTGTGAGTGTGGTGATAGTCAGAAGGAAGGGAACTGCTCCTGCAGGACCCAGACATGTGTTGTACATATATTTATGGGAGAGCAGAGAGTGGTATCAGGCCTCATTAGCTATGCCACAGAATAAATGCTAGATGGGAGTCATGTCTGTGATTCTTCATCAAACTATCACAAAAAAAAAAATAGGAAAAAGTTTGCAGTTTCTAGGTGGTGGCGGTGTAGCTGCTGTGAGACAAAGCACCAAAGAAAATCTCTTAAGATCACCTACTAATATTTTCCTTCATGTTCAGTGCTTGTGTATTTATTTAATCAGATCACAGCTCTAGTTTGAGTATCCCACATTATACTACAGGCATGGTTCTCAACCAAAAAATGATACAGCAGGCAAATACCCTCAAGATTATGCATATTTTGCTTTCACGTATAAACAAGACATAAACTGACACTGAAAATCTGTCAGCCTTTCTCCTAATATTTTCACAGATCCATAGAATTATTTGTATTGGAAGGGACCCTTAAAGGCAGTCTGGTCCAACTCCCCTGCAATGAACAGGGACACCTACAGCTCATTGGGTGCTCAGAGCCCCGTCCAGCGTGAGCAATCTCTGAACCTCTCTGTTATTTTCACTTCAAAATGACACAACTGGAGGCTTCTAGCACAGTAGCTATTTAAGATTATCGAAAAATAGACTGTTTGGATTCTCTATCAGCACCTTTGCTGAAAGAAAGGCTAATCGGCTCATGTTTTCCTTAGATGCTGGGGCAACTTTTGCTGGTCTTTACATAGTAAAACAAGCACCAGTTGGCCATAGAATTGTTTATTTCCAAGGGCTGACACTTTCAGAGGTGTCCAGACCCAAATTGTCAGAGCTCTAGGACTAAACTATCCTATCTATAAGACTACTCTCAGCCTCTTCAGTAACCATATATTTTTGATTTCTCTTTTTTTGGTATCTATAAATGAAGAAATGATAAAATGCCTGATTCTCAGAAAATAAGTATTTCATGTCTGCTGACAAGAAAGCCTCATTAGGTAGAAGTATTTTGGATCACCGTAGCAAAATAGGAAGCAACCAGGACCATGAGTCACTTGTGAATGTTTGTAGCTGGATATTTAAATACCATGATGTTTAGGTTTACCACGCTACACCCTGTCTGCAGAACTGGAAACTCTGTGAATACCCCAGGAAATATCATTATTGTGTTTGGCAGAAGTCCAGCTTCTATTATTGTCGTCTGCTGACCGGGTTGTTTAGGGGCCTGGCAAAGAGTAATGCCACATTGTAAAAGACCTTCCATGTACACATGAGATAGGATGCCACCAGAGGCCAGTAAAGAGGCAGGGCTGATAAATGAAACACTCATCATTCTCATTTTATTGAATGAAGTTCTGGGCGTATGTCTTACCTGAAAGAATACGTGCGCATAGTAGTTGAGTTTAATTTCTAAATATTATGAATTCTGTGAAAGCCATTTTCCAGAATGCCTATTTAATTTTATTCCTTCAAGAGGGGTATCAGAAAAGTTTGTACAACCAGGGAGCAAGATTTATCACTTCATGTGGTGCCTGTCTTTCTCCAATGACATGCGTGTAGGAATGATCTACATGAGACCAATCAGCCCTTAGATGTCTGCAATTAAATTAATTGATTAACCTTAGCTGAAAAAGCAGAGAGATATGCTTCTCCTATTCAGAAGTTCCAGGGGTAAATTTAATAGCCAGTCCATTGAGGCACTTTGTGGTACATGGCCTTGCACTTCTAAATGTATATCTCAAGTGAAACACTCCTTTTAGTTTCTCATGAGATAAAGACAATTCAGAATATGAAAATAAGTTAAAAAAGTAGTTTCCAAAAGAATATGAAGTATTCCATGATTAACCTACTAATAACAGCATTTTCTAATACTAGGTACTCTTCATTCTGTAATGCTCTATGTCTTTCCTTTTTTCTCACATATTATCTGATGATTTTCAATGCACATGGAGATCTACAAGTCTTTTTTAGGACATCCTACACCTTTACAGAAGGAGAATTATGATCAATGATTTTCAGCTATGAAGACATTCCAAACTTTCTTCCATGCCTGGTAATATCAAAATCTGGATAGCAGCCTAAGGCTGTCTACACTGTGTTCATGTCCAGCTGTCTTCCCTCCTGAGTTCCCTGGTACCTTGTTGTTTGCTGGTCTTTTTGATTCAGACTGAGATATAGATGGTTCACTGAGGAGTCATCAGCCATAAAATTCAGCATGCTTTTTTTTTTTTTTTAAACTAATCTTCAAGTTTAAACGGATGCATTTTTTAATTATTCTATTATATTTTATTATCTTTTTTTTCTTTTTGAGTGGGTTTAAAAGAGAAATGAAAAATGTAGGACCCTGAAATTTTGAAAAGAGATACTGAGTTGAAACATCTGCACCAAAACAGTGTTTTGAGAAGCATGGCAGTTCAATCCCTTGACTAGTCCAGCTCATACCAATGATAAATGTGACTGTTATCTCACAGCTGTTGATCTGCTGTGAATAGTCCCTTCAACTCCACTGTCGTCTCAAATTCTTTGTTCTGTACCCACGAAAAGGCAGCTCTGAAGTCTGTAGAGCAGCCATGACTGCAGATCTGTATGTGCTTGCATGCGCATGACATGTGCATGTGCATGCAGCAGGAGAGCCAGCAGCAGAGGGCAAGGAGGGACAGCGTTTCGTTGCTGCTGCTAAAAGAGGCCTGAAACAAATGCAGTGAACTCTGCGTTCCAGCATACAGCTGTGTAAACTAAAACTGCAGGCCTGTTCTCGTGTGGCCAGTTACTTACAGAAAACAAGTGAGGTATATCTCAGCACTGAGGGACTTGCCCATCAAACTGTTTCACACTCTTGGTCAAACAGAGCTCTTTGAGTGAAGGAGGGAAAAAAAAGATATTCCCTGATTCCAGTGTCTAATAAATTGAAGCCCTGTACCTCTCATGGCTTTGGAATGATTATATACATATTTCTTCTCTTTTTTTTTTGCAACATAATCAACAGTAAATCAAGCATAGCCCATTAAACAATAGATGCCTCCAAGGTCTCCTTTCAAATGTGCTTTTGATAAGAGTCAGAGAATTTTTTTTTCCAGGCTTGTAAGGTTTTCTTTCCTCTGTTTGTTTTTTTCTAAGGGTCAAATAATGCTGTTAAAAGACTAGTTAATAATATAGATCTATTTCTCCATATTCCTGTCACGGTGTTTGACTTTGGGAGATTTATGGAATATCTTTTCCCAGTTCAACAATAATCTGTTTTGCTGTACTAAAGAGGTTTTTTAACACAAGTGAAGATTCTTAATAACTTCACTACTGTCCCCTTTCCAAAACAGCCCAGGCAGAGAACAGTGTGGTTACATTTATCTATGTATATAAAGAAAGAGAGAGAGATTTATACATATAACCCACTCATCTGGGTATCATTCGTGTATTTTCATATGATGAACTCTAAAAGTTTAGTATGTTCTGGCCAGAAGCCACTGTTCACCTTTTCCATGAGGCATAAAACATAGTTACATTGAAAGAAGGAAAAACCAAGTGTTCTGGGCCAAATCTCTGGATAGGGCAAATGCAGGAGAACTTTGTCAACCTCAGTGGAACTTTGCCAGATTATGAGAGAAGATGGTCCGAGCTGGTATATCCAAATATGCTTCAGATGATGTGTCTCTCTACTGAAGGTGTAGCTTCAGCTAAGGAAGATTCACCTGTACGTCCCTCCAAGCCAGACTGAACTTTTCATCAGACTAAAGCAGTCAAGCTAGATTGTGAAAGAGATGTATGAGCTGATCAGCACCTCCAGCTTTAGTGGGATTCAGCCCCTCACATGTTTAATATAGGGAGTCTCACACTAATTTAATGGTGTAAACTGATATGACTTTTTGTGGTTTTAACTCAGTGTCCATCAAAATTTGCTGCGAGAGAGGTGTTTCTTTCTGCTCAGATAGAGGAAATATGTTGTTGTTTACACCTGGGATTTCAGTAAAGGCTTTGGGACATTCCCATTTCCCAAAATCTGGGCCTTGTGCCCTAGGTGAGTCCCAGCAGGCCTGCATCTTTCTTGAGGAACTTTTATCCTGTGACAGAGCTAGGTGGTCACATCAGTGCAAAATCACAATCCCTTTCTGAGGCTTTCTGGGTGGTTGTCCTTTTCTTGGACAGAGGCAGACTGAGATGCAGCCTGTGCTGTACAGTGCAAAAACAAGGTAGTGGTACATGCCCTAAAAATGAGAAAACTCAATATCCTATGCAGCAGAGCAGGGCACTACGCTAAGATACTGGTTCACATCATAGTAGTCATAGATTTATCTTATGCAGAATAAGAATTTGCTGTGTGAAGTATCATGCTAAGGCAACATCTTTCCCTCCTGGATGAAATTAATTCTTCTAGTATTAGCATACAGAGCTGTATGCCATGTTCAACACAGCCCTTAAACTAGGGATCAGACCTCAGTCCTGGGTACATGTGGTTCCCCCTTCACAGAGCTGTCTTACAAGACAAAGAGGTCAACTTTGCCAAACTAAAATGCTTTGTTTTGATTCTTATTCATCAACATTAATTATCAAGGGAAGGCCCTGGCTTTTTTAGCCAAAAGAAGCAACCACAGTGCTATTTGACAGGAACTTGCATCTAGAGAGCTCTCCCAGATGGTTCAAAAGAAAATGCATGTCACCAGATGACACTTTGTACTTTTCTTGGTTTTATTTGCTTTCCAATTTGCTTTTGCAACTCCTCCTCCCACAGGGCTTCACTTAGTCTTTGAATGTTGGGGGATGACACTGTATTCTATGGTACTAGCAGCCATCTTTCACCACAAGGCCAAAGCCAGGCTATGACATGGATGCTGAATCTGCAGATATATTTATGGCTCAATGCAAAGTAAATGCTTCTGGCTTCTGGCTAGTAGGAGTGAGTAGGACATATCTTAACTAGCTCTTCTTGAAAGATACCTAGAAATTCTAGGTATCCCATGATACAGAATGAAAAAGGGAGAAGGATATCTGTGCTGCAACATCTTCCACTATCTGCAACCAAGGAGAAGCTTTGTTGCTCAGGTTGCCACTCCTTTCACAGTAAGACACTGTCTCAGGCTTCCAAACTGATATATTGTTGAAATTAAAATCTTCTTTACCTTGATACTTGAGAAATTAATACAGAACATTTTACTTCAGCAAATGCCACTGGTGGCAATATTGACTTGAGAGGAGTCAGGATTTCAGTTTAGAAATATTTCTGCAGCAAAGGGTTTAATCACAGTGTGCATCATGGAAAGCGAGGGCTGAGGTCACACTTAAGGTATTCTCCGACATCTAAATCATTATGTTCTATCAGAGACATTTTAATTTAATTTGTTCTTAGTGGAAAAAACAATTGGAGGGAGCAGTAAGTGAGGTGGAACTGGAGAAGGAACATTGCCCTTCAGGAGAAAATCTGCAGCAGTGGTGGTAGAGGAGAAGTCCATCAAGAAAGACAGAGCAACAGCTGCTTGAACACTGATGGCTGAGATGTAGTTGTGGCTGCTGGTATAATTTAAATAACTCTGTTACTACAGGACCAAGAGTCCATGTTGACTTTGATGCACAGGTTATTTCCTTGCAACGAACAAAATGGTAGGGAGTTTTCAAAATAGAAATAAGAATCAGTGTTTGTTCAAATGCAACTGAATGAGGCTCCGAAATATTAGAGGGAGATCAGTTTGAGCTAGCACCCAAAACCCTGATCTCTTCTTGTTCTTGTGACCAGGTCTGCAGAAAGTTTTCTGGACCTTGAAAACCTGTGACTGAGAGAGATATGGCTTCATTTTTCCAGGAAAAAGGAAAGGAAGAGGAAAAAGAGAAAAAGAAAGTAAAGAGCAAAAGGAAAGCAAAAGAAATTGAACATTCTCCAGATTCAAATCTAAGTCCAATTTGGGTTCAGGTTTAGTTCAAAAGGGAATAGCTAGGTCTTGTTTTTCCTGAGACAGTATCCTCATCCAGAGCCAAACTCAAACTCAAACTGAATTTGTCAGTGGGAAGCCTGAGGAAGAAGTGGTTCTGTTTGAGTTGACTCAGAGCACCAGCCCTGCTGTCTGCCAGAAAGGCTGACCTTTCTCTGTCTGGTGCAAAATGTCCTGAATCTGTCCATTTTCCACAATAGCTTTGCTGGCATTCCTGCTTTTGATCTCCCTGAAAAATCAACTTAAGCAAGTTCATACAAATTTCTTGCTAGACGCTTGCTCTTATCTGACCCTGAGGCTGAATCCTCATGGATTGAAATAATTACCTCAGCTGACACTTCCTTGAACTTAACAGTAGGTGATATCCTGGTAGCAAGCAGTGGGAGAGGGAGGGAAGCTTAACATCTGTGCATCTTCTTGTATGCAGATTTCTCCCCTTACAAGAGAGGTATGGATCTCACATACACTGCTGGACTGAAACTGATGCAAGCCTAAGTGACCTGGTGGTTTCCTCTGAGAGTCTCCTGTATATTTATGTAGCATTCAGTCCATCAGCTGGAAATAACTTTATGGAACCTCTCACTTCATTATTTTCAGTGGAAGTGCAGCTTTGTGTCCTGATGCTGTGGTGTTAGGTGAAAGAAAAAGAAAAAAAAAAATAGAAAACATCTCACTTAACGTGTCTTCCATATTTGTTTCAGGATAAATGAGCTCTCTGTGGAGTGCATCAATTATAATTACACCCCAAAATACACTTTGGGGTGTCATTGAGAGTCTGGATTAAATCCACTTGCAGGAGAATAATTTACAAAGTCTTGGTTTTCCATTAATCTTCAGGCAGCTTTCTCAAGGGACTTGAAGAGGAAGGTGGTTGAATGACAAAGGAGAAAGAGAATGGTTCAAGGAAGAAGGAAAAGGCTGGTGAGGAGATGGCTCAGGAGCAGGGTAAATAGTCGAGACAATTTTCATTTCTAAACCCAAAACCAGAAGGAAAATCAATCGAGGTTATTGGATACATCAGTGATTTGGGATTTCAGTCATGTGAGTTCCATTTCTTCTTTCTCCCACTGTTTCATTGTGTGACCTTGGTTCCTGCCTTTTCCTTTTCCCCTTCATTTACACTGTGCCTTTGCAGAGCTCAGATCATTTCTTAGTGTTTATTTATACAGCACTATGCACTGAGGCTGTATCATCTTGGATATGCTTGTGGGCACCACAAAAATTGTCATAATTACCATCATTTTCCAGTGTTGCATCCCCCCAGCAGTTAGCTGTTGTTCCGCCAAGGCAGAATGCATTCATCACAGCTTTTTTGAGAGTGCTGTTTGGCTATAGTTTCTATTGACAGTGACCCAAAGCCAATGTTGTATTGCTTAGAAATCAATGAAAGAAAACTATCGTCTTTTTTCTAATTGTTTTTCTAATTACTAATTGCAACTAATTACATCTATAGAATGAATTCGCATACAAAGTTTATTACCTTGAAACAAGAAAATACGTTGAAATATCTTCTAATATTTCTTGTTTGGGTTTTGTTTTTGTTCTTTTCACTTAAAAATTTTGTCCCTGGTCTGGAGACATCAGGAAGATTATAGTTCTAATATGTATATAATGAAAAAGTGAAAAAAAAAGATTTATATATACATATTTAAAATAAAGTAGAAGGGTAGAACAGCAGTTAGGACAGTGGAATTCATCTGATTAAGTATATATGTCTCCAGTTTGTCTGGCTTGCCGCAAGGTGTTGGCAAAGATGACACAAAAACAATGTGAAAATGGTTTATTCACATAATATTGTGTCATTCTGCACCGGCAGCTGAGGGCTTGTCAAGACACCCTGTAACATCTGAAGTGCCCTATGGACTGTTGTACCTAGGTGTAATTCAAGTGGATGTGTCCACTTTCTTTTAAGTGCATCACATCACAAGTGTTAATAGAATACAAAGTTTGATAAAATAGTGAGAATTAATCACGTTGAGTGCATAAATCTAGTTATATAATGAGATATCTATTCAGCATGACTTTCAAGACTGCTGACTACAGTGACTCTCCACTGTAAAGGAAATCCTTGATTAGCCTTGAAGCCCATATCTGCATTTAGATCAGGATTCTCTGTTTTAGTCTCTCACAGCTCTACACATAGCAAACCTAATTCTTGCTCTTTGATTCAGCAATCTTATCACAGAATATCATAGAATCATATCATAGAATGGCCTGGGTTGAAAAGGACCACAATGCTCATCCAGTTCCAACCCCCTGCTATGTGCAGGGTCGCCAACCAGCAGACCAGGCTGCCCACAGTCACATCCAACCTGGCCTTGAATGCCTGCAGGGATGGGGCATCCACAGCCTCCTTGGGCAACCTGTTCCAGTGAGTCACCACCCTCTGTGTGAAAAACTTCCTCCTAATATCTAACTTAAATCTCCCCTGTCTTAGTTTAAAACCATTCCCCCTTGTCCTGTCACTATCCACCCTTGTAAACAGCTGTTTACAGTCTTACAGTAGAGCTTCTCAAACCACAAGCCATTTTTATAAACCAAAACTCACTTCATACACAGACATTTTCAGAACACTCTGAGATTAACAGGTGTCTAAAATTAGCAATTTGCAGCCTTAGCTTTCTCTTCTCCACATCAGGGATTTTAGTTCAGACCATCTCTCTCCACTCGTTTTTCACTTAGGGTGTGTTAAAGTGCCATTAATTGTTATGAGACAAAAGATGTGCTATCACAGTATGGCTACAAAACAAGATTTTCATTTTATATAAAGACAAATCTTGCTTGTTTTTATCCTAAAAAGTTTCTGTAGACCTAAATTCAGCAGTCCAAATACTCTTCGTGAACTGAACTGCATGACTCAAGCTATAAACCCAATCAATAAGGAAGTAAATTATAGTCTCTGTAATGCAGGGAATAGATGACTAACCAAAATCTCATTTGAGTTGGATTTGTGTAATAACCCATCATTTCCCCAAAGCTGAATTGAATCCAATATTTGCAACTTAAATAATTTGTTTTCGGGGCAATTTTTGTGTATTTTTAATGACATTTGAGCTGTTGCATCTCACTTTATGACTTACACGCTGGAAAAAAAAAGTGTGGAGAATAAATATATATTGCAGATAATATTAAAGGTGTGTAACCATATGGACCACAACCATAATGCAATCAAGTGAAAAAGGCTTGAATGAACAAATATTTCCATGTACTGAGAAGCAGGTTGAATCAGGGAATTGTCTCAATGTCAATGAAATCCTAGAATGAGGAGCAACCTCCCATTTAAAACTGGAAGATTGTAGAGCAGCTATAATTAGGAATAAATTTTTCCCCAAAACTAAGTAGTACAGAGCTATTATAACTATTCCAGAGAACACTGCCACCTAGAAAATGAGTGTAGAACAGCTTTTTGCTTCTTGAAGTCATGCTCATCAACCAGAAAACTAATGGTGCTTACTTTTGATGGCTGTATGATTTAAAGGCTATGTACGTATCAGTGGAAATACTATGTGTAGACTCAGCTGCTTGGCCTTCTCCTTGAGGGCAATATATGGGACTCTCAGAACACAGCACAGGAACGTTGAGTCTCTTACCCAAAGACAGCATCACAAATGTAGCATAGGAATAAATACAGGATCTTACTGTTTTCTAGGTCTCTGGGTGGTCAGATATTGTTTGTTCTCTAGTAGAAAATATGCATGAATAATTTGTTGTCCCTCTTCTGGGTGGAATATTTATTTCCTCACCCCACCCCAAGCAGATACAAGTAATACTACCTGTAGCCTTCAGGTTTTCAGTGCTGAATAAATAAGAAACCTGACTCTTTCCCACAGCAACAATCAGGTTTTTACCCAGAAGAGCATGTCGAATTATAAGCATATAGTTATGGAAGACAAGAAGAAACATGATGAGAGGGTTTATTGCATCTAGATTTAGATAACTATGGGACGGACATCCCCAGCTGCCCTAATTGCCGAGTATGCTTTTGTAGTCACTAGTAAAGGTGGGTCTTCCTGTGGCCAAACTCATCTCCTTTCCACCACTTCCCTTGTTAGCAGCCAACACTAATGGGAAAAAGAGAGCAGGGTTTGTGAATGATGGTCTCTGAGAAACCTCCCACAGTGACAAAGCTGACACCAGGAAACATCAGCTTTCTGCTTTAGTATAAGCAGAATGGAGCTCAGCTAGCATCCCCTGTGCTTGCACGTAGATGAGCAAGTCTACTAATGAGACATCTGTACAGCCCTCCCCTCACTTCCTTTTGGTTTGATTCCAACCGCCAGAGCTGCAGCATGTGAGTTAACTGGAGAATGGTGATGATGGATTTAACTATCCCAAACACTACCAGGGCATTTCCCAAAGATGATGTCAACTGTGCTGTAATTATTAAAAGAGCAACTGTTCCATACAAGCAGTTTAATGTGAGACTTACGGGTCACAGACTATGAGAGTCCAGAGCATTTAAAGCATGAGGGAAAATACACTTTAAAAAATCCATTTTGAATCAACTAATTTTAAACCCCACAGGGACTAAAGTAATTTAGCCATTAATTCCCATAGCACTAACATTACAGTATTGTTCCCAGCTGAAAGTGTACATTGCTGTAAGGTATCCAGAGGCTAACGCATAATTTTCAATGAGAGTCCGTATGAACTGGGCTCTTGAGCTTGGTTTTGTTCTGGAGAAAGTTGTCTGAACTTTCAACTGTATCTCAACTCTATTTCAAAATTAGATGTAGATTTTTAGGTGTCAAGAAATTTCTGAAGCTGAGAAAACTTTTATTTACCCCATGCATCAGAGTCAGATATCCAACCTTACAGCTGACAAAGAAGGAGGACTTTATGCTGCTTCCCAGGTCACCCAACTTATGGAGAAAGAGACAAGTATTTCATGGAGACAGCTGCCCACATCTTGAGATGGTCATCTCAGACTGATGGAATAAATCACCAACTCGCATTATCCATCTCTGTATAATTATTACTGGAGTATTCTGAAATAAGTTTTCTGGATTTTTAGATGACTGAGTGAAATTTATTTGGGACTGTTATTCCAAAATTGAATTTGATCTCTCTCTGATCTAAATTCTTCATTTAAAGTGACTTTTTTTCTAGGCAAATTTTCAGCTTCCTGTGTCTTGCTGCTTCTGCATTTCATCCAGTCAGTGAACGTTCCCAGTGACAATCTCTCCAAATATTTTCCTGCTGAACCATAATATCTGCTGGTGAGCCCCGTTCATAAATTGTTAATGAGTTTCAACACTTCAGAAAATGGGACAGGTGAGTCACAGGCTCCTTTTAGGCTGGGAGAACCACGGAAAGACAGAACTGAAATAAGCAACTTGATGGGTCACTGCCAGTGAGTGCTGGAGAAAACAAAGTAATTAACCAGATTGATAAATCTGCATAAATAAAAATTACTACTGCTACTACTAAAAATAGCAATTCCATCTTTCTAAGCAATTTTGCAGTATAAAAATCTGTTATAATTGCCACAGAAAACTGTTTACATCCTTGACAGATCGTGTTGTTTGTATAACCTGTACAATTTTACATTTGACTGTTTTGTTGGACTGAAAAAATTTTATTTTTGTTTTCCCCTGTAAATCTTTTATTTGGCATAACTTTACTCATATTTCAGCTGTCTCAAAGCATAGATTAAAAGATAAGGGTATCAACAGGAAAAATAAATCAAGGAAAATACTTTATACAGAACTCAGAAGAAAGCACAAGGAACAATTAGAAAATCATTAGGATGGTAAATAAGGAGGTTTGAGCCATCTTTCTCATGACCTGAATAAATATGAAAAGAAGATAGATGCTAAAAGAAGGCGAACTGATGGAAAGGTAGGTTAAAAAATCAGTAAGGGAAGGGGCAATTTCTTAGTGGTGACATGTATTGGTTTGTGGGGTGGACCCTGAGGGAAAAAGAGAAAGGAACAGGACATGAGTTTGATCCAATTCTCCTTGATTTTGGTTAAGAAAACACCTATCAGAGACAAAATTCTTTCCCATGGGGTCTATCTAGGGTGCAGATTACAGAAGGAAATATTAGATAAAACAACCCAACTGTTATTTTATCAGGTTTGTAGCTTACAAGTAAGAAGGCTGAGAAGTTGCATCTCCATAAGTAGTGAACGCTGGGTTTGTGGTGGTGTCTACTATAGTGGAGACTTTAAGCCATTTCTGAACGCATAACAATACTGACAGTGCAGATTTGAAAGGGGCCTCAGAAGCCCTTGACCCGATGCAATATCAGTTAAACCACAATCTTGCCTGAGAGATGTGTGATCCCTTTCAGAATTCCCCCACTCTCAGGACCCCGCACCTCACCTTTACTGCTAGAACGTGTGCTGTAGTAAGAGCAAGATTCATGTAGCCTCTCCAGAATTTGCTTTAAAAAGAAACAGTGGATAAATAAAATACATCATTTACCTATGTACGTCTGAACCTTCACCATCCCACCCTTCAAACCATAGAGCCGGGGGAATATTTATCTGGAAATCTGGCAAAGGTATGCAGAACTGTTTGCAGACAAGATTTTTACCAAAAAGATGGGTTCTCTTAATCACTAAAATCTTCCTGAATTTCTCAGTCGACAAAAATACAATAAATTGCCCTAGAGGACTTGCTGTGTCACCAGGAAACTCAGGAAACAGCAAAAGTGAAAACAGAGAAGATACTCAGGACAGCATGTAAAACAAAGCAGCATCCCTAAATAAGCTCCCCTGCAGTGGTGCAAATGGGGAGAAAAAGTCTTTCATGTCCAGATTTTCTGATTTTTTTTTTCCTGTGATGAAAACCGTCCTTCACTTTTATGAGCCAAGCTAATGGAAACTGTCAGGCCAGCCTGACCTGGCAGCAATTTGTTGTCTCAAGTTTAGGACACAGGAGGGCTGTGGTCTGGGAGGAGTTATGTGACAGATGCGCTGACAACACATGACACTGACTCTATCTTTGTCCCTTGCAGGCAGGAACACGTAATTGCATCAGATACCAAAGCAGATATTAGGATGGGTGAGAATGCACAAAATAGATATTTAAAAAGAAGAAAAGGAAAAAGGAAAAGGAAAAGGAAAAAGGAAAAAGGAAAAGGAAAATAATGAAAAGAAAAAAAAAAGAA